>CM061044.1:87156974-87756974 GCA_030762985.1 Adelphocoris suturalis
CTTCATCACCATCATGTGCTGTAGAAATACGCTTCACAGTCATTCCAAATGAGTCCAATGAGTAATGGTGCTCTTCTTTATTAAACTTCAATGGTCAATAGGCTCAGTTTGAAGTTTTAGCTTCATAAGACGAATAGCATAGAAATTAGGAACCTCAGCAGATTAGGGTTGTTCCGCACGTTGAAATTATATTCAACCAGTTTCAAATTTCAGCTTCAGAGATTAAATACCATAGAAATCAACTTTAGGAGCTGATCAGAGGTCCATGCATCGTCTAGTACCAACTCCTTACAAATACCTACAACTCAATAGTACCTACCATGTTAGTGCCCTATTTTCGCATTATTAGTTAATTATGGTTATTTAGTAGTATTAATTTATAACGTAGCATAATAGAGAGTTATTGTTCTTCCAGTACTTTTCTACCCTTGTACGGGAAAGAGACCTATCTACACATAGGCGGAAAAAAGGTTCCGTTGGAATCCTGTCCTATGCGTAGTCATCATAATCTGACACAAAGGTGACCACAGTTTTAAGAGTAATGGTCCTCCCTCTGATTGCCGTCCAATAACTTTTCCCATTTAAAGTTAAACCTATGATAAATATAATTACTATTGTCATGGGCCATACCAACTAGTGCCCACAACCAGCGGGTGCCTGGGCAGGACAAGAACAACAACAACAACCGAACGGGGAGTTGATTGTAGGTGATAACTGGCCGATTGCTTTGATATCGGAATACAACGAAAATTGGGTCGGCCGGCCCCGTGTCGCCGAAAAGTGCAAGGAGTGCAAAATGTAGAGGAAATAATTAAAAAAATTATAAGTGGCAAGGGCACCTTTTTCTGTTCATTCGTGGGAACGATCGAATAGAAGACAGTTCGTGACATCTAACAGTGAATTTTTCTTAATCAAAAACCTATATTTCCCCCAGTGTTTTGAGATCGTCCCAGCTGGCGCAGTCGAATATTCGAATCTACACGATTTCCAGGTAAGTCTAGGATAAATTTACTATTTTATTAAAGTTAAGAAGCATTTAATAAGTGAAAACCTCGACCACGTGGGGAACTTAGGTTCTAATAGAGAAATAACTACACAGGTCTCAAGATAGTTTTTACTAGTTTGAAGCTTGGCTAATTGCGATTCACTGTTTTGTTGTCCTATAGATTAATAAGAAAAACGTTCGGGTTATAAGTTGGTTTCGTTGCTACACCTACAAACATCACGAATTCACGATCCGTTACTTAACAATAGAATTACTTTGGGTAGGCACAGAAGTGGAATATTTTACGTACCCACAGACCTATTTTCGTGATTTGAAGTTCACCTTGTTTATTTTCAAATAATCTTTCCTCTCCTAATCCATTTTACTTTTTAAAAAAAATTCGCACGTGCTCACTGTTCAACTATCATTTGCTCAGTATTGATCATTTAGAGCTACTTTAGAAAACTAAATTTCATAGTCCGGTTTCTTATTTCATTTTCACGCTGAACTCTGTTTCGGGCTCACTCCCTTCCCTCGTTCAGAATCAGTCTTTCTTTTTGTGGGAAGTGTTTTACCGCCGGAATCCCAGTGCCTGTATCCAAGAATTAAATAAAATAGAAATGAGCAAGGGATCTCAAACTAGTGTGGGCAAAATGATCGGAAACCTACGAAACGCTCTGCATTTCAATAAGCAGACGATAAATGGTAAAGAGTCTAGCTCTGCGCCCCAACCAATGGAGTTGACGTTGGAGAATGGGCCGTATCTAGAACCTAGGATTCCTAGCAGTTTTGACCCTCTAATGCAACAAAATAGCTCGTTGCCTGCTAGTGGCGGTAATCCCTCTGGTCAGCCCTCTGAATATGACCTTCTACAGAGGACACCAGAGATACCCCCTTCTCTTCTACCCAATACAGTGGCGGGTAGAAATGATGATGACATGGCCGCTGCAATGAGGTCCCTGGAAGTAAGGGTCGTATCGTTGGTTGCTGAGGTATCTGATTTGAGAAGGGCGTTAGATTCCACCCGTGTCAATGAGGCAATGGTTGAACAATTATTAGACAACCAGACCTCATTAATGGAAACCATGACATTCATTTTTGATAGCATGGCAGGGCATGCAACTAATGTGAGGTTGGTCAGGGAGTCCACCGATAGAATCGAGGATCTCCTTTGTCGAAGGGAACCTGAAGACCCAGGCAATCACCAACAATTGGGTCAAGGGAACCCGGAAGTTAAGGAGGATGTACTACCGAATGAGGAAGGATGGCCGCCCATACAAGGCACAAGTACCCCCCATCTAAAACAGAATAGAAGGGTGACCTGGGACGTGCCACCACCATCCAACCTAACATTTACTACGAAAAACCAATCAGGTAGAACCTGTGAAGTACAACCACCCTCTAATACCACCTCATTGGCACATACAAAAAAATATCCCCAGTCCCCACCGGGATACTTTGCCACATTTCATAGTTCCACTATGAGAAACGATACTTGCCCGGCCCAAAGTGAACATGAAATCAGCAACTATCCGGAGCTCTCAGAGCTAGGTATGAAGTTGCGAAATAAATTACCCACATTTGGTGGTGGGAAGAGTGAGAAGCTGGAGGACTTCATCCGTTCACTGGCGGATGCTGGCAAATTGTATCGTGCTCCGGCCTGGTTCTGGGTACAAATAGCCCTAATGCAGTTGAGGGGGAGTGCCCGGACCCGGCTGGAAGGGCAGATTAAACAAGGGATGGTGAGTAGTATGGAGGAGTTTGAAGGGGAACTAAGAAGACATTTCGAAGGCCCTCAGACACGTTCATACTACACGTCAAAACTTCACTCTGTGCAACAACAGAAGGGGGAGACTGTGGAGGCATATGGGGCTCGGGTCAGGGAGCTTATGATGAAATGTGTAAAAGATCCCAATAATCCAGCTCTAGTGGAACAGGCTGAGGAAAACGCAATTTCTTCATTCTGTAAGGGCCTCACGGCAGAGCTGGTATTACCAACCTTGCAGAGTCAGGCTTCAACATTAGCTGAAGCCATTGACTTTGCATCCAGCTACAGGACCCACCTTGATATGGCTAAAGCAGCTGGTGCCAGAGATCAGCGCAACCAGGTGTTAGTAACCACAGCCTCACATAAACCTATAACACCCACACAAACCAAACCACCAACATCCAAGACTGACAAGAGGGAACCCGAACAAAGCGAACACTATAAAACGGACTTTAACAAACAAAATTCAAAGGGATACAACAGGGGAGTAGGTGTCAGCCAATGGAGAAATAGCTTCCAAAAAAAGGAACAACTTCCTCAGAGGGCCTTACTGCCATGTCTGTGGTGCACAAACGCACTATACCAACCAGTGTGATTACCGACACGGTGGTCCTAAAGCAGGTCAAAGGATCCCACCTGGACCTGCTACAGATAGAGGTTCAGATAGAGGAAGTGAAAACCCCAGTACTTCCACAGCCCCAAACGAACAGCGAGGAGCCCAACAGCAAGGGACATAACCCAAAAAGGCCTGAAAGACTCCTACTTGATCAACGACCCGGAACACTCAAAGAAGGACACAGAAATTGAAAGACGGACAAAAAATAAAATAAAAAACGTTTTAAAACAAAATTCCTCCCTGGCAAATTACTTGGGCTGGGGTGAGAAAAAAGAAAATGAAAGAAATAGAAAAACTAAAGTGAAATTAGGTGGAGCCCCCCTTTTTTCGGTAAATGGTAGGGTAGGCTCTTCCTGGGGAATAATTATTGTGGATACAGGATCCCAAATCACACTAGTTGATCCATCTGTGTGTGAAGGAACTTTCGAACCCCTTGACGATATAGTAATAGTGGGACTGGGATCTCAACCCATTCAACCCCTAGGTGCAACAACTATAGAAGTAGCTATAGAGGGATGTGAGCCATTCATGGCCTATGCAGCTGTTTGTGCTCTCGGTGGTAAGGCTCTGATATTGCTAGGATGTGATGTGCTAAGTGAGAGGGAAGCCATACTTGATGTAAAACGGAAAATTGTCAATTTGTATGGTGAACCCATAAAAGCTCAGACACAAGAAGAGGGAGCAATATTTCCCAATAGAGAATCAGATCATGAGTCCCACACAGAGTACAACTCAGTATACGCTGTGTTGAAAGAAGAAGTGGTAATACCACCAGGGTCTGCTGTGATACTGCCACTTGAGGCACGCACCAGCACCGGTGTAACACCAATCACTAGCACAGTACTCTTCACTCCCAATAACAAAAACACCCCTGAAGTGTTAGCACACTCCATGAGTGATGCTAGGAATGTTGTGACAATGGCTTGCAATTTAACACACCAAGTCATAATATTACCGCAAGATAAATTAATGGGAAAAATCGAACCTTATGTGCCAATAGAGAACAATAGTGTAACCTGTCTGATTACTGAAACGAAAACAGAGGTTGAGCGCACAAAGGCACTAAACAAAGAATTATTAGAGAAATTAGAACACTTACCACCAGCACAGCAGGAGCAGATAAAGAGCGCCCTCCTCGAATACCAAGACATATTCAGTTTTGAAGGATTCGATAACCTTGGGTGCACAGATTTAGCTCAGCACCAGATAAACACTGGGGATCATCCTCCTATACGTGCACGGCCCTATAGAATTGCTCATGCCCAGAAACCTATAATAAGGCAGCTCATACAGGAGCAACTGGACCAGGGAGTAATCAGAGAATCAACCAGTGCATGGAGTTCTCCTGTGGTGTTGGTGCCAAAAAAGAGTGGCTCAGGTTTGAGGTGGCGAATGTGTGTAGATTACAGAAAACTAAATGCCATCACTGCACCTGAGTTTTACCCTCTACCACGTGTTGAAGAACATCTTGACAAGATGGGTAAATCCAGATATTTCACAACCTTGGACCTTAAATCAGGATACTATCAGTGCCCCATTTATGACAAAGACATCCCTAAATCTGCCTTTGTCACTGATGAGGGCTGCTATGAGTACCTAAGACTTCCATTTGGGTTGCAGGGAGCTCCAGCCACCTTCCAGCGCTTAGCTATGAGTCTAATTAGGCGACTAGGATCACCCAGAGCCCTATGCTTTCTGGATGATCTGATTCTTTTTCATCACGATTTTGAAACACATATCCAGGAATTATGCCAACTTCTAGGGATACTCAGAGAGGCAGGCTTAACCCTACACCTTGCAAAGTACAACTTTGCTAGACATGAAGTCTCATATTTAGGCCATGTGGTGGATGCCAATGGGGTGCACCCCGACCCTAAGAAGATTCAGGCAGTGTCAGAATTCCCCCCACTCAAAAACATGAAGGATGTTAGATCTTTCCTAGGACTCTGTTCCTATTATAGGCGCTTTGTACCCAATTTTGCAGGAATTGCTAAGCCACTTACAGATTTGACAAAGAAAGACATACCATTCAACTGGACAGAAGCTTGTGAGACAGCATTTGTGAACCTAAAAACTCGGCTCATAAATACAAGCATACAAGCATCACCCCGACAATGCTAGCATATCCCGATTTCACAAAGCCTTTTATCCTAGCCACAGACGAAAGCAAGGAAGGCTTGGGGTGTGTTCTGAGCCAAATGGATGGTAAAGTAGAACATCCTGTTGCTTATGCCTCCCGCCGCACAACAACAGCAGAATCCACCTCATATTGTGCCACTGAATTGGAATTAGCTGCACTTGTATATGGCGTAAAACAATTCCACCATTATTTGTGGGGAGTGGACTTTGTTGTTTACACTGACCACCAAGCCTTGAAATATTTAAATACGCATAGAGACTTAAATTCCCGCCTCACACGATGGGCATTACAGCTGAGTGAATACAGATTCTCTATAGTTCACAAAGCGGGTAAATCTCATGGCAACGCAGATGCCCTATCCAGAGTCTTGGCTACAGAAGTCCGTTATCTTCCTGTGATCACTCATGATGAAATGAGAGGAGAGCAGGAGGTAGATGAGGATACGAAAAGCCTGATTACCAGAAAGAACTTCAGGTATTCTAAAGATAAACTCATCTGCAAGGATACTGTGGATGGACTTAAAGTGGTGGTACCAACGAAACTAAGAGAGAAAATACTACAGCTCTACCATGACCTTCCTCAAGCAGGTCATGGGGGAAACAAGAAAACACTTCTAAGAGTCCAAGAGCAGTTTTGGTGGCCTGGCATGAAAGAAGATGTTAGGAACTATGTCCAGTCCTGTACCTCATGCAGCCAAAGAAAATATTATGGCAGAAAAACCGCTCCCCTTGGAGAGTTTTCTGAACCCTCAGAGTGTTTCTCTCAAATTAGTGCTGATATAGTGGGACCACTCCCCTTAACACCAAGGGGACATAAATACTTCCTCTCAATAATTGACCAGTTTTCTCGCTATGTCGACTTCTACCCATTACCCGACCACACCGCTGATTCAATTTCAAAAGCATTCTTACAATATTTTGGCAGAGTAGGAGCACCATGTCAGATTCTCACTGACCAAGGAGCAGAGTTCAGTTCTGAGCTTATTAGCCACTTCTGCTCTTTCTTCAAGGTAAAGAAAGTTAGAACTACAGCCTACCATGCCATGGCTAATGGGCGGGTCGAGAGAATTCATAAAACTATGTCCAACATCCTTTCCCACTATGTATCAGCAAATCAAGCTAACTGGGATGAGTACCTCCCCATCGCACAAATGGTCATCAATTCACAGAGCCATGAAGCCACCAAATACTCACCCTTTGAAGTTGTATTCGGGAGAAAGATGCGACTCCCTGCAGCAGAAGACATGAATCTGGGTGAGGATGTGGAACCTTACGTTTTCCATGTGGAAAAATTGCGAGACACTTTGCAACAAATATGGAGCCAGGTACAGGCTAATCAAACAAATGCCGCACAAAACATGGCAAAACAATATAACAAAGGGGTGACAAGAAGGAGTTTCCATGTAGGACAGTGGGTCTACCTACATGATCCTGTGCTCAAGACAGGAAGAACAAAGAAATTCTCCCTACCATGGAAGGGCCCATACTTGATCACTGAGGTTCCCTCTAAGCTAAACGTGATAATCATTGTTAGAGGAAAACCAAAGAGGGTACATATTAACCGAGTAAAGCCGTCCATCAGAAGGAAAAGCACCCTCCTTCCTCAAGCAGTGAGGGGGAGATCCCCTGAAGGAAAAAAGAATCAAACTCCCTCAACTCCAGTGAATGAAACTCCTATGATACCACAACTAAGTGCGCCCTTATCAGAAAGTAATGTGAGGAGACAAATAGCTCAATCACGAGATCTGATGCCCCTCACATATCTTGAAGATGAGGACATGTGGTGGGAGGAACCAAAATTGTTGGCTACTCCAGAAGCTCAACATGAAGAAGGGCAGGCAGGATTAGATGAAAGTCCTGTTTGGCTTGGCTGGGATTCAGCTGGTCAGAGTCCTCATCCAAACCATGTTCCATACCCTTCTACCAGTACTGCCCCATATGACACCCCTAGACTGGTTACTCGCCCCTATAACACAAGGGGAAGAAAAATAAATTTTAGGAAACTGGCTGCTGAAACTGACTCAGATTCAGATAGCAGCTGATTCATAGTGCAAAAATTATGTATATAAATAGTATGTTAATGGGATGCTAATGTAGTACTTATTGAATTTAATTCAATAACTATTTAAACGTGCAATAATGATAAAGATTAACATAGTGAGCAATTAATTAATTAGGTTACGAAAATCAAAGGCATTAAACGTCTAAGTTTGAATAATAGCAATCATGTCACTGAGGTATTTAAAAAAACAAAAAAAAAAAAAAAATTGTGGATAAAATTTAAGAAGTAGTGATGTATTTACTTAGGGGAAATATAATAATCTAATTTACAATTTCAGGAAATATAAAATAAGTCTTTTGATACTGGTGTAATGAAATAATATTTGGAAGTTAATGGATTTCCTCATTTCACAGATTTAAAAATGAAAACGTTGCTCCTTATAACCAACATTTTCGTGGTCCCAATAATGACAGGAATCGGGTTGAGTGGAACGGGAGAACCTCACCAAGGAGTTCTGTTTGAGGACAACATACGGTCCAACATGCTGAGCTTGGTTGTGCTCTACAACTTCCCACCCAGCAGGACCTTGCCAGTAATTTCCATCCATGAAAATGTATTATATTTTTGTTTTCTAATTTTTTGTCCAGGATCCACAATAGTATGCATTTCTCACTTTCCAGGAACAAACTGTTTTTTTTTTAATATATTTATACTTGCATTTTTTAATACTTGCATTTTTATCAACCCTTCAATAATATAATTTAAATAATAATTCCTGACTATATTATACAATTTGTGTGTGTACTAATCAACATTACAAATTTCAAAATTTAGTATCAACAGCTCAGTCACCAGGAGGCGACTTCCAGGTGGCCAAGGGGGGGAGGGTGTACATTTTATTTGTTTATGTGTTAAGACCCTCGCTTTGCATGCACCCCTGCTTAATATTTCCCCAGTACAGAGTAAATAATACCCCGGGGTAAGTGTCTGTTATGTGTGTGTTACCGGTAACCGCAGCTGCGTTAGTATGTAAGACAATATCCCTTTATTGAATTTATTGGTATTATAGATAATTTAATTTTCAGTTTTAACCACAATTTTATTTTGTTTCTTAGACAATAATTGCTCACTATGGAAAAGACTGAATATTGTTAAATGTTTATGTATAACATATAATATAATGAATAATGCTAATAAGGGAAAAATATATATAACAAAATAATAATAATAATAAGAAAAAAAAACATATAATAAAATAATAATAATAAGGAATATATACATATATATATATATATAAAATAATAATGTAAAAAAAAAATTAAATAAATAAATAATGATAATAATAATAATAATAATAACTTATTTCAATTGTCTTATTGAACTTTATAAATTCATAAACTGTAGTTGAATTTTAAATTTAAATTTTTATTAAAAAAAAAAAAAAAAAAAACAGGTCCCTTGCCACTAGGGAAATTTCGACCAAATGTATTCAAAATTATCTTCTTTTTTTTTCAGCTTTAACTACTCCTTGCACTAGTCCCTTGTCCCACACACAGCGGCTGGACGAACAACCCTTTCTCCCCTGGACGACCCAATTAGTAGTTGGAAACCCTTGGATGAGCAAAAAGCTGGTGTCACCTATTGTACTCCCCAAAGAGTGAGTTCTGCCCAGGTCAATGAAGATCTATGGGACTAAGAGGATGAATGGACCAACAAGGACAAAAAAAAAAACCTAGACCTGGCCACACAGCTCGAGGACTAGCTGTGAATTGTTGTCGGGGGTGATGTCATGGGCCATACCAACTAGTGCCCACAACCAGCGGGTGCCTGGGCAGGACAAGAACAACAACAACAACCGAACGGGGAGTTGATTGTAGGTGATAACTGGCCGATTGCTTTGATATCGGAATACGACGAAAATTGGGTCGGCCGGCCCCGTGTCGCCGAAAAGTGCAAGGAGTGCAAAATGTAGAGGAAATAATTAAAAAAATTATAAGTGGCAAGGGCACCTTTTTCTGTTCATTCGTGGGAACGATCGAATAGAAGACAGTTCGTGACATCTAACAGTGAATTTTTCTTAATCAAAAACCTATATTTCCCCCAGTGTTTTGAGATCGTCCCACTATATAAGTACTATTAAATTAAATTCCGTAGATTACGTGAACAAAGTACCTACATCGTCCAAAAGCCTAATATCCTGTTCACCTACTTGGGAGTGAATGCAGTTTGGTCGATATTTTCCGATTATCAAGTAGGTACCTACCTGTTCTTTGTAGGAATTTGCATGTACATTTCGTACAACAAAGTTGTATCTGCCAACATAGAGATTCAGACAACGAGCAGGTTTCTGTTTAATTATACAATTTTATACGAAAGCTTTTTTTGTCTGTCAGTCCGATAACAAATTGAGTAGGTTGGTTGTAGAATTTGAGCTAGGTACCCACTCAGATCATGGTAATGACGACTTGACAAAGCTGGGAAGGCACTCACAAAACGAACTATTTTACGAGGCCTGGTAAAGTAAACTTGATGTAGATAGATGAAAAATTGAATGATGAGACAAAAAAATAAAAAAGATTCCAAAATCACAGCGCTCCCGGACGGTCAACCATCCAAGTACTAACCAAGCCCGATGTTGCTTAACTTCGGTGATCAGACGAAAACCGATGTATTCAACAAGATTTGGGCGTCTAGGTGTATATACAATTTTTTTCTTAGATCGTAGGTCTGTTTACTCGAACCTAGCTATTCGATGCCTGTGTAGATAGCTGATAAAGCAGAGTGTAAATGTAAAATGAATTTGATCTTCTTCAACTCAATCTCGAATTCAAGAGACTCATTGACTTTGAAATACAGGGTGCGGCAGAGAGGACGGATGGTTTTAAAAAAATCATAAAATAGTTAATTTTTACTCAAAAACAAATTTATTGATGCAATCAGGTTCGCAAGGAAATAGCATTTGAGACAGTCAAGTGTGAAAAATCACATCAGGCATGTGGTGGCCGAAATTGTTGAGGCAGTGCTGGAGGCATTCTTGGAAGTTCGCGTAGACTATCTCCAACATAACGCTACGTCGTAATGATCACCAACTTCTTTTTCCCTGAATCATGACGGCGACGTGTTCCAACCCGACGTGTGTGGTTCCAGCAGGATGGGGTGACCGCCCACACAGCCAGAGCATCAATGGACGATATTCGCCCTCTCTTCCCTGGTCGCCTTATTTCCAGGTTTAGCGATGTTCATTGGCCTCCTCGGTCCCCAGATTTATCCATATGCGATTTTTTCTTATGGGGACACCTCAAGGCTTAGAGTATACGAGAACAAGCCCCGAACTCTGGACGAATTGAAGGACGCAATTCGAGTGGAAGTCGCCCAAGTTGAGAGAGTATGTTGGAGATAACGCCTAGAACGCCTCCAGCACTGCATCAACAATTTCGGCCACCACATGCCTGATGTGATTTTTCACACTTGACTGTCTCAAATGCTATTTCCTTGCGAACCTAATTGCATCAATAAATTTGTTTTTGAGTAAAAATTAACTATTTTATGATTTTTTTGAAACTATCCGTCCTCTCTGCCGCACCCTGTACTAAAGAGACTTTAGCGTGACGATAACGTTTGGTTATTCGGTTATATACGTGCATAAATATGTGAAGAGCTGGCATCTGCAGTTGCTTGCTCTAGATGCTGCTCAACGCGTTAACGGGGAAAATCGTACGGGAAGAAGAAAAACTCTCTAATAAATCAGCTTTCCTTCACACTAAAGTGGCTTAGGGATCATGAGATGTTAAAATAAAATGAGAGCACCCCAAAAAGTGGCTAATGAGTTTCCTGCTATAAAAACTAAGGAAGACACATCCCTAGCAACGCATTGGTTGTAAAAATCAATAGAAAATATATCGGCTCGCTCTGAATTTCGCTTAAACAAGATACATGTTCACATTATATCATGAAGTTCAAACTGCACTTCTTGTGAGAGTAGTTCCCTCACGAGTGATTAAGCAATTTGATAATTCTATGTTTTAAGATGTAAGTAGGGTATGGTTTCATGTACTCACTATCGCGGAGTGGAGTACGTCTCACTGAAAACCCGGGCGGAGGCTCAGGAGCACCTGGGAGTTCACAATGTGCCGATGATACTGAAAGGATGGCAGGGTCCAATGCGGGCCAGTCCCACGCTACAAATAAAACAAATGTTTGTTACATGGTAAGGTTATTGGTATAATGGGATGTGAACTCCATTAAATCTGGTATTATAAGTAGCATCTGAGATATTTGCAGTCAGGCACTTTCTTCTTCGACTATACACATTATCATTTTATTAATTGTTTACTTTAACGGAATAATGATATCTAGTAAGTACTACGGTCCCAAACATTCAGTAAAAAGATTGTTCACCAAAAGAGTCATTCACTCTCGGATTACAGTTTCCTATTCCTGATTTTCATGTTTAGTATATACGAAAGTAATTACATTGAGTAACGGATTCAGTAAAAATATTGCGTATTTCTACATAGGAATAGAGGAGCAGTGTTAGATCAATTATGTATGTTATGGCATAATCAGTAGCAAAGAATTACAATAACTAGGTTGTTCCAGGAAAGTTTAATTTTATAACCCTGATGTCATTATCAGTAGCAAGCAATGAGGGCAAGTATTAAAAGTGTTTGGCGGCCTGATGCATAATTTGCTGTTCCAATGATACTAACCTCGGAATGCTCGATACGTGTGGACAGACCTTCAAAAGTAACGCATGGATTGCTATAGAAAACCCGGGTTTTATGTAAAACTACAAATTATGTACCACTGGCCTTTTTCCTAAAAATCCATAATAATCATGGAAGTGGAAATAGGGACATATAAATTTTCTCATCAGGTACCTCATCAGGTATAAATTGCAGTGTAGTACATTACATATTGTTGTATGATGACTCGATGTTTTTCTTTCTCGAGAAATAACATTTGAGTTTTTTTTTACATGTTCTTATTTTTAATTTATAGATCACCTATTGCGTTGATATACACATCAAAACTGTTCGTCACACACATAATGACCAGCACCAATCACTATTACATTACAGAATTTCAAGGCCTTTATATTCGTACAACATATATACCCTGGCATATAACGTCATATCCCACGATTAGGAGTAAAGAATGCTTAAATCGTTGTTACATTCTTCTCTCCTTTGTAACTAGTGCAACAACCAGAATCACTCAAGCCAGCACATTCATTAATCAGTTTACATTACCAGTCTCTATTCAGGAGTTGAGCGAAATTTAACAGACAATGAAGCTGCTGTGGTTAATGATATGAAGCCAAATAAATTATATTCATTAGCCCAGAAATCTAAGGATTAACGAAGTGAAAATAGTTATTTTATTACTGAACATAAGCGTAGAAGCGATGGGAGGATAGACCAAATGAAAAGGAGAAAAGTGTTGAACAACATCAACTTCAGCAGTCATCCTCAATCATCACACATAAAAACCAAGTCTTTATACTCAAATATTTAAAACCCAACACCAGCCCATAAAACCTAGGCCCACTTCCACAAAAAACTCAAATACCGGAGATTAGCTAAAATCCATTCAATCTCAAGGATCAAACCTTGACATCATTTACCAACCCAAAACTCGTTTAAACCTAGTTTGGAATAATGGGGTTTCCCTAACAGAGTTTAGGCATACTGTCCAATAAAAACTTGAATTTGAAGCACCTGGATAATGATGAAATTACCTGATGTCCTGCTATGACAATAAAGCAGCTGATGTCAAGTCATGACAATAAATCAGCTGATGTCATTTCATGCTTCATTGCTTCCATTATCAATTGTTTCTCCCTTCTGTATCAAGCCCTGGTATTCATTTAATTCATTCATTATTATTATTACTATTATCATTTTTTAATACTATCTGCAGTTCTCGTGTGAAAAAAAAATTAAAAAATGAAATTTTTGTTTGAAAATAAATTTTTTTAATATCGGGTGGTACCGTCCCTTGCTTGTACCACCGCCTGCATTCTTCTCGGTATGCTGTTGATCAAATTTGAAACCGTTTCTTGTCTGATGAGGTCCCATTCTGCGACCACCGCTGTTCTGAGGTCTTGGAGGTTTACAGGAGGGTTCGGTCGCCTTCGGATGCACCTCTCTAGCTCGTCCCATAGATGTTCTATGGGATTGAGGTCGGGGCTGCGAGCTGGCCATTGTAGGGTGCGCATGCCAACCTCTTTGAGGTAGTCAGTAACCACGATTGCTATGTGTGACCGCGCGTTATCTTCCATAAAAATAAAATTATCGCTGGTGTAAGGGACGAATGGCACTACATAATCTTCCAGGATGTCGGAAATGTATCTCAGTGCGGTCAGACTGCCTTGGAGAAACACATGGAGTTCCGTATTCGCCTCTGAAGTGATTCCACCCCAACCCATTTCAAACCCACTCCCTTACACCCTTTCAGAAATATTGCACTGAGCAAAACGCTGCCCTCGTCTCCTCCACCCTCTAACACGACGATCTGAAGCGAATAGTGAGAACCTGGACTCATCGGAAAACATTAAGAGTGCTGAAAGGGTGCCTTACGGGAGTGGGTCTGAAATGGTTTGAGGTGGAATCACGTCAGAGGCGAAAACGGAACTCCATGTGTATCCCCGAGGGAGTCTAACCACACTGAGGTACATTTCTGACTTCCTGGAATATTATGTAGTGCCATTCGCCCCTTAAACCGGCGATAATTTTATTTTTATGGACGATAACGCGCGGTCACACGTAGCAAACGTGGTTACTGACTACCTCGAAGAGGTAGGCATGCGCACCCTACAATGGCCAGCTCGCAGCCCCGATCTCAATCCCATAGAACATCTATGGGACGAGGTAGAGAGGTGCATCCGAAAGCCACCGAACCCTCCTGTAAACCTCCAAAACCTCAGGACAGCGGTCCTTGCAGAATGGGACCTCATCAGACAAGAAAAGGTTTCAAATTTGATCAACAGCATGCCGAGAAGAATACAGGCGGTGGTACAAGCAAGGGAAGGTACCATCCGATAATAAAAAAAATTATTTTCCAAAAAAAAAAAAAAATTCATTTTTCAATTTTTTTTCACACGCTAACTACAGAAGAATGTTTTGTTACTTATGTCCAAACATCGAAGTTTTGTGAATAAAGCTGATTTTTTCAAACGGCTATTTTTTATTTGCCACTCTGTTCCTTGCCGTTCTCTCATAAGATACCGACTTTACTTGGCACATGCAAAAACAAATTAACCAATTGAAGCTAAGGTGTAAAAATAACAAAATATAGGGTGCGCCGGTTTTTTGCTGTTAAGTTTATTAGAGTTGGACCGAAAAATGAATGCATAATTGTCCACCACAGACACTCGTCGATGTCAGCATGGAGCTGGGAATGCTCCCTACACTTCCTTCGCACCACCCACTGCCCCTCCATCCCGCTCACCTGACCAATTATGCGAAATTAGTAGAAAAACTGCAATGGGATAGTATTAATCAAGAGCAAGGAAAGACCAGCTGAATTTGGCTTTACAGTCAAAAGGGTCTGGGTAAGCAGGCATCAGATGATTGGTGGAGGCAGGGCAGTTGGTGGTGTGGGGTAGTGAAGGGGGCATTCCCTTCCGTCTTCAATGGGCAAGATGGCCAATCAGGCATTCTCTTTTCGGAACAACTCTAACTACCAACCAATTGACTTTTTAAAGTTAATAGTATTTTGTGATTGCGAATGATTTGACCACCCCTCAGTTTCTAAGGTAAGTTGAAGAAGTATACAGTAAAATGAGAGGAATAAAAGAATATCATTGTGAAATAGAAGCACAACATTTTGCAATGTTGTGGGGCATTATATTTTATCCGAATCTTCTCCGTAAAACTGCACCCACTACATTTTCACTACAAGATACTGGAGCTGAAATATACGTTAATTCCAATATTTTCGAGTTCAAACTCGTCCAAGTTTTTAGTGAAAGTGAGCCTAAATCTATTGTTTCCCAGTTTAAGAATTCATCTAAATGAAGAACGTCACAATGTTAGTTATTTGATATGGAATGGATGACTAATGAATAACCAATGATTGTTTTACACAGGTTTCTGGAAGGCAATGAAGGTTTTCTCACAAACACGATCTGCCATATTGACGGGGAACCGTCAAAAACATCACCAGGAAATTGAAAAACCTTACCCCAAAATTGTGCCTGCTCCTAAACGTGATTTTTTTCATTAATCTGTAGTTTCTATACCAACAAATCCCTGAATTATGTTGAAATTTCAAAAATTTCAGGGATTTATATCCAGCGCCTTTTTCTTGTTTGTAAAACAGAACCTTGTAATTGAATTCCCAGTTTCTAAACTTCTGAGAGAATATTTCTAGACATTCTCGACCCTACCGAACTCCGGATACTTGGAATTTTTGAATAAAATCCGCTTTTTAATTAAAGCGAGTCTGAGTAAATATTGTGTGGTTCAGCTCACATATAATGGCAAAATTAATACTTTACAATATGTTATTCGGAAAGAGAATTTTTCTGGCTACAATTTCCACTATTTTTGAGCCTAAAAATGTTGTGTCTTGTTCGAAATATCCCAATTTGAGCTATGAAGAAAAATGTTCACTATGCTTATTCAACCATGAAATTTATATTTACGGACTCACGAAAAAATCACGTTTAGGAACAGGTACGATTTAGGGGTAAGGTTTTTCTATTTCCTGGAGATATTTTTGACGATTCCCTTTCAATACGATAGATCGTATTCGTGAGAAAACCTTCATAGCCTTCCAGACACCTGCGTTTGTTAATGACATTATGATTTGTTCCAAGACTCGCAAAAAAGTTTAAGGAATCGGAAAGGTGGTGGTTAGGAAAGTGAATTAGTGCAACTAACGTATTGGTTTCGATTTGGAGACAACTGGATACTTACTGACTGGAGGTGGGGGGAAGGCGATAGTCGGGTGGACCAGTGGAAGGATCTTACTACCTGTAGGAAAATGATAAATATTGGAGTACTGGCAAAAAAGTAAAGAAATTCCCAAAGAATAAATGTTTAGAAGTTAGGAACACCAAACATAGAAAGACTCAAGACCAAAACGGGAGGGATGGAGCAAAGTTTCACTGAACCAGATACAAAGACTTACTCCAATATTGAATGAACGGTGTTTGGATGAATAGCATTAGAGCTCAGCCAATTTTAAAGAAAAAACAAAAGATGGATAAGTACGAAAAATAATGTTTGCCAAAGGTTGACCACCGCATATATATACACATAAGGCTTTGGTATTAAATAGGTGTACAAATTATTGCGGTAGGTACTGTACTACGGAGGAAGAAATTGTTTTATTATTTTCTTTCTTAATATTTGACCACTATAGTATAATTATAGTAAGGTTTTCGTAGAAGACCGTTTACTGACACAGCTGTCGTGTGTACACGGATGTTACGGTAGATTTTCAAAGAAAAGATTTTAAAAACCGGCAAAAGCGCGATTTTTCAAATAAAATGGAATATTCACACTCCTCAGTTGACCACCCTGCGCCCCTCAGCTTCAGCCATCTTGACGAGCGTCTCCCCACTTCGTGTTTCCACCGTGTTGCGTGTGCTTTCAGCTAATAATATTTTCGAGTTTTTCTACTGTTTTTCCATGAATTCAACTTTCTATATCGTTTCTCGAGTTTTTTTCTACGTTCGGTCTGTGATGTGGCCAACAGGAGGAGAGCGAATGTTCCATTAGCGAATTTTTGTAGAAAATGAAGCTAGTACAATGGCTCCAAAATTTTAAAATTAAAATTTTCGAAAAATTTCTTCATTGAAATCCGTTTTGAGACATTTTGAAACGAATCCACGATCCTATATGGGACATAGCCCAACAGTATAAATGTTTGCTGAGGTAAGGGTACACATAACTTTCGTGAATTTAAGTTCAAAACTCTTAATGCATCATACTCGAATACTCAGTGACAACGTCAATTTACATTGTTCCTAAAGAAGAGAAAGAATCCATCAGCTTCTTTCTGTTGATTAGCCGTGTTGCGCTAGCCATTCAAACACAGTTTCCTTTGGCTCCAACGAGATGTAGGTTTCAACCTAGTGCTCATCTACTTGTCAAGTTATGGACTTCCAGATTTCTGAATACGTCCCTAGCCAGACCCATATAGCCAGTAAATACTGGTAAGATACGCCAAAGAATATACTAACAGGATGAGGAAAGGGTAGAGAGAATGATACAAAAGTCTAAAGAATAAGAATAGTTAGAATTAGAGAAGACTGGACAATCAAATAGAACACTTCACTTAGAGTTGACACGCATAAAAGTCAATATAGCAATACTTTTCAATCAGTGCTACGCATACAATAGATGCCCTAATGATAGCCGGGCTATAGTTGTACAGATGACCTTTTTTTTAATCACTCAAAACTTGTGATTTACAAGTCTCATATTGTCAATAGGGCTCCAAATATGTGAAGCTCACAGTAGAGTGCAGCACGTAAACAAGGACCTTAACGATTTGCTCTTCCATTGCTGCCTATAAGGGTGGATGTGGGACATAAGTTGTTTTCGTTTTTTAGTACTTTTTTATTTTCTATTGTGTGTGATGCTTTATTATAATAATTTATTTATTAATGATATAATTCTCATTTTGGACTAGTATTGATGAGGTTAATGGTGTGAGGAACGAATTGTAGAGATAAAAGGGGTGACATAAGGGAAAAGTCATGTCAACCACCATTTTCCTTAGGTCCTTCATCCCCTAGTGCTCTTTGCGGTTGATCTTGTAAGTTTGGAGCCCTGTGTCGTGTGCTTATAATTATTGTGATAATTATTGCTTCGGTTAAAATTATTCGAAGTCAGAAGGTAGTCTTACCAGTTCTAGGAATGCCGAGACCGAATGCGTTCATGTGATTGGGCGTAGATGTAAAACCGGGGGGTGGTGGGCGTGCTATCGGTGCACCTCCACCAATCCTCAGCCCTTCCAGTATTTTGTTGCAGTCGTTAACCCTTCAAAGATAAGATGAAACAAAAATGAGCATTTTACAGTAATTATTTCTACCAAGTAAATAATATTCATATATCAATACCATAGGAAGAGATTAGATTTGTGTGATGATTAGATTTGTCACGGATGGGCGCTTGGAACTCTGGCACGGAATGTAGCTGTGTGTGTGTGTGTGTGTGTAATAACCCGTTACTCTTCGTGCGAGTGTGTAGTCTCCCTTCAGCTACACCCAGTCCTAGTCCCGTTGTTACGTCCAAGGAAAACTCTCCCAGTCAAACAGGTTTGATTAAGTCGGCCACAGTCGCATAGGTGGCTAAAGTGCTTGTCTTTATAAATAAATTCTCTCTTAAAGAAGGAAAAGGCGCAAGTTCGTACTATTTTGCGGAATCAAATATTTATGGACTATTACACTTTGCAATCCGTTTGATACAAAATAATATAGCCTCATCAAGTACATTTTGAGTTAAGTGATTATTCCTATGATTTAGACCCCTGATAACCCACTTCCGTAACAATACCTAATAATTCTGAAAAATAGTTTAATCCAAGTTTTCTTACCTGTTATTCTGGTGATTGACTACTTTAGGTCTACTATTATATTGAAGTCTTTCCTCTTCTTTTTCTATCATTTCCGCCAAGGCTTTCTGAGTTTCATGGAATGGGTCGAAACCGAGGTCGTCGTCTCTCACACCGTTCGTGATCTAGATCCATACGAAAGGCAAAAACTGATCAAATAAGGGATAATTAAAAATGATTTCAGGGATTGACAACGCCAAGAAGCTAACTAAATTGTGCACTCTAATAATCTCCAATGAGCATTTTATACTATCAGATGAAACACTCCTGGCTGATTCGCTATTTATATGCTTGTTGAACGTTATAAAACATTAAGAGGTTTTCTTGATGATTGGAAAGTTTTTTGGCATCAACATCAAGTTGATTGATTTCACTCTCATAAAAATTCTATACAATTTGGTGTTAAAATAATAGTTTCATGATTACTTTTATCATATGAATTAGGATTGATTGTAGCTCGAAACTCAAAACTGAATGGTCGATTGAAAATGTAAGAAAAAAATAGCAATAGAAAGATCAGATTAGGAACGAGAAACGATAACATAACAACGACAAATCGGGAACAGGCACCATGGCATGGGGCTTTAAGAATAAATTGACATTGTTCTTGAGGAAAACTGAAGGATTTAGAACGGAATGCAAGGAACGAGATAGATAGAGGAAGTTTGCCGAGAAAAGAAGAGCTCAATGTAAAAAAGAAAAGTAGAATATTTTTTACAATTTTTTCTTGAATTAAAAGATAGAGCTAACGCCACTTCAAAGAAGAGACACAGATCTCAAGAAGAAAGAAGAGACACAGATCTCAAGAAGAAAGAAGAGACACAGATCTCAAGAGGAAACATATATCTTGATACAAACTAGAATGGATGCTATGAATAGACAAGGTCTTATTGGACACTAAACCGGATTATACAACAAAAGCAAGATCAGTTCCAAAAGTAACAGAGACTACCAAAATTGAATATTGAAAAATCCAAGAATTTTGGGAAGTTTTAGACAAAGTTTTAGATCAATGCTGACAAAAATAACGAGCCACATTGACAAATTTAATTATCTGGATGAAAGAGTTGAAGAATGTTTTGGAGTCACACCGGTGAAAATTATCTTACTGCCAAAAATAAGATAAAAGTATGGGAATATTCAAGTTTTGGTCGATCGTCATTAAGCTGGCGTCACACTTCGCGTACGGACACATTTAAATGTGTCACACGTCATGTAATTAGAGCTCACCATATTTTTCAACATGGAACATGTTTTTATGGAGGTGAACCATGTTGGAGTGTGAACTCAAACTTTTAGCGTGCGTCACATGGCTCCACCCTACCACAACCTATCCTTCACACCGTCATCCCTCCCATACTCCCTCTCTCCTTTTGACAGCCAGACTCTGCCCCGCCCTTCCACTTACATCGCTTTTCTTACAACTAAGGAAACAATTTCATCCTAATGTGGTAACAGATTTGGCGACAGATTTGAGGCACTGGCTGTGCACTTGCTGCCAGTCGTATGTCATGCATCTTTTGGGCACAAAAGAAGGGAAAAATCAGGTAAACGAATAGTTGGAGCCTTACTATCACGAGCGTTGTAAACTAGTCACAAAAGTAAAATAGTATTTCAGTCATAATTACCTGAGAGACACAGTGAGTCTTTCTTCAGGACTTTCTTAGGACCTCTGAAGAACGTGTTTTCCTTCATTAGGATAACATGTAAGGTTGCACGGAAAGATAAAATCAACGCGCCAAAATAATTTAGAAATTAGTCTTAATGGTTTCTAATATTTAAAAAAAAATTCAAGGAAACCTCATAATCGGTGAAGTATTGTAGGTGAAACTAAAATCTCCAATTCGAACTTTCTACCAATACATCTTAAATCTGAAGAGCACTTACAATGGCCACTCGCGACAACATCTTGACTCAACTTTCAGAACTACGCCTCCTTTCAGAACAGAACATCAGAGCGATTTTCATATCCCAACCCTGCTTCAAAGCAGATTGCTAGTGATACTCTAGAGAAAAACACTATGAGTGACTCCTGGTGCTCTATGCATAGGTAGCATGTGGCGTAATTTATGTGCTTACTCATTTCCAGGAAGAACATGAGCACTGAAAACGCACGCATCGAATAAGCGAAGTGTGACTACAGCTTACGATTCATTGAGTTGTTTACCAAAAGCTGAAAGGTTAGGAAGAGATACATTCGATACAACAGATGAACATTTCAGGTGTTTACAAAATTTAGGTGACTATATTGAGCAAACAATTTTCATTACGATAGTTACAATGAAGACCAGACTTCATAAACCTTGAAGTAAAAAAACAGAGGTTTCCTGGAGATTAAGTTACTGGGAAAATGTGGGTATTGTAGAGAGTTACCGTTTCATCTTCGGGAGGGTGAACGAACCCAAATGCGGACTGCCACGTATCTGGAGGAAGCTGCGGTTGAACGGGACCTCCCAATGTGTCAGGTATGTGATGTACACCATTTACTGCATGCCAATCACCACCTGAATCAGGTTAAATTTAAAAACTAAAATAAATACCATAAGTTATAAAAATTCATGATCAGAAAGGAGGGTGTGTTCCGGAAATCACTGTGCAGAAACAAGTGTAGACAACTTGTGTTTCAAAGGCCTTTTTTCCTTAGTTCAAATCAATTCGACGGGGGCACTTACTGCATGCCAATTAAGACATTGAATGCGGCTTCTAAAACAGCTACCATCCTCCCTGACGGGAGAAAAAATGGTCAACAATTTGACATAAGACATCTTTTTCTCTTCAAAGTATGACGTATTTTTGACCATTTTTGGAACATGTGACCATATGGATACACCCGTGAGCAGCGATGATTAGAGTATGCAACCCACAAATATTTCTAACCCATGTAAAGGAAAAGGTTTGTTCTTAGTTTTGCTATTTGGAGGATATAAATCGTCCATACTCTAGAAATACTTATTAGTATTTCTTAGTGATTATAGCAGCAATAGTGATCCATCGGCTCTGGTGGTGGCTGTTGTTATAAAATCGTTTTGTTATCGCATTTCAAAAATTTCGGTAAACTGGATCTTCACAAACGTGGATTTTAAGTGACCCAGGTTCCTTTCACCAAGGACAATGGATGTTAGAATCAGTAGTATAGTTAGAAGTAATTTACGCGCCTTTTCTGACTCAAACTGGCGTGACACCAAAATCCGAAAGGGTCTCTACGGGTTCCTGAGACCAGCTGAACACGATACAAACGTCTCCGACCCGCTTTCCACTTCCTTCGGCCATTTTGTGAGCATTGAGAAGGGAGCGCAGTTAGGAAGGGTCGTGTGAACATATGGATACATCCGTGCACAGTGATGTCTGCATGATACCATATGGATACATCCGCATTCAATGTGTTAACACCTCTATCAGGTAAAAAAAAAAAAAAGATTATTACCATAAATTATAGACATTTATGAAGCAGAATGGAGGGTGAATTCCAGAAATCATTGTGCTGAAACAGGAGTAGACAACCTTGCGTTTTAAAGGCCCTCTTTTTTTTCTCCTTCTTCCTTCCCCATGGCATTGTAACCCAAAGACAGGTTTAAGCCTGATCAACTAGAAGTTTCCAAGCCTCTCTGAACATAGCGAAAGTTAGCCATTTAAGTGCCCCCGCAGATTCTCCTCCAGCTCATCGACCCATCTCAGTTTTGGCTGCCCACATAAACTTCTTCCCCCTGGTTGATTGTTGAACAATGTGTTTTTGTTACTCTCTTATTTGGCATCCTCTGAACATTCCCTGCGCACCGGATTTGCGCTCTCTTTGTCTCAGTCACATCTGGGTTTCCATACAAATCACTTAATTCACAATTTGTCTGGATCATCCAGATTCCACCACATATTTTCCTCAATATCTTTCTTTCCCATCGCCTGAGCTGGTTTTCTCATGTTCTAGTGAGCATTCGTGCCTCAGCCATATATATAGGACTACAAAGCACATCATTGTACGATATATCGGAATTTAGCTCTAGAAAGTCTTCTTGAGTGCAAAGTGGCATTTATTGTGTGACTTTATTCTGCTTGTATTTCATCGGATTAGGAGTGATTATCATTGACTGTAGCTCCCGAATACCTGGATGTGCTGCATCTTTCGAATGTACGTTCATTGCGCATGTTCAAGTAGTGATGCTGGGTTCAAGTGGCTTTGAGTCACTCCAGTCGCTAATCATGTACTTTGTTTTATTAATTTACTCGTACAACCATTTCAGCAGCAGCCAATTCAAGACTTTGATAGCCCTCTTCCAGGGAATAGGGGGATAGGCCCTCTTCCAGAGATACGCCATCAAGGCTACATCATCTGCATAATCCAAATATTGCACCATTCGATTGAAGAATGTGCCCCCAGGGTTTCTAAGTACTTGCAGCATAACTTTTTCTAATGCCAGTTAAATAATAGAGCTGGTAAAATACCACCCTGCTTCAGCCCACTTTGACTAGCAAAATACAAAGATAGATGGCCATTAATCATCTTGGTCAGGAATGGAGAATGAAAGAAATTACTATGCAGAAACAGGAGTAGACAACCTTACATTCTAAAGGCCTTCTTTACTTAGTTTGCAATCGAACTAAGTCAATCAGTAGTTTGGAACGCATATGCAATGCGTACTGGAATAATGATTAGGCTTGGAGAAGAATAAATAAAAGAAAAAAGGACAGTCCTATAATATTATCTACAAATCAATACTTATGTCCTAAAGTTGCTCATGGCATTCTGGTCGCTATAAGATTGCAAGAAGACATATATATGAAGTAGAATATGGAGTTTTAATATTATAGCACGAATACACCAACTTACGAACTTACACATACACGAAACTCGAATTTAAAATTATATAAATTATGTCCAACATAACGTAGATTTTCAATTTTTGTTCTATTGAAATAAAGTTTCCAGAAGAATTCTCATCTTACCATTCGTAGTTGGGCCATTTGAAAATCCACCATGCTGCGTAAAGAATGAGTTGTTATCTGATACGTGAGGTTCAATAAATGCGGGACCTTTGTGCCGATCTGTAATTTGATTTTCTGGAAGAAAAAACAAGACATATTCTTATACATATTCATTCCAAGGTTAGAATGGTATTACAGAATATATAAAGTTTCTAAGACATTAATTTGCAAGTGACGAGATACGGAGTGGAACATTTTCCCCTTCAAACGAGTGAGAGGACGATTCCTGAACACCATTACGTTTGTTAACTACATGTACCAGTTTTCATTTTAGGGAGCTGGCGTGAGAAGCTAGCCTAAGGAGATTAAACAAAAATTATGCCCCTTGTAATACTCTATTACTTAACAATGTAACGGTTCCCTAACTAGTGCTTTACCTACAATATTCGAGGATTAGTCCATCCTCTTTTGCTATGAAATGCCGAGCGAGAGCCAAACTATTCTACTCGGTTATTTATACCTTTTTGGTCAAAATTGCATTTGGTAATTAAGTTGGTAGAGCTGATTGCTCCCACGACCAGGAAAATCATCAATCCATCTTTATAAGACAGACAATGATTTGCTAACTCAGAAAGGACTAAATTTTAAAAACCTAACCTCAAGCCTCAGATTTGTTTTTCCCATTATCGCCCTTGGCTCCTGGACTGTGACACAACCAAATGAGAACCCTACCTGATGGTGGTGGCGCATGGAGTGGAGGTGGAATCGAAATGTGATAGCTCGGATTCATTTCAAAACTGGGGAACTCGTTCGTTTCTGACGCTACGCAATCCGGGGTTGAATTTGAACGTAAATAACCATTTTCCTGCTCGTAGTCCTCCGATCGGCTAAAAGGTGCGTGGTTAGGGTGCACGTTCACCTGATGAAAGATGAAATAAAATGAATATACGTAACGAATCAATAGATTAAAAATCATTGGCAGAGACTTGGTTCTTACAAAGCTAAAGGAACAGACTGAAACTAGCAGTGCACAGCTTTATCACTAAGGCTTCCTACACCCCATAGGACTACTTCCTGTTTTGAGCCCTGTTAATAAGCGTGAGTATAGGGTTCGTGTATATCAATTCTAGCACTGGTGGTGGAAGCTGGCGTAAGCTTCAGGCGCACTGAACGCAAGGGGTGGCACTAAACGTGAACTACATACATTCCCAGTTCAAACATCTTCCAGAAACTAAATAATCATCTTCCATGGAAATAACATCCACCCATGCTATCTAAGAAACAGCATGGATACTATTAATTACAAAGGAAGAAACCACCTACCACAAGGGTAGGTAAAACCATGATTATTTAGTTTCTGGAAGTCGTTTAAACTGTGAATGTAGGTAGGGTTTATTTCACCCCTTGCCTTCAATGCATCAGAAGCTTGCACCAGCTGCTACCGCTAGACCCAGAGAATCGATATGGACTGTAGTGGTGGTCCAACCTGCAACCAATCAGGGATATTCCCCTTCCCGACAAATACTATTTCCAAAACGTCTTCATGATATATATATACATCTACAGGCGAACACTCAGGAAAAATTAAGTAGTAATATAAATGCGATTATAGCTACAAAAGCTACAAACTACACTAATATAGTATTGAATGTAATTTATTGAAGGGAAGTGATTTTGTTTCTTACCGTAGGTATATCTAACGGATCAGAACTCCGATACTGCTGCGTATATCCGTTAGGTAAATCCCTAATTTTCCTGAAAACAATCAATTTAATTAATAATGAATCCAAGCATTAAACAATACAATTCAGCAAGAAGCAGAATTGGTGTTAACAAGTAGAGTACAAGAAGAAACTGCTCATGAAAATCCTCAATACTGAAAGTTGATAGTATAATTTAGTAAGTGGATAGGGGCTTAGATAGACTTTCAATTTCTCCCAAACATAAATAAATAAGTAGCGTATATTCAGGGCTAGTGATGGCAAAAGAAAATCGATGTTTTCGAAAAATCGATTTTTTTAGTTTCAAACATCGATGTTTAGACATCGATTTTTGCTGTACGATATTTATCTAACATCGATGTTTTCATCCCAAACCATCGATTTTTTAACTCGCCGGAATAAAGCTTTTACTTCTGTAGCTTTACCGACAATCTCGAACCGGAAATTCAGATATAAAAGCTCTATATTTTGTTTTGAAAGAAATTGTCTATTAAAATATCCAGCTGACTGCATCAAGATACAAATGGGAACGGTCTGCACCATCTCCTCCCCACCCCCTCACCATAGATTATTCCTCTCATCTCATCCTCATACCCCTTCCATTTCCACTCTCACATGAGTCACATCCGCAAGCACTTCCGTCCATCGTTTTTTTATTACATTTTAGGTTTATTATATTACCTTAAACACATAACATAGTGTGTTGGGTCTAAAATAAGTTATTGTACTTATTATCATTATTATATAACTTTGATTAATCTATTACTTTAGTATTTTCAATGCTAACAAATACAGCAACAAAATGAAATGATTGTTTTATTTAAACCCTTAAATGTTCGTTTTCAGAAACTACTATTTTGTAGCCTATTACCTTACTTTATTTATTTAAATTCAAGTACTTTATATTTCTTTTAACAAAATTTGTCTTCTTCAATGTTAAAACATCGATGTTTTTAAAAATCGATATTTCGGGCTCGATTTTTTTATCCCATTGATTTAATGAGCTCGATACATCGATGTTTCCAGAAATCGATTTTTCATGAAATATTGCCATCACTATTCAGGGCAAATTTTTAGGCTAGTTAGCCAGTTTGAGCTTTTAATAAGCGCGTTTTGCATCTGTAGGTACCAGAATGCTACTACCGAAGTTCTGATTTGAGGTTAGAGCCTCATCAACTGATATGGCTAGGTAGAGGGGATTTCCTACTGGTTAAGGATAATTAAATGGAACTCAGGTGGCAGACAAAGCACAAACAAAAGTGTTTGGCATGAAAGGTATGACTTAATTTGCATAAATAAAACGCATGCATCACTGAATCACACTTTCAAGGAATTTCCTGGTCAGTTAAAGTGTTCAGTGGTGTGAATGCTGAACAATATAACATTCCAACATGAATTCACAATCTTATCTTGGTCTCAAACTTATGCGAGATCAAGAGAACTGCAGGGAGCACTAGGATAGAACCACACAACATAACAAAAGAAGTTAGTTCCAGAAACTTTCCTCTCCGCAGCACTTGTTCGATGACGCTTTGGTACCATTTATTCGATAGATAAAGGTATCGATAGTATCAAATATTGAAAGCTGAACTGGAATAGCATGATATTTAGTTTACTCGATAATGATATCAAGTACGATGTACCAATATATATAAATATAGCCTATACCAATTTTCGATTTTCTACTCTCTCAAAAATTGTTGAATCTGTTAGTTTCCTTCAGGTTTGTTTTAGTCATGACTGAGCTCAGTGTACTCTATATTCATGTAGCATAAGTTTAGAGGAAGAAGAAATAGTTTTATCCGCACGACAAGGTCCGGACCCAGAGTTAAGCAGGTTAGGTACTCATTTCTCTGGAAGAGCTTGCTAAGAATGTTAAATACCTACCCACTAGTAATACGTTTGGTATCATACTGTTATTTCATCCATCTAGTGCTAACTGTGCTCAATAAATTTGATTCTAATTTGCAGCTTAAAAGCCTTTTGCAATTATGTATATTCTTCAACTGTCGGTAGCTTTATTTTCCAGTTCGTGTATGAAGAGGGGGGAGGAGGGAGGTTACTCCACAGATGGTTCAATGCTGATGAGACGTAAGACATGTATGTGACCCTTAATTCGTCCAAAAACCAATTGATGGTACGGTGATCTAAGTACTATCTAAACAAGTTAATGCGGTCAGAAATGTGGTGATATTCAGTTGCTGTGAGGTCCATCACCTACCTTGTATCTCCTTCCTACCCTCTTGCTAAGCAATTTGAATAGTTAAAATAACATATTTTTATAACACTATTACCTTCGGAAACATAATCTACGGACTCCAGGCCAATAACTCACAGCTGACACACCGATGTATAACTCGTCAGATATCACACTCTCATAAAACTGTAGAGTTTCCAACATTGTAAAGCTGATGTTGAACACTAGTTATTTTGTGGTTTGAAGGCGACTTTCGTACTAAATAAATTTATTTGTTTATATCTATGCGCCAAACAGTTTCCAAGACTTTACCTTACAAATAGAGACCAATATGAATGCCATAATTGAAGATGCTATCACTAAACATGAGTTTCATTATCAGCAAGTACTTGGTGCAATTTAATACAATATACAATGGTGAGGGACAAATGACCACTTTTCACAATGTAGTCGAAAGAGTCCACTGTCATTCTAGAATATGACTTGACATGTTCTTCACCATTAGAGTTAAACACAAACTGAATACACTTGAAAATCCTGGGTGCAGGTGTTGTTCGCTGGTCTACAAAGCGTTTACGCGTTTCCACGTAGGACACGCATATATATATATATATATATATTATTTTTCCCCACCCGGCTTTTTGCTCCAACGTTAGTTTTTCTCAGGAAGCTTGACACTCATGTTGAAGCCAAGTAGGGCTCAGCCTCAGAAATTATTAACAGAATTAGTAAAATACGTATATAGGTTCAAGGGTATTAAAATGCTGACTTACTTTTCTTCCTCCGACCCACTCCTCCCAACTTTATGCTTGCTGTTGGACGACGTTGGTTTATCAGACTTTTTATTGCTATCCGTTTTACCATTACAATTGCCTTCAGGTGGAGAAGAGGATGGGGCACAACCAACTATAACTGAAGAAATAGTAACACATACTAAAACGTAAGTACTCAATCTATACCAGTGCAATAGGCTGTCGACACGTGTTTCTCTATTTATGCATATAACTCTCTTACCGTTGGATCCTTGGTGAAGCGAAGGCCAGCCTTCCTTGATCACTGCTACTGTTGGGGGAGAGGGAGTTGGTTTTCTGCACAGATAAAGTTGAAATGACACCTTTAATAAAATGCCAACTTATATGAATGATTGACTTAGTAAGTGTTTTTCGAAGCATGCATAAAAAGGAATACAACATGCGCAAAAGCTCAAGGGTTACCAGATTCTTTCAAGACTTTAGTCTGAGGGAAAATTCCGTTCACCAAGTTCACCAGGACTAAGAAATTAGTGAGCTGCAGTAAAGGAGGCATCTACAAAAATATCAATTCACCAATGGGAAACTACATTAATTGAAACAACATTCCGAAACTGATAATTTATTATTCACAAAAAATAGGGTCTGATTTATGAATATTTTTATTTAACTTAGTTTCATTATGTATATAGATATATTGATGAGTTATATACATTGCAGTAAGGAGGAGAAAAATAAAAACGCAACTTACCGTTCAATTAAGGAAGTTCTTGTGATTTTATCAAGCCAAAATTTGTCATGATCGTCATAGAATAAAATGTATAGTTTTGTTTAAAAATTAAAAATATTTTTTCTTCAACTTTAAAAGCAAAACAGGAACTTTCTATTCTATGAGATCAGGCCACACCGAGCACATGCATTTATGTTGCACAACGGACAAGACTTGCGTGGAATAAAGGTTATTGGTCCCAAAATAAAAACCTGCGATGATAGAAAGGTCAGTTATCCAAGCAACTATAAACATGCAGACAACACGAAACCCAAATGATAAAATAGTAAATCAGCTGTGTTAAAATGGTTAATTTATCATGGAAATAGGGTGATTTCAAGGACAAGAGTTGAATATTGTAAAGACCCTTGTGTCTTATAGAAGTTAGTCATCGCTAGAAAGACCTAACTATGAGTGGTGGAAGAGAATATCAAGAGTTTTTGAAAGCCACCAACCGTTCTCTCCTTCCATGGATGCTATACAAGCGGGGGGGACCCTGCATGGAATGTATCACGATCCAGTGGGACATTTTGAGGTCCTTTGGGAGGCCTGATATTACGTGGAATACGTTTTAATGGAGACCATCTTGCCAAAAATCGATATCTAACAATGACATATACAAGAAGGCTAGACCGTTCCCTTGTGATCCTCAAGGTTAATTTCTTTGCTATTCAACCTATGAAGTTAAAATGTAATGGAGAATCCTTGGGACGTTTAGAAACGAAACATAATGTCAAAAACCCTCAACATCAGCTAACTGAGATCCGGAGCTAATTTCTTGGCTCCATTCAAGCCGGAGCTATTCAGCATAAGAAGGTAAATTTTGAAATAGAGGCCCCTTGGGACATCATAAAACGAATCATAAGGTCTGAAGCCCCTTAGAACAACTGAATGAAGGCCGGGACACACATATCCGCACCGTGTCCGCACCGCACCCTCTCCGCAACACGTCCGAGTGTCGGAGACGGAGGTGGGAGGCCACACGGTTCCGAGTGTTGGCCGTGCTACGGAGGTCTATCACAATTCGGTTTGCACTCTGAGCAGACAAGACGGTGGTCATGGGCCATGTTGAGACGTTTTTCAAATAGTGAGTTAGGAGTGGTAGCACTCGCACTGGAGGAAGAACACGAAGATTGGAGACAAAATCGTGGGTTCACAAGCCAAAGCTTAAAATTTATACCCTAATTAGCACGCCGGAAATTCGAATTATCCAAAATAAAATTCGAATTATCCACGATTTTTTAGCATTGTTTAAATACAAAATGCTAGGGACCAAGAGAAATATTCGAATTAAAGAAGAATTCGAATTAAAGAAGTTCGAATTATCCAGGTTCCACTGTAATATAATTTCTTCCCTCAGCTTGAAATTGTCACCAATTCTATGTAAATATGTAATCCAAGTAAGAAGGAATGCCTAAAAACATCGGGCAGGCGTGTTGAAGACAAATTGACTGGTGGGAAGGGGGGGGGGGGGTATAACGGAAAAGTACCTTAAAATGTTGGATAGTGTTTCTGTATTTCTCGTTGGACTGGTCGTACAGTACTGGGAACTTGCGAATTTCCTCAATCAATAATTCATTATCCATCGTCGAGGTCTCCGCACCGCGTCCGTGTAAAACTAAACCAAACTAGTCTGACACGGTGCGGACGCGGAGCACTGACGCGGTGCGGAGACGGTGCGGATAGGTGGGGACTTTCTGGTAAACTCCCTTCTTATAACTTCTTCTCTGTGTGTTGTCCGACACACGGCCGTCATGCGGTGCGGACACGGTGCGGATATGTGTGTCCCGGCCTTGAGCGGCGGAGCCAATTTCTTTGCTATTTAACCTATGACACGACTTCTAGAAACGAGAAGTCATAAAGTCTAGACAAAAATATTCAGTGTGTCCACAAATCCTTGCAACACGCACCACTATCTCTTATAGTGACTGTTTTCATAATTGCAAACAATTGTAGTTAAACAACGCATTAAAATTAATTGTTTCTTTTTTCGTCAGATGACTACGTTAGGCACTGTAACTCATCCTCTATTCACACCAACAATCTCAAATACTTGTCCCCGGTCATCGACCCGGTAATGTTTATTACAGAAAATTGAACCCAGGACCTAATCGTCGATAAAATCACGCAAAAATCAGTGGCTTGGATTAGCTAGCCCTACAATTCAAAGAGACAATGAAAGATAGGAACTCGCCTGAAGAAATCCCCAACGGCCTGGACCCAAACTGAAGATATATATTTCTTACTAATCAAGAGGAATTTACATCAACCTGCGTCCTATAAAGAGATTTCTGGCTCAAAACTAAATAGGTATAACGATTAAAGTTTACACTTGGGGCTGGATTTCTACACTACAAAGCAATAATAAAGTGTTAGACCATTCATATGGCGTTTGAATGTACAGTGCAAGTGGACAAGAACAGTTTTGCGAACTAACAGTCTTAGCTTTTATAGATGTAACAGGCAGCCCTGCAACCGATGTTGCCTCCATCTTACAAGGATTATCCCAAAAGTAAGCTTCCCCATTTTCTTATAAAAAACTAATGAGGTAGAAAGCTGGTGAGAGTCTCAAGATTTTCGTTTGGGTCTAGTGGTAGGTAACACAGTACAACTCGGAGATCCTCAGATTACATTGTTTTTAACCTATTCATTTGTGAACATGGCTATGTTAAGTTCAAGGAGAACTCCCTCAGTCGAAGAGGTTTGATTGATCTCAGTGGCGTAGGTTGCTTAAGAACTTGTCTTTAAACCTATCTTCTATCTCAAAGAAGGAAAGGTATGAGTTCGAACTCTGTTGAGGCATCAAATATTTGCGGGTTGTTACATTTGGCCAAGTCAGTAGGACCCAGACTTCAATAGGAAATATAATCCCTATAGAGCCAGACTGTAAACCACATTCTTTGACTTAGCATCTTTCACTTCCCCACTCATTGAGTCAAAACACTGCAACTTTTCCAGCGAGTTCTGCTGTTTCACTTCGTCATTCCTCCAACCCCAAATCAGCCGAGATGGCTGGTATTTGACACCGAGGAAATGTTAAGTTCAAAGAAAACTCTCTCAATCGAAGAAGTTTGATTAGTTCTCGGTGGTGTAGGTTCCTAAAGCGCTTGTCTTTAGAACTAACTTCTATCTTAAAGAAGGTAAGGGCATTTGTTTGAACTCGGTCGAGGTATCAAATATTTTTGGGTTGTTATCGCTACCTACCTTGAGCTAGGGTCCAATTGCGATATGCTTTATCGCAAAATAAAAGTAAAATTCCTGATGTGGGCATTCCAGTTGTGGATTGAAATTCTGAAATTTACGCCACTATCGTGACTGGGGACGAAACTTGGGATACATCATAACACTCATTATGATCAGAAACCAAAAGTTGAGCATGATTTGGAAAGATCCCACAAAACATTGAAAGTTGGTACAACAACTGGAAAGATTAGGGCAACAGTGTTTTGGGACAGTAAGGGAGTGTTGTTGTTCGAATATCTGCACAAAGGTGAAACAATTAATGCAACCAGGTATTGTGAAGTATTGGAAAGACTGAGAAAACATCACAACGCCCAGTCTCATTCCACAAAGTTGGCACAAGACCTGCTAATCAAATTTGATTGGGACGTTTCCCCCATCCTCCTTACTCCCCAAACCTCGCCACAAGTGACTACCACCTATTTCAGGTGATGAAAACTTTTTTGGGTGGCAAAAGTTACAGTAATGATGAGGAAGTCAAGAGCACCATTGCAATTGGATGCACAGTATTCGTGCTGCGGTGGTGCGACACAGGTTTGGAGAAACTCTCATCCCTCTTCGATTAGTGCCACGAATGACTCGGTGACTATGTCAAAAAATAGTTCAGATCTTTAGCTTTCCAATCATTTATTATTTTCTTTAATGAAATATTTTTTCGATTTTTTTCTGAAAGAAGGAAATTTACTTTTGCGATGACCCTTGTACAATACATTCTAAATGCTGGTTCTTCTCTATTATTGATTAAGCATATCTCATTATAAACTAATCGGCTCGGGAATTTGAGTTCAAGGGTATAAACTACTAGGTATATGAAAAATTATTGTTTTTAATAGTAGTTATAGCTGTTCTCCATAAAACATTTCTGATGAAATTCGCAGAGATGCTCATTGAATTAGTACACATGCTACGTATTAGTACCTCTCATATACTATAGTATATTCTTGAATGTTCGGAAGGTGCTAAAATGTCATAAAAAACAGCATTTTTTTATAATTTTAGAGGAAAACGACAGCTATAATAACATAGTGGCAAAGTGACGTTCGTGTTTCTATCATTGTATTAGCTTATATTATTATCATCTCATGCAATTAAGAGACCGGCCAATTCTTTCTAAAAATCGTATTCTCAAATGCCACTCTTTGGAAACTCAGACAAAGAAAGTTAATAAATATACACTAGGAACAATCTGAGAATTAATCATTTTCACTAGGTGACATTAATTTCATCCGTTAAATAATAAATAACAACAACTCCACGCATTTAAAAACAATAGTTTAACGATAAAGTAAAGAATAAAAGGTTAAGAGAAAATTTGATAGAAAAATAATTTATTAGGGGGGTTAGGAACTTTAAGGGATGCGGTTATCCAAAACGTGTCTTACGCAGAAAATGTGATGGTAATAAGGGTGCATTGGAGGTGTTACGTATTTTGTGAGGTGTTCGTTTTGATGATTTTAACGGTCAATCTTTGCGTACCGGTTGAGCGTTGAGGCGTTGAGCTGCTCATGGAGTTTCTTTTCGTACTCCTGGTGCTTTCCTTGCTGCATCTCTTCTTTTGTGAAGCTCGCTTCGCCATCCCCTGCAAAACATCGGGGAAATCCCATTAATCCCTTTGACCAAGACCTAGATGTAGACATGGTATTGTTCTTGTGACCTCTCAAGTGTCCTCTACACAATGGCCGGTTAGGGCAAAGTAAGTTTGACTCGCGTCGGCACTGGCGCAAAGCAATGGCCAGCATATCTTCTTGTGCTGAACACCGTGACACTTTTATGAATCAAGATGTAAATATAAATATATAATGTTTACATTCGGAAATATACTTAGCGTGTTTATTTGAGCCTAATTTTTTTTCCCCAATAGAAGAACTGTAATAATATAAGTACATAAATAAACCCGAAGTTAAAAATTCAATAGGATTCAGTGGTAATAAGAATGAAAAAAATAATGGCCCACCTTGTTCTCATCTTCATTTGAAATATCTCAAGGGTTCAGATACATGGTTCCTTTTGATTAAAAAAAAATCTATTGTTCAACCAAGATCGCATAATTAATCATTTCTACACAACGGGAAAAAGAATGAACGTAAAATGATCACGACATAAATCAAACACGATACCAAGGAACAAATGAAAATACGAAACTAGTAGAGGATGTCCATACAATTGATGTCTAAAAGACAGAAAAAGCTTGCGTGAAATAGATTCGCACAAAAGGAAAAATGTTCGCAACACAAAACGGACTTATTAATGAATTAGTGAGTGATCGCCCCTAAAGGCTTGTTTTCCTAGCGACAGGTTTTTTGCGAAGCAGGAACCGAATTTGCCTGGAAAACGTCGGCAGGAGCGTGAAGTATATTACGCTGCGTAAAAGTGTTTTCCTAGCGGCGTGTTTTATCTGTTCAATTGGCGTTGAATAGTGTTGAAGGTAGCACGTGTTTGTGTGTGTGAAAACATTTACCTACTGCTGAAATGGAGAACATGATGAGAAAGATAAATGTAATGGCTGCATTGATAATTAAAGAAATGATAGATGGTGACGAAGAAGAAGAGTTCATATTAACAAAATATACCAAAGTAAGGAAACGTGTGAGTGATGTATTCTCAAATCGCAGAAATTAAGGAATGTTCAGCGTTTTAGTCAAAAATCATCTGCTTGACTATGAAGAGAAATTTCAAAGATACTTCAGACTGACCAGAGAAAGGTTTGGGGTGTTCCAAGAAGGTGTCCCGCTTTGGGACATCTTGAAAACCTCGGAAATCGAAAATTGGAGCAACACAAACACCAGAATTCAAGGGAATCGCGCCAGCGTACTGCGCTGTTGACCCCTCCTCGAGCAGTCGGGCCAGTCGCGTCAACGTAACACCTACTGCACTGACGTGATGCGCTCTCTAGGAAAACACCCTAACTAAATTCAAGGGAATCAGTGGTCGACGTTGAACGCCCGGCGTATCACGTAGTCAACGGCGCAAAAAACCTGTCGCTAGGAAAACAGGCCTTAAGTGCGGGAGGGGACGTGGCCTACAGTGGTCCCCTTTGATCTTTCTAGAAAAACCACAGGAAGGCGATTGCCTGCACAGCTACCAATGGATCGGACTTTGGCAGTTTTTTCAAGGTTATTTTACATCCCCACAATTGGCAGTGCGCAATGTGGTCCAGGCTTGTGCAGCATTGGCCAATGTGTAGAGGGGGCTTCAGAGTGGTGGATTGGGCTACGAATGAGAATAACGAACTGCACATGCGCATAGAGTGATTATTGATAGAGATGATTCATTGTAACAATAGAAGAATCCGAGCGGTCAATGAGATTTATGCCTGAATAGAGGTCCGAATAAGTAATTTTACATACCATATAGGTAACCACATGGTTTAATTCAGTTTATTGGCCTTGATTAACGTGAACACACAATTGTAAGAGTAAGACGTGTCAATATGCAATTATTTCATTGTAAAATAATGATTAGTTCTATTGACCAGATCTATATTGGTTATTGGATACTGGGTGCAATGACTGCGCACCTGGTGCCAGGAGAACCACGACCCCACCTGGGCTATAAAGAAGGTTATGTTTATAGAAAACCTTCTTTAAAATTTACTTTCCGTTTCCGTGTTTTCTGTGGAAAAAAGTAAAGTACTGTCCGTTTGGTTTCTTACTACGCCGTTTTTTTTTTTTTTTAAAGATCAAGTTTGGTTTTCCCCCTGGATATTTTTTTTTTTTTTTTTTTCAAGACTCATCTAAAAAGTATTTTCAACAAACGTAGTTTCGCCTAAAGTTTTGAGTCACAGTGAAATAGAAGATGCTCATCAGCAGGAAGACCCCAGCAGTGTAACCTGGGAGGATATTAAATTTGAAAATTCATTTCTTCGTTAATATTTGTAGTAGGGTCACGCTGTTGCTATTAAAATGTTCACAAAATGTTGCACTTTCATTTAAAAAATTGTTTTATTTTTAACCTTCTCAACTCCATTAAAAGTGAAATGAGAACACAGGGAACATTTAAGTTGTTGAAGGGAGAAGAACAAGTTGCTTTGAGGGCTAAAACAACATGATGTCCCGACCGGGCTGCCATCATATTTATATGTCAGTCCCCACCAGGGATTTCCCTTTCCAGGGTAGATATTCTACCCTGTCTGCCTGGTGCAGCCCAGTCGGGCTCATATCTGTTTATTTGAAGGAAACAAATAGATTTTCAAGTCAGGGTAACTAGAAGATAGTTTGTTAGGTCATGGATATACCCATATTTTGCCTATCCAGCCAAGTGCTGTCATGTGTCGTCAAAACTTCCGATTAAATTGAAAATTCTCATACAACAAAACAAAATCGGTATCATACCATTTCACTCTCATATTTTAAATAAAACATATTGTGGGCAATGCTGATTTTTCTCTCAAGTACTTACCTAATTCATGAAGATACATACAATCTGCTTTTGGGCAAGGTTGATTCTTCATGAAATGGGAACAATACTTCGTGGTGCCCAATGAAGTTTTAACAGTCCGTCCGTCCACAGCTATGTTGTTCACAGTCTGAATTGCCCGCAGAGCGTCGTCGCTCCTCTGATACGTCACATATGCGCTAGCACTCGGCCCCTATAATGATAAATAAATGGCTATAATTTATGGCTACAAGATATTCGTTAGTTTATAAACCAGTGGAATGGCTTTCGCATTGTCCTAATCTCCAACTTATTCGGTTTGGGTTTGGCGAAATTTTGGAGATAATTGTAGCCCTAGCCAGTTGTGGAGGTGCATTACGATATTTCAGTAGAAAATAGCTTGTAAAGAAAACCCTTATTTTGATGAAAAATATTTATATAATTTTTAAAAAAATCTTAAAATATAGGTAATAAATATAATAATTTAAAAACATAATCACTGCTTTCATAGAAAAAAATAAAAATAAATAAATAGGTAAATACATAAAATCCGTTTTGAGCAGCCCATGATTGAAATCCGAAATTGAATACATTTCCGTTACGTACAAACGTGCGAGATATTCCAGAAAAACTCCAAGAACAGCACTTTTAGATCACCTTGAAGGTATAAAAAGACGATCCAAAAACATTTTAAAATAGCAGCTGAAACTGTATAGTTCATCTTATTCAACAGAATATTGTTTAGAATGGGTTTGTGAACCACAAAACCATAGCGAGATGAATTATTGTGCAAAAACATAAGCGCTTCGGTAAATTGGGGAAAAATAGAAACGGTAAAATTGGTTTTGGAAATATAAATTGGTATTACGAATAATATTATATTTATTATAAATTGCGCTGTGCACAAAAATATACTTGAAATTGAGATACAATATTTATAAAAATCGTTGAAAATAAATAAATCGCGCACATAGGTGAAGCTTGCGATTGAGACTTATTCAATGTTGAAGCATATTACGATTTCGATCTACGGACCACCGTTTCAGAAGATTGATGTCATTAATATTCTTGAAATAGTAGAGTTAGTATGATGGAAAAGCTCATCCAAGAATTATGTACAAAATATGACATCATTTTGGCAAAGGTTGGTGAGTTTTGAAGTTTAGTTAATCGTGCAACAAGTGCCCATGGAAAGATACTGCAAACATGAATATGAACAGGCTTCTTTGAAACCCTGACGAACTATCTCCCATGCAATCTGCCATAATAATTAATACCTAGTAAGATAATATTCTAGGCTGAAACAATAGATCTAAAAACAGTTAGGGTGCTGACCAATAAATTATTGTGGTACAATAACACTAACCTGAGAGCCTGCGTAGGATGTACTTTGATTAATGACGACTTTATGGATTTTACCAAACTTTCCAAAATACTCATGCTTTTTCAATACCTGCAAATAAAAGTAAAAGTTTACATAAAAAGTATGATTAAGGGTAAGGATTTTCTAGTCGACAGAAAACGACAAGCGAGTTCCTAAGTTTGAAAAGTGGTACAAAAAATTGGGTTACGCAAACCCTTCACAAATTGTTATTTCCCATCAGACCAAAGTTTGACAGATTACCGAGAGCGCTGAAATCTGGTACACAGCTTCTTGTGAACATGTGAAAGTGATTGCAAGGAAGTCAAATCAGCAGTGTGAACGGTAAAGCTAACTTCTCTTCTGCACATCCTAGAGCAGTAAAATTTAGTACACAACTTCTTGGGGACTGCTGGAAGTGATTGTCAAGAACTTAGATCAGCTGGGTGAGCGATAAAGATAACTAGCCGAGAGTGCTGAAATTTGGTACAAAGCCTCTTCTTGAAGACCTGTGGAAGTGATTGAGGGGAAGTCAGATCAGATGTGTGAACAATGAAACTAACTTTTCTCATGTACATCCCAGAGCCTTAAAATTTGGTACACAGCCTCTTGGAGACTTGTGGGCGAGATTGCGAGGAAGTCAGATCAGCTTGGTCTTCTGTTCGTTATATCCTAGATCTCAACATAAAACTACGAAATATCTGCAAGATGTTATTTTCTATCTAACAGTTTCTCGTTTTAGACTGAACCTGTTAACTAGTCTGTCGACTTACACATGGCATTCGCGTGGAGATCGAAATCTTTGGATTTTTTAAAAGACATTTTCACTGAAAAAGGTACACAAAAGTCAAAACATACAGTCACAGAGTTGCAGCAGATAAGACTTAAAAAGATAGCACTGCCAGAGCGAGCTGCAACTGGAGATTTTAAATCTTTTGGATGCCACCATCGGCAGCTCGTTCAGATCAATTGAGAATGGGATATTTTACTAATTTATTTTAATCAATCAGCAGAATTATTTTGTCGAGAGCTTTCAAAAAAGTTCACAGAAAAGCTACAGGCACAGAATTGCTGCTGATAAGATTAATGAGATAACAATGCTGTCTCAAGCTGTAACGGAGCATTTAAAACTATCTGACTGCTTCATCAGTGCTTCTTTCACTTAAATGGAGAATGGGCAGTTTCACCTATTTTATTTTAATCAACCAGCTCAAACATCTTGTCGAGAGCTGTCCAAAAAAGCGCACAGCAAAGTGATAGGTACAAATTGCAGCTGGTAAGACTGTTAAGACAAACCGCCAGTGTGAGCTGTAACAGGAGCTTTCAAATTTGTTGGACGGCTACATCCGCAGTTCGTTTACATAGATGGGCAATTTCACTACTTATTTTACTCTATTTCAACAGCAGAGTGAAGAAAGCTGAACGACGGTGCAGAGAGTGACCTCATCCCCCGTGTCCGCCTGGCTGACTTTTGAAGTCATTCAGCTTTCGTTCAATTGGCTTTTTGTCCAACAATTTGAAGTTTTGGGTTGAAACTTTGCTGTCTGGGGTCGTCAAAGGCGATTCCGATTATTAGGGTTAAAATTAGAAAATCCAACACACGGAAGTAGCCCATCAGCTTGAATTATAGCATAACTTATAAATAGTATCTGTTTAATTTCCCCTCCAATGTCTTTGCAAGGAAACCTGCTCTAGAATCCAAGCATTTTCTATAACAGACAATTTACTATCTGGCAAAAGCGTTAACAAAATCGACGAGAGCAAAAGAGTTTGAACGTATAAAAAGGAAAATACAAGTATTGTCTAACAACTAGATCCAAAAAACAAGTTAGTGTCTATAAACCCACGAACCAAATAGACAATTCCGAAGTCAAGTAAAACATACCAGTTAGTCTTGGAAGCCATTTCAGGAGATGGTTTGATTTTAGATTTTGAAAATTTGGTAAATTCTGAGTGATAAGCTCAATCAGCTATGACAAGGAATGAAGATGAATCAGATGGGCTGCATCGTTTAAATCCGCTCAATAATATACAGGAAAGGAGTGTGGCAGCACCCCCTTAATAGCGCTTATACGGGGTGTCCCAACTCAAGTTTATCAAAATCTAAGGGTCAATTTTAATCGAAAGTTCCACCTAGAGATTTTTTTAGACGCTTTGTTTTCGAGCAATTTAATTTCTGATTTTTTTTCGTGTTTTCGACCTTTCGTCAATACAACAGTCATAACTCCCTTAATTTGCTGTGTAAATTCAAATTTGAGGATACCATTGGAAAGAGCATTAAATTTTCTATCTCCTTAGGGCAAAATGAAAATTTTCAACATGACTTAGAAGGTGGAAAATTTGTTAAATTGAAAATCAGGCTAATTTTGGTTGAGCCCTCTCCTCCCTGGATCTCCTGGGCTGAGCTCCCTACAAAGGAATAAGGGTGAAGACAATGATTTTACATTTTTAGAATCTAAAAGCAAACCTTCTCTTGAAATAAAAACTCATTTTCGGCCTCAGCTTCGGCCAAAAAACATGGCTCAATATCAACACATTTCAAAGTGATAGGATCTATCACTTGTAGGAACAAATCAATATTGTTTCAAGCGCACTTTAGTTTCAACAACTCGTAGCTCAACGCAAGAGCAAAATTTCTCACCTCCGGATCAGCGAGCCGAATCGGCAGCCCAACAACGAACACCAGGTTTTTCTGAACAACCCTCACGTTAGCTAAGTGCTTGCGGTTTTCCGCCGTTTTCTGTTTCCTCTGCTGGTCCTTTTGACGCTTTTCAGCCTTGAGACGAGCAAGCTCTTCCTTGGAAAGCGGCTTGAAGTCCGCAGGATCCTCTGGATATGCCTTGCGGCAGGCCGGGCAGAGTCCGTTCTCATCTGTTCTGATCCTATGCCAGCAGAATCTGCAAATCTGGAATCACACGAAATCCGAAATCCTGTTTGTTGTGGTTGCGAGTGATAAGAATGTGAATCTGACTCGGCTTGTGACGTTGGATTAATCCTGGATCGTCCAAGCCTTAATTGGACGATATCCACACTTGGCCAGATTTGATAACACCGTAGTCTCCTACCCAAACATCTGGTCACAAACTGTAGTTTGTATTATCTAATGGCCAGACACAACACTGTTGCCTTCCTAAATCTAAGGGCTGGTAATCACATATTAGCTGTAAAAAATAGCCGACAATTACATTGTCATTGTATCTACCTAGGTGCCAAATGAACCGTAGCAAAAATTATATAAATAAAGAAACTAACTAACGAGAGATGTCTTTAAACTGCAAAGGAAGATTGGAGTGCCAGACCAAACATACCGTAGAATGGAAAAAATAAATATAAAATAACTTAGTGCATGACTGAGGTGATTGAAGAGAGAATTGGTGTGCTTGAAAGATAGAGCAATAAGAGCTCTTCGAGCGTGCAGCTGCCTTTTAATATCCTCTTTCGCGCTGTTCCTCTTCTCTTTCCAGGGTATGTTCACTGCACGGTCGGAGGGCCCTATCTTGTTTTAATGGAAGAGGCTAAAAGTCTGTTACAGTCGGACATGACACTGTTATGTCTAACGCAAAATCGAAACTACCATTTCATTACTTCATAAATTTTCAATTTCTGTCATTAACCCTTTCAGTCCCAGGTTATTGAATGCCCCGCGTGCAGGACCCAGCCTATTATTGCATCTCTACAATTGCCCCTTCTGATTAAAAACGCTCTAAACCGGTCAATGTTCACCGAACCGATCTTAGGGCAAAGTGATTGAAACATTATTGAGAATGCAGTAATGTCTAACATATAAATATATATAAAAAAAAAAAATAAATTGTAGCACCTATTCAGTTTAGACAGAGAATGGATAAAATTGAAAAAGAAAAAACATCATTTACTGACTTTTACCGAAGGTTCTGGGTTCAATACGTGGTCAACTAGGTTTTCGGGATACAAGATTTCTTCAATAGATCTCCATTGAAATTGGCAGCAACCATTTTTCTAATTCAATATTGGAAAGAACAAGTTTTTTCGACATGATAGAATGAAAGAAAACACGAAAACCGATTTCCAGAAAGCAAAGGCATCAAAACCCAAATTACAAACATGTTGGCATAATCCACATAATATATTGCTTTTGCTGCTTCTTCCTGAACTCTTCTCTGAGACACTAAACATCCAAGACCCCAGCTAGAATGCAAGAAGCGTCGCTAATGGGGTTCCAAACTAACAAGGTCCACCGCCTGGGAGCGCTAGTGAGTGAAGGACCTATGGAATATGATGGTAGACCTGATTTCCTCCTTGTTGGTACCTTGTGTCACCCCTTTTCTTTTCCCGCACCATAAATCTCATCAATACTGGTAAAAAATGAGACTTATATTATTAAATGAATAATTATAATGAATAAACAAACAAACAAAACAAAAACCAGCAAAACACAAAAAACAACTTGTGTCCGTCGCAACTGCCCTTATAGACAACAAAAGAGCAAATAGGTAAGGCCCTTGTTTACGTGCTGCGCTCTACCTCGAATTTCTTTAGTTCGGAGCTCCAATGTGCCAAAAGGTCACATTGGACGCTGCAAATTATTACACAAAGGTTTATTATTTATGTATTAGACAGCCCTTCTACGTAGATCTCTGGTCCATAATTATTAAACGCCGCTTATAGTATATTTAGTATCGGAACTCGGAGCTTCGGACCTCACAAATGGGTTCAATCCATTACAGCAGCGGAATCTCACAATTTTACGCTTTTTAATATAGTTGATAAACAAAACAATATATTACCAAGTCTTCTTTCCAACACACAAAAGTGTTACCTATACTGTATGTTGATATCATCTAATTGGTCAAATTTCAAAAAATGTGCTGACAAAATCACTGAAAATGGCTAAGAATTGTTAAATTGATATTTTTTAGCATAAGATTGGTCAAATAAAGTTTATCAACTATGAAATAGAACATTCAAAAATTTATGTACGAAATTATGCTAAAAACTTGAACTTCATTAAATTTTGTTTTAAAAAATCTATAAAATTGCAAAAGATAGCCTAAAATCCAAAATCTCTTTTTGAATAGAAGAGTATCATTTAGAATACTTTTTTTTCCATAAAATTAATAGCTAACATTTTCTTTTCACTCATAAATCTCCAATTTCTATACAACTTGAAATATACAAAAAAAAGACACTTTTTCACCTATTTTTGGCTCATAGCACCCATGAGAGTGGAGCGATCGAGCTGGCGAGAAGTTAGGACCAACTAGACCCCAAGTGGAGTCTATGTGCGAAAGAACAGATTTTTTAAGTCAATTCTAAGGCCTTTTATGGCCCGGACATTTCAAATTTGGATTCTACGCACCTTGAAACGTAAAGTGACAAAGTTTGAGGGGGGGTTATAAAAATTTTTTGCTATACGATCACATAGGCTTATTATTGGAAATAATAAACCAAAAAAAGGTGCTAGTTATCTCGTTACTGGGTGTGAGTGATGTCCCCCCCCCAGATATCTCAATGCTGAGACTGAAAGGGTTAACTGCCTTATAGATTAGAAACTACCAACTAAATCAAACATTATCATGTACACAAAGAGTGCAACATTACCTGGTAGCCACAAGTGCAAGGAAAGAAGTTGAGATCGTCCACCTCCAGAGGTTCCATGCACAGCGGGCATTCCACCTGCTCTTCACCACTTTGGTTCAGAACCGACATAACCTGAAGAAGAAGGAAAACATATAATAAAACTGAGAACAAGAAATTCAAATGTATGAACCACAATAAACTGTAATGATGATTAATCTTTGGAATGGTCTATGTGGAATTGACTATGCGTCGTACCCAACGAATATGTGAACTTGGTTATAAAACGGAAGTTGGTGAAAAAACGTTGTCTATTTCCAAGAAAAATTAAGAGTTACAGGGTTAAATAGATTTCGACGGTTAGGCCATTATCAGTAACAAACAATTATAAATGGTTATAAATTAGATTAACAATCAATTAACAGCAGGATATCCGTTCAACGGCAGTAATTGTTATCGAAACCCAGACGACGAAATTTCTCATATAGGTAAGAAGCGGGACACCTGGACGGCTAATTTTGAAGGTGTACATCACGTGTAATCAAGATTCGAACGTGGTCGAGAGATAAGATAAAATTCACTTACGCGTCGTCTGTAGCTATTAAATCTCAATGAATGTAGGTAGCCTATCCGAGTCAATGCTGGGAAGCTAACAAGATTTCCCTGAAGGACCGATTCCGTTGGGGGTGAATGAACTACAGGGTAGGAATGGGTAAATAATCGATGTAGGCACCCAATATAAAATCGGGAAAAGATTTTTTCACGGATTTTACAAAATAGATACGACTTCTTTCTTGCCAATTTTCAATAGCATTTAACAGATCTAGGTCTTTTTCTAACTTTAGTTTTTTTTTTTTTGTAAACGAAGACGCTACAAATTATACAAACGATATATTATTCATGTATAAATAGCTTTTCTATGCAAATCAGAACTCCATAGATGATTATTGAAAGGAGCAAATGGAACATCAACATCTACTTCCAACTACATACTATGAAGACGCAATAAGCACCCAGCAAAAGAAATTTAATGACACAAAATAAATGCTGTACATGCAAGTACGTGATAATACTTTTTTTTCAACTAACAATTTCACATTTAAGATGGTTATCACTATATACATATTCAGTGTTCATCAGTTGAATTTTAAGTTTAAACGTCATAATTTCAAATATTCGATTGTAAGTTGAGTTGGGTTGGTTAGACATGAAAAATCAAGAATACACCGCCCGATCGGAAAATTTTGAATAGTACGAAAATTAATTACTCCAAATAGTAATTAATTCTGTTTCGATTTTAAAATTGATGACGGACAACTAATGGTGTCGACCGCTGGACAAGTTTAGGATGTTGGCCTGTCTGTGACTTCGGGCGATTATATAGTGGACAATCGGCTTCGGCGGAGTTTAAAAAAAAGTTCCAGTCATGGAACATGATGATCGTATGAGCGAATTTTCGAAAAATCATCGATTTGTATAAAGTGAAATTATTTAGAAATTTGAGCTTTTTGAGTGCAAGGAGATTGTTAACTATTAATTTTATGGCAAAAATCTTATTCTAAATAATAATTCTATTCAAAAGAGGTTTTGGATTTTTAGTTTCTTTCTTTGCAGTTTTTTAAGCAAATTTTAATGAAATTTAAGAACATTTTTCAGCATACTTCTGTACATAAATTTTTAAATGTTCTATTTTATATAATCAAATAAACTTCATTTCCGCAATATTCTGCTAAAAATTATAAATTTAACGATTTTTGGCCGTTTTTAGTGATTTTTTTTTTTTTTTTTTAAGCACATTTTTTCAAATTTGACCAATGCAGTGTGCTCAAAAAGTGCCGGCCAGCGAACACTCATCCTTTCATTTGGAAAGTTTGATTTTTTAGCGCAAGAACGGAATTTTTATCTCAATCCTAAGGAGAGTTATCGTCCGGAATGATATATATATATATATATATATATATATATATATATATATATATATATATATATATATATATATATATATATATATATATATAAGCGTTTTGTTTCAAAATGCCTCAAAACGGATTTCAATAAAGAATTTTTTCGAAAATGTTGATTTTAAAATTTTTTGAGCCATTGCAATTAGCTTCATTTTCTACAAAAATTCGCTAAAACAATAAAATAAAATAAATAAATTGAAAGACACACACATACAGGCAGGCAGTCACGAAACCAAAATTTGGTCTAAAGGGCTAATTCCGCAAGTAGTACTAGTAAAATCATCATCGTCCTGATGATGATGTCTTTACATCGAAAGCGCTCGCCCCTGGTACTTGCTAGTGACTACGGACTCCTCCGAAAGGTACGTAAATGAAACCAAAGTTAATCGAAATGGTCTAGAACGTAAAATACAAGCGGAGACTTTGATTTTGGAGACGAAAAATTGTTCTAAGCGAATGTGAAAACAATGCTTTCCATACTTACAGGTAGACTTGGAAAAAATGTGATACTAAGCGAGAAAATACTGCCTACCCGACCTGACACTTTTTTTATCAATACAAATTTTCTAAAACTAATTTGCAAAGTACATGCAGCATTGATTAACATCACTGGACTGATTAACTTCAACAAAATTGAGATAAAAATGGCAATATAAATTATTTATCAGACCAAGCGAAGATGTAAGGGGACAAAGATAGTTTTTGAGCCAAAGAAAGGTTCAATTAGCATAATTTCCCTCCAAACTGTTATTTCATGAATACATAATAATATATGACAGTGGTAATAAATTTTTTTCGGCCAAGCACGAACGAAATCACTTGCGACGAAGTTGTGGAAACCCATTTCAATATAATTTTTTTTATTGCTTGTTACGGATGATGACCTAACCGCCGAAATCGATCTAACATTGTAACTCTTACTTTTCGAGGAATTAGACAGAGTTCTTCTATAACCTCTGTTTTTATAGCCAGCCAAAAATAGCGGTTTACCCAATATTGGTTTTGTATGAATATGGAAAGCCTTTCTTTCAAACCTTTCTCGGGATGCACTTGCTGAAGGGCCCCTGCCGGAAAATATACTCATCATACAATAAAGCGAGAGCGCACGGAGCTGGGATTATTACGCGATTAAGACACAAAGCGTTGAAATCTCAGACGAAACGTAATTCATTCCGATGTGAGCCGGTGAGCAAAATGAATTGCTCCAGTGGAAACCTCCAATCCAATGTAGAGGAGCGTCGAATGAAGCACGTTAGACAATGGATGGTAAACCAAGTGTAACGACTTTGGCTGTAAAGATAGCGCTAACGATTGATTTTTGTTTTTTTCCTTTTTTGTTACCACTGAGTAAATCTTACAGAGAAGAACGGAAGCACATATTAGGAAAAATGAATACGAAATTGAAAAAAAGCTTTAGGACAACATAGATACCTAGATAATAAAATTTCATCCTTAACAGCTTCCTTCGCTAAAGCATCTGCAGCTTCGTTGCCCACCCCCCTAAATGTGCCCCCACCACTTATTTATTTTCAATAATGAACCTTCTTAATCGACTAAGAAAGTTAAAATACTTGAGTGAGGTAGATTTGTGATTCAGATCAACTAAACGGATCATGTTTCATGCCTACAAAATTCCAGCTTGCCATCCTAAAAACATATCCATTTTCATGTCCTTGATATATTTTTTTAATTTTCCCCCGATGTTTCTGTTTGTCCTCAGGAACTGGGACTTCTTCAGGGTGATGCCAAAAAATCAGATTCAAACCAACAAATTGAAAATATTAAAATCACTAACAATGTTTTCTGTATGGGTTGATGAAAATCAAATCAAACAAAATTGATTGATTTTAAAGAAATTTGTGAATTAAATGTTTAAACTTTATATTAAATGCGGATTAGTACTTTTGCAACTAATGTGGGGTGAAGGGTTCCATGGTATGCAGACCAGTGACCTCATCCTGTATTGCTCAAGCCATATGGAATAATAAGGATGCATTGTTTCCCCTTTCTAGTGCCCAATGTATACACATAAAAGATTTGTATTTGATTATCCCATGTCTCAAATAAAAAAGTCTGAGAAGGTGGGTGGCTATATAACTCCCTCACTTGTGGCTATATAACTCCCTCACATTGTAAAAAGGACAGATAGATCTTGAGAAATCGGAGTTCCAGATAATTCATGTCCGTGCATGCGCACACCCTACTACTAATCCAATCTCTTTCATCATCTAAGATACATAGGGGACCAACTAAGAGCAAACCGGCACAATCTCTGGCCTTTAAATCGAAATCAGTCTCAAGTCTTGAAATTACGCCTATAACAACCGATTTCAGGTTTGCACATGCGCAATGGTTAACCATTCCAAGTACCATCTGTACCATTTCAATACTTGTACTCAAGTAACCCCCCGCCAATTAGCAAGAAATCGGATCGATGATATATCGTGAGAAATCAATGTTTTTGGATAATGCGCGTTTCTGCTACTACACATCCGACAGCAACAAAATTTATGGGAGACCGTCTAGTCTTTATAAGAGACCCACACAATCCCTGAAAATGTAAACTAAATCAGATATAGTTTTGGGCGTGATAAGGAATTGGCAGAGACAGACAGAGGGAACCAATATTGATCAACAAGCTCTGAAACCCATACAGCAAGTAGAAATTGTCACAAAGCTTCCCCAACCTTTGATAGCGAGGAAGCAAATATATTGTATGAATATCACAAGATATTTTGCCTTATATTTGAAGATTCATATTAACAAATCATAGCTACGGATATGGCAAAACTGTAACATCTCTAAACTCAATCCCTGGTTGGAAGTTATTTAAAGATATAACGCAGTTTTTATTACTCTGGTGACGATTTTGAGTTCTGAACACCCATAAAACAGAGACAATGAGGGAGACTCGATGACATGAAGAAGTAATTAAACGGGTGACGTAGGTTCCATTCACAATAAAAAGTTTAGCGTTCACGTCATAGGTACTGTCGCTGGACAATGGTGAATAATTTATTCAGATTTCAAATTTAATGAGGTACCAACACTGTCTTACTAACACCCCGAAAAAATATAGATTTTTGAGCACTCGCTTTTCCGCATTTTCACAACCAAGTTCTGATAAAACATTATTATATGAGAGTACACGCACTGATTTTCACGCAAGTAAATGAATTCACCAAACTACCGATTTGTCTACTCAAATTTTATCTATTGAACAGGGTCGAAAATTAGTAGTAGTCGACTTTAGTAAATGTATTCCATGGAAATCCGTTTTGACGCATTTAGAAATGAACGGTAGAATTTCTAATTCTATTCTCCGTGCCTTAAAGAGAAAGAAATTATCTTCATAACTCACTCATCAGAAAATTTCGCTTTTTTCCCGTCACGCAAAATTTTTACTGGCGTATTATGTCACAAGACATCATAATAGTGTCATAAGACGTATTACTATCTGAACAGGCAGTAGTTCCGAGGAACTCTTGAGTAAACACGCAATAAAAAATGAAAACCCGACGAGTCTCATATCATTTAGTTTTCTACAGCCGTCGCAGAAGAAACTTCACTATTTGAAATTCATTCAAAAGATCGTGCAAATTATTTACGAATAATTAATTAATGAAATAAACATTTTGAGAGGATTTCTTAGCTTTTCAATCTATAAAGTTTCGATCAAAATATAGGTACTCGTCTAAATCTGTGACATTAGTCATATCTGTGTTATAGTTAGAGAGAAGCTCTCAAAATCCATTCATGTCGCATGTTTACTCAAGTGTCCCTCGCTGCGTTTGTTCCTTCCTACACGATATAAACATCAACCGAATGATAAACGTTCAATAACGGTAGAGTCCATCATGCCACTTACCCATTAACAAATTGTGAAGAGGCCTGTACAGAAACGAACTAAATCACTCTCAACAAAGTTGTGGAAACCCATTCCAATGAAAAGAACGGAAGTTAATTAAAAACATTCATTTTCCCGAAATGTAAAGCTAGGTCATCATCAGTAACAAACAATAACTGAGTATACATAAGAGACACTGTTTATCTGTACAGCAGAAGTCAACTGTCGTAAGTGGCGATTTGGAAATTTTACAGTGAGCTATACGTACGATAGTTGGATCTTTTCTTTTGTAATAGATCAGAATTGTATAGATGCTCGCAAACTCGCATCTCAAAAATACATAACATCAAGTAGTCAATCCCTTAGTAAAATTTCAGATTAATTTGAAATATAGATTAGTATCCTGTTGAGATTAACAAAAACTGTTGGTAGTGTACCTGCAAATAGCGTTCTATTTCTGTTTATTATGTGTATTCACATTAACAAGTACTCCTTTATTATCTTTTTTGTACAAAGGACAGTACAAATGACTCAAGGAGAACATATATTTTGTCAAACTAATCTGTATTGTTTATTGTCCAGTAATTTACATTTCAAGTTAATCTCGAATTTTTACCAAGGGACTAACTACTTGATGTTATGTATTTTTGAGATGCGAGCATCCAGACCACTAATCTACACATCATTCTGTTCTATTACAAAATCAATCCCAAGGTGGCAAGTTCTAAAAAAGACCCCGAAAGTTTACCACCATACGGTAGATAACCTCTGGGGTACAGTTATATAGTCACAGGTGAAATGTAGCTTGAATCCCATTGGTCGAGAGAAAGGAAGGGCTGGGAGTTGCAACCAATCAAGTGTAAACAAAACAAAGTGAAGTGCGATTCTTGAACTAGTTTTGACATTGTGAAGGGATACATCCATCACGTTATAGAAATGTATTTAACAATGCCAAATATATTCAGAGATATTGTCAGTTAAACATTTACTAGACTTGGTATTTTGGATAATCTCGAATTTTCAAGTTCATTCAACAAAAGCATCGAAGCGGGAGAAGCAGAATGTGGAAGTCATCGTTTCTGAGTAAAAGCAGATTATGGCACCTTTCGTTCTCCCACTCCGTAAATACAGATCAAGAATCAAATTAAAAGAAAGGAAAATATCAACTTTCATATAACTCTGGCAGCAAATGCAGTTGGAATCGAAGACTGGATTCTACTCGAAAAGAGCTGCGAACACGCAAATCTCTTTGATGATACCAACAGCAGGCGGATCAACTCCTCGCGCCTGAGGAAATGGCAGGCTAGATGAGAGGATGAGACCCGAGGCCAATGGACATACCGGTTGATTCCCAGCCTGGACGTCTGGGTGGGTAGGAAGCACGGTGAGGTGAATTATTACTTCACCCAGTTCCTCACAGGCCATGGTTACTTCTGTTCATTCCTCGTAAAGATCAGGGGAATGAAGATGCCCATCACACATTTTTTGTGTGCCCAAAGTGGGGAGGTGCTCGCCGCGTCCTGGAGGAGAGAGTAGGAGAGATTGCACCGGAGACCATTGTCAACAAAATGGTAGCCGAGAAGAATAACTGGGACGCGACGGCAACATACATTTTTGCCGTCCTAAAAGCTCGGGAATAAAGAAAACAGAGAGATGAGGAGCCAAAATGGCCAAAAAAGGGAACTACCCCGAAGTAATACTAAATAAGTGGTTCCGGGGTAATTATCTATAAGATGAGAGAGTGGTGGTTTTTTAGTTGGTATGCCTTAAAAGCCCAAAAAGGGAGACTCCAACACTGTTGAGGAGTACAGTCACTCCTCTTCGTTCATAAAGAATTTTCCCCACTCAATTCGTCAAATGTACCTTTTGGATATTCGTAGTGCTGTGAAAATGTAATTCATTCAGTCTCTATTATTATTATTGCCTCCGAAACTACGATTGCAGAATCAGAAAATTTTCAGGAAAACTCGTTCAAAATAATATTCTTGATTCAAAAAAGATTTTAGGTTTTTAGATTTTATCTTTGCAGTTTCTTTCGATTTTTCAGCAAAACTGATTAAATTTAAGAGAGTTTTTCAGCATAATTTTGTGCGTACATTTTTTAATGGTGTAGTTCATCGTTGATAAACTTCTTTCGACTAAAATTCCGCAAAAAATGCAATACCGACAGAGACCAATACCGAATTTAGCTGTTTTTGGCCATTTTCTTTTTAATTGAGCAATTTAATGCACTCAAAAAGTTCTGGCTAACGAACTCATATTTTCATTTGAAATAATCGATTGTTTGCACTACAAAAGAATTTGTATCTCAATTCTAAGGATAGTTATCGTCTGGAATACCATTTTATATAACACTCCACTGCATCAATCAACCCCTACACGCAACTGCTAAGATGAGTTTCATCCAGATCTCCGTCTAGATAACGCAAAATGCGAAACGTTGATAAAATTTTTGAAATTGATTCCTATGTATTCCTTTGCAAGGTAAGGTAGGTGTACCCAAAGAAAATTTCCAGCCCAAGCATTACCACATCTACCACCCCAAAAGTCTACCACACTAGATTCAGACGATAACTTTCCTTAGGATCGAGATAGATTCCTTTCTTGCGTCAAAAAATCAAGCTTTCCAAATGGAAGGATGAGTTCGTGGGCCAGCACTTTTTGAACAAATTCCAAAAAATGTTCTAAAAATCACTAAAACGGCTAAAATTGTTACATTTATATTTTTCAACAGAATTTTAGTCATAGAAGCTTATTAACAATTAACTAGGACATTAAAAATAGTTTGCACAAAATTGTGCTGAAAAATGTACTGAAATTTCATTAATATTTACCTATTGAAAATCTATAAAATTACTAAAAATAGCTTAAATCTCAAAATCCTTTCTTGTCTCGCAGAATATTATTTTTGACTATTTTTTTTTTTTTTTTTTTTTCAAGTTAACAATTTTTTTGCACCAAAAGTACTCAAATTTCATAACGATATAGCTTATATTTATGCGTTTAGCTGTAATAGGTACGATAATTTATGAAAATTCGATCAAACGATCATGCTGCATGACTGGGACTTTTGCTTTATTAGGTTGGTCACGAACGCAATAAAAAGTCCCTCATAAACTATTACGATCGAATCCCCTGATATATTTAAAATGGAATTTCCTTTTAAAGAAACCGAGTTTATTATAATTTTTGTTAGATACCGATAGATGGACTATTGAAGCGTAGGTGGGAAGGTAGGTGTTTTAGGTGCTAAGATCTATGACATTATTCGTGAATAATGATGCACCACAGGCATCTTTAATAATTAATAAAGTCCAGTGATCTGCATAAGGGCTGTCTAATTGTGAAAAATAATCAGCTTTGTTTTCTCTGTAGAATTCGTTACTGTTTTCTATGATGGCAATCCTCTGACGGAAGGTCTACATGGCTCCTCATAGACACCTTGTTCAGTGCCGTCATCTTTCTGGTTTAGGGGCGGTTTAAATAATTAAATAATATGAATAAACCTTCGTTTAATAATATGCAGAAGTTAAACTGAGACAGAATTTAAACTGTCATTGGCAACTCCGTGACGGCGATATCCGACTGACAGCGAGCAAGGTTAAATCAATTTTTCGAATACTCCGCCTCAAAAATTTTGGTTCAGTCGCGAAAAATGTCCTTGAAGTTAAACCGTGATCGGGGCATCGAACCTTATTGCACTTTTATGCAACAATGGACGCTAGTCTGAAATATTACGATCACAGCGAGGAGAAACGCTCCACCAGAAGTGAAGATTGCATTAGCTCTTAAAATCACGTAACTCAATCAACAGCATGCAAGCAACGTTCGACAATAAGCTACTCTCACAAGGTTATTATAATTCAGGTTTCATCCGGAAAATATGTGTTACTATAATAGAAAATGGTAGTATCTCGCCGAAGCAAAGAGCGAGGCACAACTAGCTCTAACTCTTGAATCATCAACTGATTTTGACTTGGCACCACTTGGACAAATATATCACTATGATAAGTTTGGTCTCGATGCTCGCAAGATAGTATCTAAAAAATATACTAAATCAATCCTTTGAGTAAAATATAGATTAATTTGACAAATAGATCAGAATGATGTGTTTAGTTTGGCGGCTTGGATGCTGCGAGTTGAGAAGTTAAGGAAATGTTTAATGCGTAAATAGTTCACGAATTTGCTGCAAAGGCGTCAGTTTTGCCCCGCTTCGTGCTGCGGCGAGACATTCCTTAAAAACCTCAATAATAAAAATGTATACTTTATTTCAATCTGACAAATTGTTCGATTATTAGGTGATTAAAATTGAAGTTATGCGAACACACGAAGGCTCTATTAATAGACGGAAGCCGGTGACACAAAAAAGTCAACTATCCAAAAACGTCGAAAAAAAATCGACCATTCCAAATGAACGGATGAATTCGTTGGACAGCACTTTTTGAGCAAATAGGTCAAATTTCAAAAAATGTGCGAAAGAAATCACAAAAAATTGCTTAAACCAATTTAAAAAAAAAAAATCATAAAAAATACATCATCTTGAATTGGAACATTAAAACCATTTATGCTAAAAATTATGCTGAAAATTTTAGATACTTAAATTTTTCTAAAATTGTTCAAAAATTGATAAAAGCTAAAAAATTTGGAAAAAACCCAAAGCTGAAAAATAGTAAGAAAGTTTTTTTTGTCATACAATATTACGTTAACGATTTCTCTGCATAAAGTGCTCAAATTTCAGAACTATCAACAAAAATGTAATACGTCAATTTACGAAAATTTGCACATAGGTTATTCAGCATGGCTGGAAATGTTAATTTATTTTTGTTGTGAATGGGCGTTTGAAGAAACTTAGAAACTAAGTTCGATAGAGTGAGCAGTCAGTTAAAACCGCACAATAGCGGAATGTATATACAGCTGTGAGGTTTATAGAGCAATACACAAGAAGAGAAAAAATGACTTTGATGGTTAGCCAGTAGAAAACCCGCGTCGGAACTTGCGAGCTGGCTACGAGTATTACACCTGAGAACTGGGGAGACCCACCGAGTTGATAAATAATTCAATGAAGCAGAGGAGGGCGTTGGAATCAAACTGTTACATTTCCATACGACACAGTGGCTGCGTGAATGCGATTGAAGCCGCCTTAACTCCCTTCCCAGCTGGGTCTACGGTTGACCTCCCAGAAGCTCATTATACCACAAGTGACAAACGTTTAGACAGATCGTTCCAGGACAAGAGTGATAGGAGGGGTCGAATAATTTATAGACAATGGCGTCAATAATTTGTACCAACTGGATATTTGTATAAATTCAATAGGGGCAGCGAATACATTCTACTTGGGGATTCGGATTCAAGCAAGAAGCGGTTAATTTCGGTTTTCATTTGCTCTTCCCACAGTTATTTTCACGTATACGTAAAAACATATAGGTAAGCAATGCATGCATTACAGGGACGTCCCTATGAATGGATTGTATACAATTTTTGTGAGAATTAAAATAAGAGAAAAAAAGTATAATGATTTCTCGAACCCCCCCCCCCCCCACTCCGTCCACTTAACCCCTTCACTGACAGTAAATTTGCAACTTGGAACTGGACTGAAATCTAGATCAACCAAACAATAAAACCAGACATGAATATAATAAAAATATCACGATTTATCGTTATTACCCCCTCCATTCACCCTATTCCATCATGAAATTTGAAACTCCTGTTAGTCACATTTTCCAAAACTAGACCAAATTCAAAGTTGAACAAAAATGAATCACGAAAATCGGACGAGAATAGTTGAAACAACATGATTTATCAATATTACCCCCCTCCATTCACCCCTCTCTTGATGAAGTTTGAAAATCCTGACTTACTTGCCAAAACTATATCGAATTCATAATGGAAAAAAATAAGAATCACGAAACTGCACTACTAGACTAAAATTAGGAGCGAACAAAATAAAAATCACGAAAATACTTTGAGAATTTTAGCCTGGGCAGCGTCGTCAAAATATGTCGTAGAAAAACCATGTTTTGTCGGCTTTACCCCCTCCTTTTTCTTCTTTCCGTCATGCAAGTCGAAATTCCCGAAGTTTGTCGCACACTAGGATAAAATTGGAATCCAACAAACAAAGAATCTCGGAAATCTCGGAATTGTGGTGGCTAGGGCAGCTTTTTTTTTTTTTACAAAACTCCCCTCGAAAATGCGGAGGGGGCATACCATTAAATTTGAAAAAGAAACAAATAAATAAAAAAGTGGGGAGGACGCCAAGATTTACCTATAGGGATGAGGGAAGTTGCTGAAGGACGAGGAGGAAGAGTGGGATGAAAGGAAGTGCCCCTCTAAAATGACCACCAGTTCAAGTAAGAACCCCTCAGGACGCAGGTGGTAATACCACGGAGCACTCCCACCGAGATGCCCAACTCGAGTAACACCGTGGCACTTTTCCTGCACCACAACCCGTGCCATGACACGATCTCGCAGCCATTACCCTGATGCTGTTGGTCTCCTTTTAGCTCGGAAATCGCTTGCCGCAGGTCATTTCTGTCGTACTTATTTTTCTTAGCCCGCCAGGTCTGCTCCATGTCCATGCTGCCACTGACAACCTGGACATCCAGGATTATTGCAGACCCATCGGGCTTAACGGCAACGACATCTGACTTCTTGCCCCGGTCACTCGGCACTTGACTTGATTAGGTAAGTACCTTGTTGTTTTTTCACTACCAAAACTTTGTAAGCTTGGTAGGAAAAACCCAGGGAAATAGCCACAGCAGTAAAATAGGTATTTCCCCATTCATCAAATTATACCCCAGAAGCCCCAAACTACCAAACAAAATGAAAATGTAAAGGAGAACAAAGTTGGCAAGGTAGAGCTGAGCTAAGCAGCTCGTGGTTCCCATCGTCGGCCAGTCGCAGTTGTCGGTGCAGCAGCCAGGATGTGGACGTGTGACGGCAGCTGGCGTAGGCTTAGTTTTTCATCACCATCAAACTTGCCCAGCCACAGCCTTGCGCCAGTGCCGATGTGAGGCAAATTTTCTCGGCCGGCATAGGCCATTGTGTAGAGGGGGCTCAAGAGATGTTTGATGCATACCTAATAAGTGGCTGACCAGGGTTGAACCCTGTCACCACTTCTCTTCAAACGACATCCTCCACCAATGTACACTAAGAATATGCATGCGAGCTAGTCCTGCTGTTTGAGATTTTGCTGTAGACAGAGCTAAATTGGAATCTGACATAAATTTTCAAAACTGTTATATTTTGCTCTGATGATGAACTGCATTGCTGTTAATCGTGTGGGACTTGTGGAGGGTAAAGGCCTGCGTTATATCACAAACTCCTAGGTAGCAATGATGGCCTCAAAAAATTCAAATCCTGGTTGGCTCCTGAGAGTTTACAGTGGGCTCCAAGGCTATTGGGAGGGGTGGGGGGTGTATCTTTCCTGGAAAATCCCAGTAAATAAAGCTGACCATGCTAGTGTAATACGATAAATATAATATTATTATGAAAATACCCCCACTTCTGATATCAGTTATTATAAAACTATATATCAGAGAGAGGGTATTTTCACATAATAACTCAAATATACGGGAATGATGTTAATGTTTATTAATACTTCTAGTCAGAAGGATGTTTTAAAACGAACTGAACTAGCTTGCTTGGGACCCTCGGGGTGTCGGGCTTGAGGAATGTAGAAAAGGGAAGGGATGACAGCCCTTACTGCGTCATTAGCCTTCCGGTTTTCTACCAACTTGAGTCTCATCTCAAACAAAGTTCTACAAGCTTACGTCTTAGCGTTCATTTGATTAGTTATTAATAATGCGGGTTATTACATTATATATATTCCCGCTTTCAGCCTAGATTGCATAAATTAATCATTACTACAGGATGGGAAAAAGAATGAACGTAAAGTAATCACGACATACCTACCTAAATCAAATACGATACCAACGAACAAATGAAAACACAAAACTAGTTGAGGATGGGTACTGTTGTCATATGGGGTCTACCGACCTTCCACTGATGTCCTATGTGGTCTACCTTAAATGTTCGGTATACCATAGGCTTCTGATGTACCTACACGAAGGATCAAGAGGGGGGTTGGTTTCTCGACCTCTTGAGATAGAGTAGGAGGGGAAGTCTTGAGGTTGGCCATGAGAGTTGGAATTTGTTGTTTATATACAGACAGATAGATCCCAGATATGATTAGTTCGGTTTCGGTTTTCGCCTGTGATATCTTTCTTCTCCTCTGTCTCTCAAGTTCGCGATATTTCTTCGTTTTGTCTGTGATAAAATCTGTGATTCATGTTTTTTTTTTTTTTGAGTTATTTTTTGCAACAATAGTGTAACTGATAATCACTGGTACAGGAAAACAATTTTCATTATTAATTCGTCTCTCATGAAGGTTTTGACCATCATAACACCGGTAGACCGCACATTCGAGGTAAACCCCATACGACAACGGTACCAGCGGCTGTCCACACTACTGACGTCTACAACACAGAAAAAGCATGCATGATATAGATTCGCACGAAAGGAAAAATATAAACAAAACGGACTGAGAAGTTATGAGTGATCACCGGTTGAGTGGATGGGTATGTTCGAATAAGTGCGAGAGGACCCCTTTGATTTTTCTAGAAAAACCGCGACGGAGGCGATTGCCTGCATGGCTCCCCACGGTCCGGACATCGGCAGTTCATTCAAGTTCAATTTGCGTCCACACAATCAGCAGTGCGCTATGTGGTCTAGGCTTGCGTTGTATTGGCCATTGTGTAGAGGGGCCTTTAGGAATATGGATGTATGTCTTGATGTTCGTTAATTTATGGTTGTTTACCTTAATGCATTCAATAAAGTCGAAACATTCTACGCGTTCAAGATAAATGTCTTATGAATGCCGATATGGTTTCTGCTTGCTGCACTTCTATCAATCATGATTGATTATGGCCAGAGTGTTGCGCCAACACCTGAATCCATGCAGCAGTGTGGGAAACGGATTAGTATTTACAACATGGGCCTCCACAAGTTATACAATATGGTTTCAAACAAATTGGCTGTACAGAGTATACTTTCTGGCGCCAGACCTCATTTTCTGACATCATAAAATGCATTTGGGCATTTTTCCAAACATAAAATCTCAATTTCATTCCATTCTGTTATTGGACAGAGTTCTATGCTCAAGAAGTACCTACATATGTGTCTACTACTACTAATAGGCTGAAATGGCCACTGAAAAATCCTGACAGCGTGGACTCGAAACTGTTATGCATCAGCTCAATGTAATCAACATAAACTCGATCGATAACAAGCCTTAAATTCCTGTCTTCACAATGCGAGACAATCTCCAAAGAAGTCTTTCCACCTATTTGGGTCGGAAAAAATTAAATTCAGGCGAAAAAAGTGTTATTGAACACTACAGCTGCGTGGGACACTTAGTGAGGGAAATAGGTAGAACATGTTCGGAACACTCAAGCCAGGCAATTAAACTGGATAAAATTTTATTCAGGGCTAATTACAATAAAGTTCTTTAATAAAACTGTCTCAATTAACAATTCAATTACTTAGCAACTTATTTTAATTGTTTCATGAAGTCTTGAAAACCAAACCAATGTCCCAAAGTTGGATTATTATAGTTGTAGCAACCCACCTTGTAGCTCCACCAACACGAAGGTTCCACATTTAATTGCTGAGGCATCCACTAATTCCATAGGAGGGATGTAATCAGGAATGTCATCCAAGTCACAGCTGTGAATTTCTGCTGAATTTCCAAGTCACTGAGAGCATGGGTGGACGAGTGCTCCAATATCAGGTTCAAGCCCATTCACATGTTCATTAAACGTACGATGTGCCAAACACAAAACCAAGAAAAGCCTCACTGGACAATTTACAATCCACTTCTACACCCTCACCACCAAACCGTCCGAGAACTGTCAAAATGTTCGTCCAAACATTGAATCAGGTGACAACAGTGACTGATCTTCTGAAAGTATTCTGAGGATAAATCTACAGCATCCTTGCCGGATCTGTGGAGGACGCCATGGAGCCAAAAAGTACTGGTGTTTTCTCCGGATGAGTACAGTGCAACATTGGCACAGCACTCAGTTACTCGATCTGTTCATGAACTGCCTGGTATCACACCCTGCAAAACAGAAAAAAATTAGTCGGTCACCATAGTTATCATAACTATCTGGACATTTCGACTTCGAACAAGGCTGCACTCCTCCAATCTCATAAAAAAAACGATTGGTTAACATGTGCATAAATATAGATTATTTAGGGGTATAAATTAATCAATAAATAATGTTTACAAACGAACGTTTCCCTAGAGAATTCATAGTAACTATGGGGACCTTGAATTAAACCACTTACCATTGTGATGAAGGTGAAAAATCCTCGGACACCAAAGATGCTGCAGAGCACGTGACACTCAACTAAGGGCGTTAGGGGAACGTCACACGCACTTGCTAGACCCTCCACTTCCCCTCCAAATATTCTCCAGCCGCCACCCCTCGCGTGACTATTGGGACACAACTATTGTGACCAAAGTCCTGGGACAAGGTGCTTTTTCTTCTAGCTGCCCTCTACTCTTCAGAATTCTAAAAACCTTGCTAAGTCATTATCTATAGATTAATGTCTGATAGAAATTTTCTTCAGATCTAAAAAAACATTTTCTAGTCAAAAGTTACAAACCTTAGTAACTATCGTAAGTACCACTGGGACATAACTATTTGGACTTTTTTTTAAACTGTTGATATTAACAAACCTATTAACTGTTTGAAAAACGTCATGTTTGATAGTTGGTTTTACAAAGGATAACCTAAAGAACATTTTGATTCATACCCCATTGCTATAAGTTGAAAATTGGCTCCAGGATCATTCACTGCGTCACATTATCACATAGTGTGTTGTATAGCTTCTCAACAAGCATGAAACACAAACAACTTTCAAAAAGAATGCAGCCATAATCACCGAGTACATTTCTACAGTCCCTAAACGAAATAAATACCTGCTTCCACACCACAGGATTTATGTGGATAGCACTCCAAGAAGCAGTACCACAAGGAGCGTCAGGAAAAGCAGTGATTTTTAAGCAATCCTAACAGCACAGCTAGTACATTTATATCATAGGAATTAGTAAGATTTATTCAATAAATGTGTTGGGAAGATACCAAGTTTTACTTTCACTTAGGTTCTCTGCATTTCATAGTAGTGATGCAAGATGCACATCATACCTGCTTTGTAGAATAAACTAAGAAACATTTCAAGATTGAACACTTAAAGGTATAAGAGTGCATAAAGGTTGACAAATATTTAATGAGCCTGTCAAAATCTTCATCGATTATAAGCCTAATTAAATCTGCATAACACAGAACGTCTTTTCTCAGGAAATTACTCCTAGCTATGACGTTTACCCATTATGTAGCTAACGGTATATTATCCAGGATTGATATCTTTGCAACTTATACCTATATTGACTATCATCAATGCCACTTTTGCTAGAATAAATTCTCCGAGGGTATGAATGAAAACTAGAATTAGCGTTCAATGGGCTAATGAACGATAATTTCAACACCGGAATCCAACGGGAATTACTCACCACATAACAAGGTCGAAAGAGTAAATGTAAACTCAGGCGTGTTCCGTCAACCGTTACCAATTATTGTTTAATTTAATCCAACAATGATCATTTCACCTGAGAGTTAAATGAAATATTTTAACGACATTTTCAGAAAACTGATACCGTACGTAGGTAAATCAGCTTCGTGTAAATTGAGGTATCTCGTAGGCTCTCCAAATGAGGAAATTGGGGGATATCTTGAACAAAATATTGATCTATTTAAACCGGGCTGTGCGGACGTAAATGGTAAACGTCACTGAGTGAATTTTCGGTTCATAAAGATGAATTAGAAAGGGGGAGCTCTTCTTCATGCCATATGTTGGCGTAAACCAATGCACTAGGGAATAGTTACTGTCGGAGGAAGCATTTTAGTATTTCAATTGAAGGATCAATTACCTATTAGTTCTAAGAGAAAGCACCGTTATTCATTTAGAAATGGTTAATTTAAGGAAGAGTCGAAACTGAAACGACAACCTTGAATATTACTCACTTCCCAAGACATAACCTGTACTCGTCAGATTTGCAATCACAACAATATAATTTGAATCCAGCGCAGAAATGAATGAAATTGGAGAGCAAGTTAACTTTCGCTGTAGAAGAAAGTTTACTTCGGGTGATATCCAAGTTGATAAGACCATTAGAAACAAACGTACCTACTGGAATTGGGAGACAGCTTGACGGAGAAAAAGGATCAACAAATACCGATTTTGAAAACGGGCTTCCGAAGTTAGAAGTGAGATTAATGATATTGAATGAGCGTAGAAATGCAGAGGACGATGCTTAGGAAACACTTTCATTTGTAAAAGTGGAATGAAGGCCTCATTTCAAGAGTTGGGTAGATTCGGAGGGGATTGTCACACATACAAAGGGAAATTTCGGGAATGTTGAAACATCAGAAAAACTAGAAATATGATTCATACTTGGGTTCCACTCACTTTTACACTCGATACGGGCGTTCCGGGCGAGAAGACCAAAATCCTGTATGAGTCGAAAAACCGAAAAAAATATGATAAACTTCACCTGAAACAATGGGCTGAATAACTTCTAAGGACGGACCCCAATGAAGTGTATAAACCAGAGAAACGGGAATGTAGTTGTGGGGGTGGGGATGCGATTTCCAAAACTGGGCGACGATTTTACGGATAAATCCGAGAAGGGATTAAATATTGGATAGCAGAATTTGAATGATATGGATTGGAAACATCGAGAATTTAAAGGAAATCATTCAGGAGAAATTACCAAGAAAAGTAAGTTTTTCTTGAACGGGATCTTGAAGGCAGCACAGCGACGTGGCAGCACTGTCAATTCTGACCAATCAAAACCTTGTACTTAGCTCATATTGTCCAATAAGCAAATATTCTGGTTTGCACTATTTTGAAAAATTATTATGTTTGTTGTCTTGATAAAAAAAATACTGCACAATCTTTAAAATTAGTTTTAATTGAGTAGTTCTTCAATACATTTTTCGGAAGTAATGATGTAAAATCAGCAGATTTGTCAAATTGTATGAAATAGTTGGGTGGTTGACGGCTGTTTGTCTCTCTTCTCCCACATCCGGATGAATCCTACCGCCTTTTTTCAAATTAAAAGTTGGTGGACCAGCGATGATTGTGAATGCGTGGGTACCTACTCTAAATGTAATTTAACCCCCCTCATACTTGAAAAAATATCATGGATACCGAATTGAAACATTGGAGTGTAATGGTAATGCTAACAACCAACTTTAAATTGTAAAAACCATCTGCAAAGTTGGGAGTCGCTCATGGTATTTATTACTTAACCCTTTGTCACAGCGTCTTCAGCAGTGGACGTCCGCATTTTGATCCCCTTACGCCATTTTTAGTTCTATAACTCCCCAACAGAGTGCACGGTGTGCACATTGCATGGACTTGCAGTATCCATGAACTCAAAAATAAGTTTACCAATGTAAACAGGTAAACAGTAAACACTGCCCTTTGTATTCCACATCATGTGTTGCATCCCAGGCCCAGCCGCACGTCTTGAGTCTGTTGGTTCACCCATGTTTTCATTTTCATCAGTGAGTGGTTTCTGGCGTTCAATTTAATCAAAAGCTCTTAAGTAACTACAATATTATCTCCTTTATACAGTATAATAAGTAGTTTAGTCACAACAATAACTCAGTTATGGTAAAAATATGTGCTTGAAAATCAATGTCCTCCACGGGGACATTAGTACCCTAATTGTTCACTTGAAACCCTACGTTTTTCAAAATTGGTGAGCTATTCCCTCCTATTTTGATTACAGACTTCCAATAAAGTACATTCTGAATATTTCAGAATGGCTTCCTGTAGGATTGATACTGATGACTGGCCCTGTGGGGCTCTTGAAGATGGATTGTCCATTGTAGAAGCTGTGGGAGATGAAGATAAAAATGATTTTGAGGGGGTTGTAGAATACAACATGTTACTGGTGCAGGATCCTGATGTAATTGATCGTGTGATCGTCTCTAATTCTGCTGCCTTCCACCGCTTTCCACGATTTAGAATGTGATGATGACATCAAAGTACCATTCCCAGCCATGATCCTACTAGATGAATGAATACAGCTGGATTCGCATGAAGTGGAACGAGCGCGGAAAGCGGAAAGACTGAACGCAATTTTATTGGCTGTTGGGACAACAGTTGAGGAGGGTGGCTGCCATGTTGTCGGGAGGGGCGGACGGCGGCGGTGGAAATTTTCACACCGGTTCCTCAAGCTCCGCGCAAGCACAGTGGACAGGAATGTTGATAACCGCAAGTAGAGGTTTCAGATCAGAGAGGCTTTCCTTTGAGTATTAATAAGATGGAGGGCCATTGCTCTGAATTCAACACTGTTCCCCCGTCAAGGCATACGTGCCACTACTGTCGCGTTGGCTTTGCAATTGACCCGTTCCCGCCACGCTTTTTTCAAATTCAAATGACAAAGCAGTTCATTGTAATTTAAGTTTCGTTTGATATTACTTATTATTGTTACATTTTAGTATTAATTATGTATGTAGACATAACTGTCTAGATGTTAGTATGTTCATACTTTGGTTCCCATGCCCAAATCTTGGTGCCTCCTATTTCTTTTTTTTTGGGACACACAGAACAGCTGATCTACCTTCATCAAACATCCACTAGAGTGTACTGGCGTCATTTCAACACTCATTCCCACAGTGTGAAAAATATGAAATATTAATGGTTTTAATAAGCGGTGTTCACGTACGGTGCACAATTAGGATATAAATCTTAAATAAGAAATATGTCCTAGGTATACAATCCCCATTCATTCACCAAACTCAACATCGCATCTTACATCAGCTGATCAGTGTTCGGCCATTTTGCCCCTGGTCAATTCAAAAGCCAAACGACAGTAGTGGCACGTATGGTTTGACTGCCTGAAACATCACTAATAGCCCTCCATCTTATTAATACTCAAAGAGGCTTTCAGTAGGAGGTTATGATTCCGTTCACCAGGGAGACTGCTTCATGTCAGAGAGTTGAGTAGGTTTCATGTGCAGAGACTGCTTCATGTCACAGAGAAGAGTGGCTTCATGTGAAGACTCTTCCCCACTCCGCCTCCCCCTCCACTGGTTTTTCTGTCCTTCCGCTTTGTTCCGCTCCATGAACCCAGCTTAAAAATGCCAGTATGAAAGTAGATGAAGTTGTTTATGAGGACATAAAAGCCCAGCCTCTTGTTGAGGTTGTTGAATCAAATGGAGATTTTTATTGTCTGTATAGTTTTGGACCACATACATTCCCTGGCACTGTTGGATTGCTATCAGGGCATTGGCTTGAGTAAATCAAAAACTCAGAACTTGCAAAGGAGTTGGAACAAATGGCGAGGAAAACAGGGAAATGTAGGAAGGAAGGAAAGAAAAAATGCCTCCACACCCTCCTCCTTGGAGGTTGAATGAGTGGGGGAAGCTCCTTCTTAGGACCGGCTGGACCTTCCTTCCTTCCTACGTAGGAGCTTCCTACTTTCCTCCCTCCTTAGGCGTGGCTCTTTTATGAGGAGGTAGGAAAGGTACGTGTGTAGCGGCCTTTAGACTCTCGCTGGGTTATAGGGATCACAAAGTTTAGTTTTAAAAAACCAAAAAGTGCTAAATTTGAAAAACATAATTTATTTCCATGAAAATGCAGTACTTATAGTCTGCTAAGATAATAAAATGTCGAAAGTGAAAGACTGTATGACATATAATATTGCAGATAGAATAGGTACCCTAAAGACAGGTGACTTGGAACGTTCTGAGGGACTTTCAGATTTTTTTAATTGGCAGCACTGGAAAGAGATACCTACATCATGTCCCTTATCACCTCATTCTGTGGTTGTAGTATTTTTTACGATACCTATTTGTCTGTTGTCTTCTCTCGTTTTTAGAGTTTCAGTGTAGATTTTTAAACGTTTACGAATTTGATAGTTATACTTCTTTGCACATAAAAACCTCACATATCAAGACAATTTAACATAAATTTAGTATAATAGGTACCAACCTACCTACCATCATTTATGAAAATGAGAAAAACATCAAGAGAAAACCAATAAATTTTTAGTTGCATTCAGTGACTAAGTAGGTATACATTATTATATTCCGAAACTTCATCGGACTCGTAAAAATCTGAGTCAATGATCCTAACTCAAAATTATTTAACAAAAATGACAAGACGACACACGCAAACAGTAAACAAAAATATTTAGATGATAAGTGAAACGATGATAAGACGATGTGATAAGCAAAAATATCTAGTGCGCATGTCTCGGACTATCGGTCCCGACGAAAATCTCAGGACTGGTTGAACTGGTCCTGGACGGTAATGGATGCCTAAACGAACAGCGGACTGTCGGTACTGGACGAGTCCTACGCCTAAACGAACGCCACAAAGGGGGCGTGGTCAGTCGCGAACCGTTCAGAATCCTTAGCCGAACGATCCTTGTTTAAAATATTCGTCACTATAAAAAAAAAAAAAAAAAAAAAGGCTGACTTCAAACCCAAAATTATAATAAGGTCTATGCAACCATGGGGGTGAGGATCATAGTCCCCTGACTTTTACTGTGGATGTTCATACTTGTTAGGTAATAGAAGCAACCTTACTCTCCTCTCCAAATCAGCTTGTTGATTTGTAATGAAATTTTAGGCAGAAGTTGTTGTTTTGAGGGTGACTTTGAACGCAAGCAATCTTTGTTCCAAGTCACCAAAAAGAAAGTTCTTAGTCATTTATTGCTTAATTATAAGAATGATTGACAGTTTTTAAACTGATTCTATAGAAAATTGTACATAAATTTTGTAATATCTTCAATAAAAACTTTGTTCTCTGTAGTTCTATTAAAACTTTGTTCTCTGTAGTTCAATTAAAAAAAAAAAAATAATAATAAAATTTTTTTAAAAAGTGTTTTTTCCTGGGCTATTTTATTACTTTTTCAAAAGTAGGATACCGTTCCTAGTCATGCCGGAACTCAAGGAAAACAATACTTACAAACTCACTAGGAAAACAAGGATGTTTGTACAGCGTTCCAAGTCACAGCACCAGCTCTTAGAAAAATTTTGTTTGGTAATTTAAAAAAATTGTTGTATTGTATTCTATATGCAGACTTTGACCTTTACGTCCTAGCCGTATAGAGTTAGGCCGTGAGAGTCTCTGAAATATCAAAAGTGTTCCAAGCCAACCCCGCTTTTACTCAAACGGCTCAAAATTGAAAAAATAAAAACCACTTTACAAATAGAAACAATGTAGGTACCCAAGTGTAATGCAATCGAGTGCCTACCAACCTAGGAAGAATATAAAGAAAATGAATTTGTGATCATTCATATTATAATTGACGAAAATTACATTCATCATTTTGCGAAAAGAAGGGGGAGAGCATTATTTACATAAATAGGTATAAAAGGTGAAAAAAAGGGGTCTCAAATATAAAATGCGCTTAGATAGCCTTGTAGGTAACCAATAAGTTCTTGGTTGAATATTTAGAACATTGGTTAAAACGCGTTGTACACATATTATATATACAGGATTTGAACAGTTTCTAATCACAGTTTAGCTGTTTCGACTGAAAAGACAGGAAATGTTAGTTGCCACCTTTCACAAATCCGTCACGAAAGAACGACGCCATCTTGACACATTTATCACTAAGAGTTGTACCAATATTGATGAACCAGTCTCGAGGAACAGTAATCGCACATGTGGTGGCAGTCCGAAGGCGCCGAAGACACCTTCAGCAGAAGTTGACTTGTTCATCGGCATCACTTCCGTCTGAAAGTTCGCAGTCCGAGCTATCTGTTAGTGAGAGGAACAATCAATCAATTAGTGGTTTTCCTTGAAGTCCTTGGAGAGGGGGTTGGTTTGTCACTTTTTGTTAAATTGGCTACCCTTGACAAATTAACTAGGTTTTTGACCAGGCAAAACTATAAAATATTACAAGGTTGATTAAATAACCAAAACTAACTAGTTTGAAGCAACAACACTAGGAAGTCAACTTTCAGGATAGGTAGCTCAGCTCAATCAATACACTAAAGATTAGGTGTGTTCCAACCACCCCTCTGAGTTCATGAACTTGTGAGTTCATGAACTCAGACGGGTTCCATGAGTTCATGAAACTTTTAGGTTCAAGAACCCGTCGGTGGGAACACTGTAGTTCACATGACAGTCAATGCACTAACTAGCGCTAGCGTCGTCTTTAGTAACGTGAAAACCTCATCTCGGTTATTTATGAGCCCTCCTGCTCTAATAACTAAAATAAAAAATGTTCTATGAACCGGTCACCGTCTTAGCATCGGAGAACATTTTCAAAGAAGCCGATGTTCTTAGGCACGACTCTATTCGCCTCAAATTCTTGTTGATCTAAGTCCTCCTCCCCATCGGAAGTAAGGACCCACTCCCAATCTGCTATTGAAGTATATACTTCCGAATTCAAATCCGATTCTTCTAGAAAGAATCCCCCCCCCCCCCCCCCGCCATTTTATTGAGATTCATGACTTGCAAGGCAAGTGAGGAACAATAAATGAAGAATGAATTGAGAACGAATGAAGAAAGAATGAATGAACAAAGAAGTGAGGAACAAGTTAGGAACAAGAACAATTAATTTAGCGTGAAGGTTCGCAGTGAAATGAGATTTTTGGAAGGTTACGAAAGGTTTCCTTCAGTTCGAGTTCTCAACCCTATCCCCGAGCAGGTCTGAAAAGTTCATGAACTCACTGAACTCAGTTCATGAACCCGATGCGGTGGGAACACCGTAGCGAGTGTTGAGTTCCTGAACTGAAAACGGTTGGAACACGATTCACGTGCGCATATGGTTCGGCGCCGAACCAGTTCCGAAAAGTTCATGAACTCACGGTGGTTGGAACACACCTATTACCAATTGGTCTTCGAATGTTGCACTTGATATTTTTTAAATGAAAGTCGATTTCATTTGCACTTTCCAACGATGAGTGGTTTGTTTCTTCAAAGGTTTGGCAAAAAGTGATGTCAGACTATGCAGGGGGGGTTACAATGATGTAACCCGAAGAAAGAACCCTATTGGTTGTAGAAGAGTGGGTGGGTGTCTATACTCTTCGTATTTTGTCTGCTTTAATACAAATAACTCGAACATACTGGTATTTCTCATTCTTCCAAGTATACCTATAGGTAGAGGAACCTTTTTCTTTACTGCAACAAGATAAACCACTACACTCATCAGTCATGAAAAATATAGAACAGTGGATATTAATAAGAATATTATTAAATAAACAGTGGATATTATATAATTAAGAATGAGGATAGGTACTCCAAATCTCAGTGTAACTGCAACATATCCTCATCTTGCTAATTGGTCACTCCACTCCCACCTTAGGTGGACAAGAGTCAAGTAGAACACCTTGACAAATCGATAAAATGAAAACATGACTGTCTTTATGGAGGTGGTAAAAATTGTGGCATTTAACAACACTGATGATGACACGACCCCCCTCCAAACAGATCTCTCTCGTAAATATGTTCGGTGTATTCTAACTTATATCACAGGCTACTTGAAAATTTTCAAACCTAACCCATAGAAGCGGGTGTTTTAGGGGAAGGAGGGGGTATCTTTATCGTCACTGAACAAACTGGTGATTTGATTTTCTAATATGTTTGGATTACTCCAATTCAAGTCAAGTACTTTTTTCAAAATTTTCAAGTCTGACTCAGTGGGGGGGGGGGGGCGATAAAGCGTTTTTAATAGGGGGGGGGGGGGGGGGTTTGTGGAGAGGGAGTGGGGCTTGATCTCAGTAGTTTGGTCCTAATACTTATAAATTAAGTAAGGACTTTTTTGAACCAGATCAATGCCTGACTTTGAAAGCCTTACAAAATGCGATGGGTGAGGGGGAGCTTGCGTATATTCAAGTGAACCTGTACAACGCACGGGTGAACCAGCTAGTAAATAATAAATATGTAATGATTCTTTGACTTTTGAAATGCCAGTTTGGCTACTGCAAACAAAGACGATTGGATTTGAACAATTAACTGTAATTGGTGAGTAGGGACCTACCAGTTGAAGAGGTGCTACTTAACGAATCCGATCTCCCACGAACCTTAACGTCATCCTCTTCTGAAACAGTAAAATAAAATTTAATGATTACAATTTAAAAAAATCACTCTGCTTTATTTAATTACATTATTGTTATTTTTACATATTTTTAAAATTTACTGTACTTAAAATTACTTACTATTACCTACCTCATTCGTATTTTTTGGTACAAAATGAGCTCATAGGAGTGTAGTGGGACAAAACTAAATGGAAAGTTTGAATTTTGTTAAAACGAAATTGGATGAAGGGTTAGTCCTCCTATTCGAGCCAGCAAATAAAGGTAGTTTGATGAAACTAGGGCGAAAATATGAAAATAATTGGTGAGTAGAAAGTTGTTGGGGATACATTTAAGTATTGGAGTATGAATACAAAGGTTTGGAGTGAACACATTTATGATTTACCCCAGGGCCGCCACACCTCCAATTCGGGTCCGGGACCAGATTCTGGCCACGGCCCCCCCCCCCCCCCTTTTTTTTTTTTTTTTTTTTTTTTTTTTTTTTTTTTTTTTTTTTTGTCGCGCCACTTTTACTAGAGATGGCTATGATAATTGTTTTAAAAAAACTATTAAACCTTCTCTAACCAAACGAAAAATCATTTATACTTCCTACCAAGGTTCAGTGTTCGAATAAGAACATTTGAGGGGCGGAACTCTTACTACTTCACTAAGTTTTATTCAACATTTAATCAAAAGTAAAGAAAGAAAATTCAAGTATTCATACTCTAGTAATTACGTACCAATTACAAAACCATAAAAATGCCATAAATTACCTTGAAACAAAAATTCTATATCCAATCAGTCATAGGATTTTTATTTTAACTACTTTAAATACAATTGTTTGTGAATAGAGGGCGTATTCAGAGAAGTTCCAATTTACTCATTCCTCAATTGGACGATTGTGGCAGAAATTATGATTGACTAAATTTCATATAATCATTAATCAACACATACAATTAACTTTATTTTAATGTTATGGACGGATTACTTAAAAAGGAAAGTCTCTGTATACAAGATGGCTGAAGGAATTAATTGAAACAATGATTATGTTTGAAAGAATACATTTATTAATTTTGGGGGAAAAAAAAAATCTACAAAAATATAATTGTTATATTCAACTTTATCTACTTGTAATGAAGCTATGCAGTAAAGAATTAGATTTATAACAACAAAAGATACAAGAATTATTTAGTGAAAAACTATCAAAAATATGAATTAGTAAAATGAGAAATTTGTTTTGTTGAGTTATAATAGCATTCTGTAATTGTAATTATAATTGTGGAAAACTTTTTAAATATAGAAAACTGTAATAGGCTATAATTTCATGTTTTATGAAATGAAACATTTTAAAACTAATAAAATGAAGTGAAGAAAAGTGTATTTGCATTTGAAAAATACAAGACAAAACACTTAAAACTTTCGTGCCTTTCTAAGTGAAAATTCTTTAATAACCTTAGAAAAGTCAAGTTTGGATGCTAACTTGTGCTTAATGCTGATAATGGCAAGGGAATTCAACCTCCCCCCCCCCCCCCCCCGTGGATGCTCTCTCCCAAGTCTTCAGTCGAGAGTGCCTACTGGTAAAGACGGTGAAGGGTAAAGAGTAATATTTTGGGCCATCGCAATCATCGCAACTGTTTGAGAGAAACAGTCTGAAGTAGTAAATCAAATATAATCTGATCAGGGCCCGTCAATTGTAATACACTCTGTTATATGTAGGCCTAAAAATTCTAAAATACTTCATTTACTAAATACAGGACCGGACCGGGCCCCCCCCCCCCCCCCCCGGGCCCGGGGCAACAGTACCCACTTGCCCCCCCCCCCCCCCCCCATGTGGCGGCCCTGATTTACCCTCGTCACACGTGATCGAGGACCCAACTTACCATCACATTGCGTAGAGACTTTTGATTCTTCTTCACATAAAGTTACTGATGATGATGAACATGCCTTGATATCAAAACGAACTCGTTTTTCCGAGGGGGTGCGTTTTAGTGCAGCACCTGACTTGGCTTTTAATATTGTTTTGGTTTTGGTACATGGATGGACTTTTGAACTCCCAGTAAACATGGTATAGGTAGTGAAATAAAACTTTGGAAATACCTGAATAACAAATGGGAAATACCTTTGAAAAACCCACAACAATTCGGAGCTAATTCAATAACAAATCCATCTAGTTGCTATTTCTAAATAGAGACAGCAGTCACCAGGCAATCACATGTTATTCAATACCTGCCTATCAATACACACAACGATTTTTTTTTCAGATTTACTTATGAGATTAGAGTGGCTGGATTTTAATGAGGTAGGTACATGAGTAATCTCCTTGAGTTGTAATTTCATTATTGATGATCATGATCTGAAACCAAAATAAGGAATTGATGTATGCATATTTTTCATCTTGATTTATCAAACTTAAGCTACTGTTACGCTCCAGGAAAATAACTCTCACAGTCGAAGAGGTTTGATCACCCTACCCTCATAGCTCTGATCGTTAGAGTGTCGCAACTTCGGGAAATTTCTTGTAGTTGTCGAGAATCAAACTCCTGTCGAGGTATCAAATATTTTTGGGCCGTTACACTTCTTACATTTTCAGTTTTTGTGAAATGTTTTTGCTGAGACCCAGATCCCCACCGTCTCCTCGGTTGATGGTCTTCATGACGACCTTTATAAAAAATTATATAAATTGAAAAATAAATAAAAAAAAGTCTGGTTGTGGTACATAGCTTCCTCGTTTCCCTATCATGAATGCATAAATCATTGAAAAGTTTTAAATGATCTTGAAAAATTCCAAAGCGGAAAAGTGTGGTAAAGTACCTAGGTAGTAAATAAAGCTGTAGCGTGAAAGGCTTTCGTTGGCGCATGCGCAGAATGAAGTAAGGATTTGAGAACAATGAAATTGGTACAGGACCATCTATAGCCTAACCTGCACTTATTGATTTGGGAACAATGAAACTGATAGAGATCCATCTCCATCCTAGCAAGTTGGTTATTTTACTTGCCTACACAAAATAAGGGTTGTGCGAAGTTCATAGCTGCCATTATTTTGTGTAGGCAAGTAAAATAACCAACTTGCTAGGGGCTCTGCCTATATATATATATATATATATTGTAGTGTATAAACCAGACCCTTGGACCCTAATCTATTGTACTCTGGCCCGGTGGGGTTACCCCCCATCCGGGCCATCCTGTATAAAAGGCCAGGAGAGCCAATCATTAAATCATTCCATACCCATCTATCAAGGAGTTCTCATTTCACCTGCATCCTGCTGACACACTGGCGGCCACGACGTTCTGAACACTGGCCTTGCTGCTTACACGAAGTCATCCTTTCTTCAGCATTGGTCAACGAAGCTTCCCAGATTGAAGTCAAACGACCGCCGCCGTGAACTCCATTACAGAATCAACTCTACCCCGCCCTGCAGCCCCATCCCCTTCGAGGACTCCAATCAAAGGCGCTTCCCACACTGCAGCTCACTCCTGCATAACACAGCGCAACCCCTCCAGCGATCATAGCAATGTCCCGAGCGCTCTCCCCTCTACTGCAGAGTAGACACCTTCAAACGGCCTCAAGGAGAACCCATTCCATCTTGCAGTTTTAGAACGAACACCACTGCTCTCCAAGCCTTCCAGGACTGCTCAGAGCGCCGGCACCTTCCTTCACCTAAAGGGCTGCCCTCCAGCGTTCTCAACCTACAAGCCAGCTACCAATACTGGCGTTACCAGCCCAACCTTCGCAAGTTCTCACTCAAAGACGGCCTACCCCTACAAAGCAGCCTGCAGTGACCACCGTAGCAGCGCTCTCTCCATGGCATTTCTCCCAACATCGACTTGGCTCACCGCCCTACAAGGCAGCCTTCAGTGACCACCGTTGGCAGCATTCTCTCTGTGGCCTCATTTCCGGCACCGGCCAGACTTGTAGACCTACAAGGCCCCTTCCACCGCTCACCATGGGCAGCGCTCTCTTTGCAGAGCCTTATCTCCTGAAGCCGCCTTGGGTCTTGCCCATATGCACATCGCCTTGCCTTTTTCTGACGCCTGCTGCCTCTAGTCGCCCCTGTAAAGAACCGCCACTGCCTGCACTCTCTTGCCAGCTGCTCGCACTTCACGGCCACTTCCCCTTCCTCGCTGAGCTTCTGCATTTCTCGGACACCTACCAGTGTTCCACTTCCTTGCCGAGGACCCGCATCTACGCACTCACCCTCCCGGCTTCCCGCCTCTGAATTCTGCCCTTTCCACATCAAGCTCTCTGCACACTCCGCTCTATGTAGCGCCCGCATCTCCGCCCTCGTCAGCCCGGCCTTTTTGTCCGCCGTTCGAGCCTGCCTTACGCCTTCACACTGCGCTCTTGCTAGTATCTCCACTGTCGTGTTCTTCCACTGGACGGCCTTCCAGTACACAAACTACGCCCAGTGACAGCCACTCCTCCCTGGCTTTTCCGCGCGATTTCTCAGCTTGACTCTTTGGTCGAGAAAAGTGACAAATTTCAAGTTTTTCTGGCCATAAAACTTGGAATTTTTTCACCGCCCGAATTAAGCCCTTCCTCACAGATTCTCCCAACTTGGTCGAGACAAGCCTCCCAGTTGGTCAAGTGGCTTGAGATTTTCTCGCCTTCTCCGAGGGATAGCAGCTCTCTTAGCAGTTGACACTACAACACCTACAAACCCTCCAAAGGCACAGACCTAGTCAAACTTCTCACTGCTACCTCCCTTGATGATGCTACTCCCTCAGCCTACACGAGGAGCCTCCATAGACGACTGCCTACCCAAGTAAGCCTCTCTTCTCCGTCAACTCTTCCTCAGAGCCTTGCCTGACTCTATTCACCCGCCAGTCGCCTCCTCTTTTGAAACAGACATTTCTAAATTGGCTACCACCGCAAAGAGAATTCTACCTCATGTCACCCACAATTCAGTCTACTCAACCTCTATTTACTCTCGAGATGACAGCTCACAAATGCAGAATATCACCGCAGTGACATACCCTTCTACTGGAGATCCTACCTACTTACCTCGGGCTTGAGGCTTGGACTCATCCCACGGACATTGAGCATCCTGACACGATGACTGACACCGAGTGGAGATTCCGTATCTATACAGATGGAAGTAAAGGAGATACAGGAGTTGGGTGTGCCTTTGTAGTGTACGGGAATTCGACTGTCCCTCAGCATATTGAACGGTTTCGGCTAGATGAGAGATGCTCAAATAACCAAGCAGAAATGATTGGTTTGCATAGAGGGCTTGAGTGGTTGAAGGGCTCAGTGGTGCAAGATGGACCTAAAACAGCTGTACTGTGGACAGATAGTGCTGTGTGTTTGGCGTTGCCAAATGTGGCATTCGCACTTTTAGACAGCAGGGATGGACACTTGACATAAGATGGTGTAAAGCTCATGACGGGAATGAGGAGGCTGATCGGCACGCCAAGCTGGCAGCTGCTGATACCTCTTTACCCATAATATATTCCAGAGTTCCTGTTACATATCTCAAGGCCGATTTAAGGAACAGGTCAATGACCAAGTGGGATGTTATTTGGAGAGGCAGCGATACGGGTGTACATACAAGACTTTTCTTTCCTACTGTCCAGGCAAGAATAAGGACGGAATTCCGAATTAACTGGAGGATTTCAATGATTTTGTCAAACCTTGTAAAAGACCGGGAATATCTCCATCGATTTAGTTTATCAAACACGGATGTTTGTACGTGTGGCAGGGAGTTCAGTCATGGAGACACCTGTTGTACAGTTGTGTTTGTTTTGAGCCAGTTCGGGCACGTTTGGTGCGGCGCGTGGTGACAGTTGGGGGTCATTGGCCCCATCATTCAGTGAACTCTTGAGTACTTTTAAAGATGACTTTATTATGTTTATAAAATACATGGATTTCAATTTAATTTAAGTGTATTCAAGATGTTGTAGTTTTCTTAAGCATTAATACTGTTTTTGAACAAAATCCCTGTAATCAGAGAAGGGAGCAGGGGAAATAAACTACCTCAGCCCAGGGTTACTGGTTTGCTGAGGGGGAAAAAAAAACCTCAAGAGTCACACTATCGACCTCACAAGTCATTCTACCCAACACAGAAGTCAAACTACTTCTCTCAACCTCCAGCCTCACGACCTCGGTATTTTTCGAGACCAGAGGCTTCTTTCTACACAACCTATACAACAATTTAAACGCCGTACTCCTCCTCTCCGAACTTCTAGGTCCACACAATGTTGGTATCACACCAGATGGGGACCAGCAGCACCTAACTGCCTCCAGCCTTGCGCCTGGACCAACTCCCAGCATTCGGGAAATGAGCTTGCACAGGAGGGTAACGTCCGTGCACCACACTCCAAGTCAGCCCCAAGTCATCAGCATGTTGGCACCACACCCGTTGGGGTTCAGCTGCTCGTAATTGGCGCCGTCCCTGCATTTGGACACGAGAAAAGCCCACCCGAGATCACCTCCGTGAGTCCGGCCTTCACAACAAACGCTTGGTTGACTCCTCAAAGGGAAAAATCATCAGTGGCACAGTCCAACTCGTCTCGCTTGCAGCTCTATTTCAAGGATCTCTCCAGCATCTTGGACTCCGACTTCCTCCAAGTCACACTCCTATCCGGCACCTCGCCCTTCGGCTGCCTCTGTCGACACACTCTCATCAAGCCCCTGGGCATCTCCAAGGAGACCTCTGCTCACCACGACCCGTCAACTGCACCCAGCGACTCCTGGGTGCTCCTCCTCGACAACAGCCACCTTCGCAGCTCCCTCTTGGAAGGACCTGTGGCTCCAGCCTTAACTCTTAAAAAAAAAAAAAAAAAAAAAAAAAGTCTTCTTTACCAATATTTGTCAGTAATATTTGTATTAGCTATTTCATTTTTTGAAGAAACTAAAATTCCAGGGGGAAGTGTAGTGGATACACCAGACCCGTGGACCCTAATCTATGTGTACTCTGTTCCGGTGGGGTTACACCCCCCCCCCCCCATTCTGTATAAAGGCCAGGAGAGCTAACCATTAAATCATTCCATACCCATGTATCAAGGATTTCTCATTTCACCTGCAATCCTGCTGTCACACACATCATTATTTTGTGTAGGTAAGTAAAATAACCTACTTACTACAGGCTGTTCAACAAGTTGCAGCAGATACCCATTAGGGGAGGGTCAATAGGGTAAATTTGAAATTAAGGATCGATTCACAAAATAACAATATTTATTTACATTCCCTGTTCAAAAACAAAAAATATAACATTGAAGTATAAACTAATTCAACGAAATGATTAAGAAATGTGTTTCTCAGGAGTCAACAACAAGCAATCTCAATCTGAAAGTTGTTTTTTAATTTTGTCTGACTTTCCCGATGCCTCCTCAATAGGAAACGATATTCATTCGTACATAAATAGACGCCTCAATTTGTAAGGCGTATTAGAAAGGAAATTTCATGTCGAGAATAATAGATATTTAGATTTAATAGTTAGGAACTATGTCGATACAATCGTGACATTTTATATTTCATAATTTCCGGAGTCACCAGCTCACAAATTGGATCTGTAACTGATGGGAGAGTCAGAAAGTGTATAAGATAAATGGGAAAATCCAACTCGATATATTCGTAAAGTACGGATGCCAAGGAATCAGAATGTTTGTAGAATGAGTAATGTTCCGAAGCAAAGGTTTTCATCCTTTGTACAATCCCATGATGATGAGAAAATAACAATGAAAAGTCAGGTGAAAATTGACTTTCTATTTCAGAGTATTTAACATGAAATCAATTGTAAAGCATGTCCTACATAATCAAGTAATTTAACGGACCATCGAGGAAAGAACTCAAGAAATATATCAAGGACACGTAATTTTGTGAGAGTTCACATTATACTTGACTAAAATAATATTTATCATTTTACAAAAGGAAGGAAGGAGAGAAATATTTACATGGATATAAAAGATAAACAATAAGGGATCTCAAATAAAACTATGTAACCATGAGGTTCATTGGTCGAATATTCAGAAAATCCGATAAAAAGCGATTGTGATTCGGTTAACAAATGTACAGGATTTCAACTGTTTCGAATGTGCACTTTAGCCATTTCACATGAACGGCGAGTGAAGAAGACAAGAAGTAATGTTGGATTACACCATCACGAAGGAACTACCACCATCTTGACACATTGATCACGAAGACATTGAGATATTTTGGCATAGATGTCTCGAAGACTATGAGGCGTTGTTGCCGTTGGCCAACCTTGCGAACCATTCTGGAGACAGCTCGTGGGGGTGGCAGTTCAGAGGTGGTGAATCCACCTTCAGAAGAAGTTTATGACTTGTTCGTCGTCATCACTTCCATCTGAAAGTACGCTGTCGCCACTTTCGTCTCCGTCTCCACCTGTAAGAGGAAAATGAACCAATCAGCGATGTGTCATTTGGTCCTAATGGCCACTGAATGATCTGTTACAGGTCGTTTAAAGATGGGACAGACAAGTAAATAGTATCCACGTCCCACTGAGAAGAACAAAGGATTGACTCTAGCCATTCACCTAAGGCAAATTTCACTGGCCACAGTGGCTTGTTTGAATGTATCATTAGATTTATTTATGCTGAACTCTTTAGAGAAGCTCTGAGCTTGACTGATATCGCTGCCCAAGTATTGCCAAATATGGATCATTTACTCACTAGCAACGAACGGTACAACTCAAATAGCTTCTTACAAGTGCCTACTCATAAGTTGGTTTTGGACAAAATGTTTGATTTTCAGGGTTTAAAATTGCTGTATTTACAACAATTTATTAGTCTTCTTGCCACGAATTTTGAAAATACGAACAGTAGGAAGTCAATTTAATTTTAAGCTCAAAGTTGGGCAAGGAGGCGTCTGTATTTCATGTATACATCTTGTATTTTATGCATAGTTTATAGATGATTGTATATATAAAATTAACTTACAAAACAATAAAATATACAAGTAGGTTCCTAGTAAAGGCAACGAAACAAATCGTCTTCTCCCAACTATCATACAAATCGGACGACTAGGGTGCGAAAAAATGAAGCAGAATGGAATATAAGTTTGCGCATGTGCAGAGTGAATTATTGATTTGGCAACAATGAAATTGATGGGCGTCCATCTACAATCTAACCCACACATTACCTGACAATTTCATCAAAATTGGATGAAAGCAGTGGAAATCAAGGTCGTTACAAGGATTTCACATTAGTGCATGCGTGGTAGCTATTAATGATAAAATCATGTTGAAATTGATATGGGATGATCGAATCGTAACCTTTCAACTATCATCCAAACTTGACTGCGACTAGGGCATGAGAAAATGATCTTTGGTAGAATTTACGTTTGCGCTTGCGCAGAGTGAAGTATTGAACGACGTCGACTGAAGAAACGACGAAACTGATAGAAGGTACACCCTAGCCCGCACATTCCTTGAAAATGTCATCCAAATCGAATGAAAACAGTGGAAAATAAGCTTGTTGCAAGGACTTGCGGACACACGAGCGACAGACACGGAAACGAAGTTGTTCAGAATGGTCTAAAACGTATAAAATGAGTGAAAATTTTGATTTTGGAGACCAAAAATTTGTTTCTCCCGGAAGTGAAAGCAATGCTTCTGCTGTTCTGCTATTTATAGGTTGACTCGGAAAGAAAATCTCTTCAAGGCTGTGAAATCCATTACTATTGGAGAGTACCTACCGGTAGTAGATGTGCTAGATGACGAATCTGATCTCCCAGAACCTTCGTCATCATCCTCAAAGTCGTCAAAGATTTCCAAAGGTAATGTATCTGAAAAAAAAAAGAAAAAGAAATGAAAATTAATGAAATGCTATATATGTATAAAATTTTAGGGAGCTGAATGGTCTTCGACCACAATTCCTGCTACCGAAACTAGATGACATAATGTCAGAGCCAATTCATCAGAGGGTGATTTCAGCGTCAACACATGACATTCACAGTTTAGTTATGTTCCCATCATCGAGTCGACAGTAGGAGACCAATTAATTATGTTTCTTGTGCCCAAAATTATTTGTATTTCTCTACATGATGGTCACTATACACCAAGTGTCCCTGAAAGCGAGAAGTTGCCCGTACAACCTTGAAACCATTCAGATTGTTTGGGTCAGATTTGAGTCAGATTGTTGGGCCGAACTCAACAAATGCAGCTCAGCCGATCTGTGTGAAGTGATTGATTATGGAGAGAGTGGAATATTAGTTTTGTTTCGAACAAGTTCAGTTCAATGAAGTAGTTCATTAGTTCAGTTCAGTAGCTGAGTGGGTGCTTGGTTCAGTGGACAGCACGGATGCTTGAGAATGTTTAAAGCACAAAAGTATGGATGTGTTTAATTTAAACAGTTGCAAAACGGAAGGTTTAGGTTGGGATATAAAGAGGTTCGTTAAAGCGCATGTATGGGGCTGTGCTTGGTATTCCATTGGGGTAGCCAGTTCATGTAAGGTGGTAAGTGAAAAACATGAACAACAGAGAAAATGGCTAAACTGTTGCTCCTCTCTCACTGCACACACGCAGGATGAACTGAATATGAATCAGGTAGCAGTGGAAATCATTCCGATAAAATTCTAATTGCTACTTTCAGGTTATAAGAAAATGCAATAGATTCTCTCTTAACCGACCACATCGTAGAAGGTGAGGAGGAGAAAAGAACATTTTTCTTTCCTTATTTTGCATATCTTGGCGCTGCACGGCTTCCTCAGAAAGTGAGAAGGAAAAGAACATCTCTCGCTCATTTGCTTCTATGAATCACATGCCATCATCATTGTCAAATCATTCACAGTTCGTTCACTTTCTACGATTGATTTTTACCCCAAACCATGCAGTATATACTGTACACAGTGGTCTACTGGATCATATGTTTTCATACCGTTTTAGCGCTGTAAGTTATACCATTTTATCCCGCGTAAGTTGATGATCCCAATTGTGTTTATCAAACAATTCAGCTCCCATGCTCTGTCTCTGTAAAAGGAAAAATTTCAGGGCAGAATTCATAGACAAAGCTTGAGTGTGCGTGTGCACTCACACTCATCTATTTGGAGGGTCAACCTCCACTCGCCAGTACGAATTCATAGTTGAGTGGGGGTGGTTCACATGGCATTCAGGGCACTCTTTTCAACATAAATAGCCAGCACTGACAACTTGTTGAAGGGAAAGTTTCCCTGGTTTGAGGGGAAAGACGGGATAATCCTCTCTCTTACAATCCACTCGTCAGTAACAGTTCTGAAAGGTAACTCTATTCTTTATATTTTTGTGCTGTTATCCTTGTTCCTAGTCGTGCTGAGAATTTGTGCATCAAATTGTGAAAAGGAATGAGAAGAAAAAGATTCGCCATTTAGTTAAGCAGTTAGCTAGTTTAGTTTTGGAGAACAGAGATGGAGTTGAAAATAAGAACAGTAATAGGTATAATAAGTACATTGGACAAACCGCAGAACAAAGAAGACTCGAGGTTTTGTGGGAGCATCAGGAAATCATGTTTTTTGCTTTGCGTACCCGTTTCCTTGGAATTCTCATTGATTACGTTATCTTGATGGATGCAAGGAACCTACTAACAACTTATTCCACTACCTGAAGGCCGTATCACACTAGCATTTTTTCCTGCATTTTTAATGCCTAAACGTCAAGAAGATGAAGTGCTTTTTTCCATGATCAGCTTTTTCGACCATTGCGCATCCTGGCGGAGCATTTTTAAACTCACTTGGGAAAATTAGAACATGTTCTAATTTTTACCTCCACGCAAGAAAAATGCTAAACATAACCTTTGGGGAGGTAACAATTCAATGAAAAACCCCTAGGAGCCCTAACCTGACAGATTTAATAAAAATGCATTCCGCCAGAATTCGGTGTTTTTGCACTTATTCCTCCTCAACATTCACAGCTGAGGTCGTTATGAGTAAATCCTCTTAATTCATTTTAGGTTCCTTCAGGATAGTTGTTCAACACTGTTCCCGAATTGGAATAGTCTGTGAAATATTACATTGTCGATTGTTTCAACATTCCAATGGGTTCTGTTGGTCTCGTACCTACTTACTGTTTAGATAATCACATGTGCTGCAGTTCTTCAACATGATTACTATGTATATTCTTCATCCAAATCGTCAAACGCCAACCATTCATCCAAATCGTCAAATGCCAACCATTCATTCAAATCTTCAAAATCCAATGATTAATTTAAAAAACTCTGAACAATAAACGACATACTTACCAGTACCTACGTAAATAATGAAAAAAGTTATAAGTTGACGCCCTTAAGTGACTTCCTGCCGTCAGCACCATTGAGCTGAGGGTGACACTCAATGCCATTTTTCCTGTTGAGTGCGCGTTTGGAAGACCCCTTCGCGCACCCTCAGGGTCACCTTCAAATCATGTCTACGAATTGAACTGAATGCAAAAATCCACTCATTCATACACTTAGGGGTCCTTAATTCTGTATATTGTGCGAAAACGGTGGAATCCTCAGTTTCTTTTGGGGGTTAAAGTTCATAATTGCTACCAGTACAATATTGTGATCAAGTTCGTACTAGGAAGTTAAGTTTGACAAATGTTGATGATTAAGAGTGTATTTCACCATTTGGAAAACATCACACATCATTTGGCTTTTCAATTCACTTAGAAGATAGCCAAGAGTACCCCAACAAACAAGATACTAATAATTGTGGTTAATAAGTTTATTGATTGTGAAGAACATGGGATCGGGAGTTAGTTCAACTGTCTGTATCGCTGAATTCCACATCACTCGCAACAACGTCTTCATAGTCAGGAGGGAGATTTACTGTTGATGTTGTGTCTTCCTGGTGAGAAAAGGGAGCCGATCGTGAAGCCTCGGCTTCACTTATTGCAGGCGAATATGCGAAAGGTTCCTCAATAACAGCTCCATCAGATTCACTTGTTGATGAGAAGCCAAAAGATTCTTCAATATCAGCCTCATCAGATTCACTAGTTGCAGCTGGAGCTGGCTCAAGCTGATCTTCATCAACATCATCAGCTTCTCTCAGTGTTGAAGCGTTTTCTAGTAGATCTTCAGCTTCAACTGCTTCATTATGTTCTTCACTAAACGTCTCATTGAGTTCATATGTGTCTGTTGACTGTAAAACAGTATCTTCATAAATGCCATCAGCTTCACTCAATGCTGCAGAGTTCAACATAAGTTCTTCTTCTCCTTCTTCAACGTCTTCATCAGTTCCATTCTGCACATGATCAGGATCTTGTGGAGTGCCTAGAGAAAAAGAAAGAAAAATTCCTTGCATGTTTAAGAAAGAAATATTTTAAAGATAATTACCGTTATTATGGTCATCATCGCTATTCGATCCATCACTACCATCCGTATCTTCGTCTTCATCCTCTTCCTCCTGAAACGCATAAACATTCGCTATAAAAATATCAAGATATAAAACACAGCATCAACAAAAAATCCATACAATTGTAGTATACAGGGTGTCCCACGTTATGGACCGCCTAACTTCAGGAGTCGTTTCTACAACTAAATTGCAACAAAAAGTGCCTCGTAGAATTTTGTTTTAGAGGCTTTGTTTCCGAGTTAGTTCAATTTTAATTTTAACACAGAATGTGTTTTAGCCATGGACTAACTAGCCGAAAATGGAACGCGGGATGGGAACGAAATGTGTGACGGGAAGCGAGAGGTCGTGGGTTCGAATCCCGGCCAGGCCTGAAAATCCAGGCTTGATTTTTTAACAACGCAATTTTCGTAGTTTCATACTATAACTATACGGCCCATATTCTCGTGACGTCACGCCTCAGCCTGCATGGAGTTGGTTTGAGTGTCCGCCATGTAGTGTCACATTAATGGTAGCAACCTTGTCATTCCTCAACAGTTTTGCTTTGCAAAAGCACATTCGTGTACGCTTCTGACGATGTTGTAGTAGTACAAAGTGGCAATCGCAACTAACGTTGAATGTTGCAGTGATACGAAATAGTTAGTAAATCTAACTGTAATAATCATGCCTAGCTGTGCGGTTGTTGGTTGTGCCCAACGATACCGATCTGGTGAACGAGTGCGGTTATTTGGTTTACCTAGTGTTATAGTTAACCAGTGTCAAAGAACTAAAGAACTTTCTAGTAAGAGTAAGAGAAGACTTTTGTGGCTGTCTCGGATCAATCGGAACTGGGGACGAAGAAAATTATCCTATCTCTATAATGACTTGAACGTGCCGACCGTACAAGAACTGATAAAAAGCTCATACAAAAGCTTGAACAACAAAATGATCAACCACGAAAATACACTCGTATCCTCCATCCCTCTTAACGTCCCTCCTCCACCCAAACGAAGAAGAAAAACGAAAAAGGCCACAGGACTTCTTGAACGACTGATCAATCACTTGAGTTACCATTGTTATACTGCACCTATATGTTACCTTGTTATCATTAATATCCAAACATTTATCCTAACCATTCATGTATATGAAGTAATAATATAATAAGTAACTGTGTTACTTTAAACTGGTATAGGGCAGTCACGGGGCTGTACCTACAAGTCATGTACCACATTAATCAGGCTGCGCCTGCTGTATTATTTATTAACATAACTGTAATGTCAATACTGACAATAAAGTTTAATTATTGAAAAAAAAAAAAAAATCTCTATATCAAAGTCTGCCAGCGACATTTCATCAATGGTGAGTAAAACGAACTACTATCTACTGTGCCTAAGCATTCCTAGTAGAAACTGTTGATGTTCCTAGTTAGTCTTAGTTATGACAATTATCTCCTCAAATCGCTGACGTTTGTATCTACCTAGGTATGACATTAATTCGTGGTAATAGTTACACACGCCAACGTGTGATGTTTTGTTTAGAATGACCAAATATTGTACATGATGGTTTTCGCAAAGTGCTCTGTCTCACCAATCAAAATTTTATTGCATAGCTACCAAGTTATTTTATGATTCTAGTTAAAACTATGTAGGGTAGGTACCTTTCTAATGAATCTAGGTAGGTACCTACTCATAGGTCGTCACCTGACAATAACTTAACGTAGTTCTCATAAAACTTACCACGTTCCATACTAAAAATAATACTTATTGAAAAATTTTGATCGGAAATATTGACTAGGAAGGGTAACACTAGGTTATTCAGTACGTCAACTCGCGTCGGTACCGTCAACTAATGGCGCATTTTCGTATAGTTTACTCGTCACCATGACAACAAGGTGAAATAACTTCGAATTTTCATTGCCTCGATGTAAGGATGCGCTAGTGTCCAAGTCTCGAGAATATAACCCATAAATTGATGTTATAAATGAATAGTAAACAATGACGCTTGTTTGGTTGTCACTTGGTTGCGCGACAACGCAAACACATACTGTGTTTCAATAATTTCGTCCGAAGTATGTAAATAGAGGGCAAGCCCCCTGGAGAGGCGCGGAGCGCCGAGTTTTTTTTTTTTTTTTTTTTTCTTGTGTTTTCGACTGTTATCACACTAAAACGGCTATAACTCCCTCAAAACGCACTGCAAAATAAAAAATGAGGGCATCGGTGGAAACAGCGTTAAATTTCTCATCTTCCTAGCACCTCAAAAATAATATTTCTAGGGTCCTGATGGGTGAAAAATCAACTCGTAAAGTGATTTTAGTCAAATAGGCAAAATCTCATATTTTTTCTTTTGGTTGTTACGGTATTACTTTTCCATGGTTTTTCAGGGCATTAACACCACAAACTGCGCCAAGATCTCTCCTTTCCAACGGTGTAGTCAATTTTACTTTTATATAGCTAATTAAGGCTGTGCGAACGCCTCTCTCGCCCTCGTCCTAGCCCGAGAGAGCGCTCTGCTGATTGCGGGTTGCAGACCCAGTTCAACGGTAGCTCAACTGGCAGCGCCAGCGGCAGTTAGCAAGAGGGGAAGTTGATATCTCCCCCACCCATCCATGCCCTCAGCCACGCCGATACACCGCCCCGCCCAACCCCCCTCGCCGGCAACCGGCAGTCCTAGAATTTTGCTTCCGAGACTGCAAGGCAGCGGAAGCTTTGTTTTCACTTTCGAAATGAAAAAAAATTTTTTGCTCCAAAATCAAAATTTTCACTTGCATTTTGCGTTTCAGAGCCTCCTGAACCAATTTGGTTCCGTGTCTGTCGGTCTGTCTGTCTGTCGATCTGTCTGTCCGTCCACATTTCCTTGTAACAGCCATAACTTCCACAATTTTGATCCGATTTTAACCGAATTTTCAGGGATCGTGCGGGTTAAGCTCTAGATGGTCCTCTATCAACTTCATCATGATCGAATCAACGGTAGCTTCTGCGCAGGCGCTAACGTGAATTCCTTGTGACGGTCATAACTCGGTCAATGTTGAACGGATTTCAGTCAGATTTTCAGGGATGATGTGGGTAAGGTCTCTTGAGGTCCCATAAGACGATTATCATAATTGCATCAGCGGTACGCTCTGCGCATGCGTGAACGAAATATTCTTGTTACGGTCCTTGCAACAGCCGTAATTTCCACAATTTTGATGCGATTTTCTTCAAATTTTTAGGGATCGTGTGGGTATAGCTCTACATGGTCCCCTATAAGTTCCGTCACGATCGAATCAACGGTAGCCTCTGCGCAGGCGCAAACAAAATTTTCTTGTTTCGGTCATAACTCAGGCAATTATGAACGGATTTCGGTCAGATTTTCAGGGATGATGCGGGCAAGGTTTCTTGAGGTCCCGTATCACATTCTTCGCAATCATCAGCAGCGGTACGCTAGGCGCATGCGCGAAAGTGATGTTTTTGTTACGGTCACAGCTTAGTTATGAGGAACATGCGGACAACATCCTGGATGGTCCCATATTAAAATCAAAATTTTCCTTATTAATTTCATTTATTATATGTACCATTCAGCTTCCAATTTCCCACCTTATTAATTCCCTGATGCCAGAACCGGTCGTTTCTAGTTTTCTGAAATTTAATGGTGACGTACTGTGAAGGTCACGAGGAAGCTCATGTGCCATTTCCTTGGCAGTGTATTTGTTTTTATTTTGTCTAAACCCTCGTGGAAAAAGCGGGTAGATGGCCTGCACAAGTGCATTACTTTCAAATAAAATGATCGATTTTTGTGACTGTTGTTAAGGAAGAAAGGTTTCTACATTAAAATAGGAATGTTAAAAAAGAAAGTCATCATTCTTTTCATACATAGGTTCATAGTATTTTTCTGTAAAGATTTATTAACTTTTTGCGTCTTTCTTTATTAAATATTCTGCGACTCAAAATAAAGTTTAGAACTTTTGTCTTTTTGCGCAGTTTTTAACAATTTTTTTAAAAACAAATATTAATGAAATTTAAGTACGTGTTTCTTCCTAATTTTTTTGATAATTTAAGAATGTTCCAGTCCATTGTTGATAGGTAAACTTTGTTTGATTAAAAGTCTGCAAAATTAAAAATTCAAAGATTAGGTACTAGCCATTTTTAACCATTTTTAAGCAAAATTCTTGAATTTGTTCAGCGCAAGAATGGCAATTTTATCTCAACCCTTTGAGGAGCTATAGTTTGGCACATAAATACATACACATTACATCTTACATAGCATTTCCAAATCGACTTCGACATTTTCCAAATAGAAATGAACACCTTCAAAATGGAATGATGAACATTTTCCATATAGGTTTCGACATTTTCTAAACAGGTTTCGACATTTTCCAAATATAAAAGTAAGGAACAACAACTGTGACACTCTATAACATACAAATCGCCAATACCTACATTCTGGAAACAAAAACAAACTACGAGTACATTCTTGAATTGGAATGCAATGCCTTTTCAGTCCATAATCTACCATTTAGACGCTCTCCTAAATTATAGAGTTACCTACATGGTTTTCCGGGCAGATTTCTTCTCAGATTCACGCCATGCCCAAACCTATTTGTAAAATGTTGAAACCTTTTCGGAAGGTGTCGAAACCTATTACCTAGGAAGATGTCCATTTCTATTCGGGAAAATTTCGAAATCTATTCAGACTTGATTAAGTTCGATGGAAGAATATCGAAATCTATTTGGACAAGATCGAATTAGATTCGGAAAATGTCCAGTTCTATTTGAACAATGTCAAATTCAATTTGGATTTGATATAGGTATATATTATATTTATTCTCGCGTTAAACGGCGTACATATCGCTAAACCCTAAGATCTGTTTCAGAATGCCTCAAAATTACGACAATTTTTGAAAATGATTGGAAGCAACGGCAATTGCTTAATTTTTTACGAAAATCCGCTGAAATTTCATAGCAATGGTAATTTGTGTCATTTAAAAACTATAAACAATTGCAAGAATCCAACAATTTATTTTTAGAGCTGAATATTATTTAGACATTTTTTTTTTTACCGAGAAACGTATAGATAGTTAACCATCACATGCATGCGTGTGTTAACGATCACATTGCATAAAAAGTGCTCAACGGTAATTAATTCAACGTAAATGTAATTCGAAATAAAAAAAAAAAAAAGGCTCATACGATCATGTTCATGATTGGAACTTTTTTCTTATCACAGCATGCGGATCAATTTTGGTTCCCTGCCCATGCCAATTTCAGCTTTAGTCCGATTTTGATTAAATATTTGAGGATTGTGAAGGTTAGTCCCTTAGCTTAATTTTTGCAGTTTCCAACAGAGTTTGATAAGGTTTTCAGGAAATGTACCGGTTAGACGGCAGATGGTCCCCTTAGTTTTGTTGCTCATTAATCAATACCTACTTCACTCTGTGCAGCGTATAAGTTAAACCCATCAAACATCAGATGGCCTATTCATCCGATCACGTTCATATTCTGAGGGTTGCTGGTCCCTTGGTCACTCGTAATTTGCATGGGTACTCCTTTTGAGGTACCACTTTTGAGACCACTAGAAATGATAATCCGAGTTGAAAAAATGATAATTGAGAACATCGGAAAAGTTTATTTCACTATCAGGATCAAAAAATACATCACAGATTGTCCAGAGATTAGATTTTGAAAGTTTGGTCCATTCTGAGTGAGAAAACTTTGTCTGCCATCTCAAAATTGGTGGAATACAAAATGGCGGCCTCATAAAGATTGGTTAATTTGCCCATTTTGAAGTTTTTTCTCTAATAATAACTAAACCATACATCCTACAGAAATTTTTATACGTAGCAAAGTTATAGAGAGAAAAAAAAAAAAAAAAGATTTTATCCCAAGACTCTGAATTATTTCTCAAAATAAGCGAATTATAAACAATTGAAAATCGGGCTAGTTTTGGGCTAGTCCTCTTCTCCTCTCGTCGAGACTTTTCCCCTTCAAAATCACTTAGTGGCGTTAGTTAATATTGGTCTGATTTCAGTCTTCTAAAGCTCATTCTGTTGAAGATTAAATACTTTCCAAGGTTTGCATCGAGAATATTTTAGCTGAGACCTTTCCTCATTGACATACAGCCGAACTATTGAATTTTATACCATTTTACACATAAAGTTAGCAAAAACGGCATTTTACTTTGTACTTCAATGAGAAACGGTCTGAGCAAAAACTTTTTGAAGTTAACTTTGTGGAAAGTATTTAATCTTGAGTAGAATGAGCTTTGGCAGACTGAAGTAAGACCAATATTAACGCCACTAGGTGATATTGAAGGGCAAAAGTCTAGACGGAGGGTGGAGAGGACTCGCCCAAAATTAGCCCAAGTTTCACTTGTTTGTAATTCGCTTATTTCAAGAGGTAATTCAGAGTTTTGGGATCGAATCGTTTTGTTTTTTTATGCTCTACAACTTTGCTACTTATAAAAATTTCTGTAGGATGTACGGTTCTGTAGGTTTCGTTATTATTAGAGAAAAAAGTGTTTTCTCTAATAATAACTAAACCTTCAGAACCGTAAATGGGCAAATTAAGCCATCTTTATGAAGCCGCCATTTCGTATTCCACCAATTTTGAGATGGCAGACAAAGATTTTCTCACTCAGAACGGACTAAATTTTCAAAATCTAATATCAAACCTTCTCCTCAAATTACTACATATTTTCGGCCCTGGCTCCAGGACTAAGACACCAGGGAATCGAAGAACAAAAATAACGACAGAGGCTCAAGAACATTATTCAATTTAAAGTTGAATTTCTTCTTCTTCTTCTAATTCTCATGAGTTATTTTCTAATCCGCATGAGTTGAAGTTAGTTTTAAACTAATTGCTTGCAACATTCTATTTTTTCTGCACTATTCTATCATTTGAAATAAACTATTTTAGTGGTAAAGATTCTTATGTTCATTTTCTTTCACATGGTGGAAAACCCAACACATAGTTTTGCATTCCGAGTGTTTCCCGTCACTAGCAAGTAGGATTTAGAAACACTTTTCGAGCGAGCACAGTGAATTGTTGCCGATTTCTGAAACTCGCGAAATTCCTATTTTTCTGGCACGGTTTCAAGCAAATCAAAAATTTTTTTAAATTGTTTATGACAAAATGGAATTGAACATGCTTTCCAATGATTACCATCTATTTGATTTTTTTATGAATAAAAATTGGTTTTCTAGCCAATTTTAGAAGGAGAAACATAATTTATGATAGTAAACAATTCCAGTCATGCAGCATGATCGTATGAGTGAATTTTCTCTAATTACCTACTATTAAATGTTAAATTGTATTGAAATTTGAGCAATTTCAGTAGAAAGAAATTGTTAAAACTCGGCCCTTTGGGCCTCACCAGGGGACAACCCCCCTGGACCCCCGGATGGTTACTGCTTAGATCCTTCGGCTAAAATTCAAGAAACATGGAACATGCTTTAGCCGTGTTTTATCTGTTTGCTGTTTGCTTATACTATGAATTTGTTGTCTGTTGTTTTAATTTAGCTCTTTACGGGCCTGATTTTCAAATTGCTCGTCATTTCATTCACCTCTTGATGTCCCAAATGTATTCTCATTAATAAGAAATCGAAAACATCTGAAATGTCGAAGAACACATCGCAACTAAAAGCCTAGGTTACAAGATCCTTTGATTACTTTTTGGTAAAAACGATGCCAGCCAACTGCATATATATATATAGGTCCTACCTACCCAACATGGATTTTAGTTATAACCTAGAGCACTTTCCAAGTTGAAAAATCAATGGCCTTTTTTTGTAGTAGAGTTCTCAGAATTGACAGTTGGACTAAATTTTTTAATGAGCCGGGTAGGTACTAACAAGTTACTTAAAAAAACTCGAACTCAGAACTGCCCTTTTCTGTGAGAATGACCCATACATAAATTTCTCTCTTGAGGGGAAGAACAATAGATCATGGATATGTCAAAGTTGTAGACATTACTTTACACTCTGTTGGGATGATGGGAAAGTAAAAATGGACATTACTTTCCACTCTGTTGGGATACTAAAAGTGGACATTACTTTCCACTCTGTTGGGATGTTGGGAACGTAACTATGGACATTACTTTCCACTCTGTTGGGATGTTGGGGAAGTAAAAGTGGACATTACTTTCCACTCTGTTGGGATGTTGGGAAAGTAAAAAATCCCGCGCTACTTTCGTTCCATGCTAAAACAGAAGTCTACTCGTAAGTCGGTTGTTGAGGAAGGCGGAATTAGGCACTTCATTTTTTTACTCCAGTTCTACAAAAAGTCACCCTGTTGCCATGGTGATGCTAACCTAATGGGAGCAGGTAGGGGGGGTGGGAGACAATCGAGGGGGCGGTCGCCCGGCCTTCGCGAGCAGAGTGGGGGAGAGGCTTTCCCCGCCACGTCCTGGCAGTTTGAGATAAATCCGCTAGGGGCGCAGTTTGCAGCTCCAGTTTTACCTATTTTCCAAACTCGTAAATTGACCGTTTTCTTTTGTGGAACGGACAGAGGATGGAAAAGAGACTCCAGCGTGATTTAAATCATGCAAATCGGTCCACAAATGCCTGAGAAAGTGTTAGAAAACCATGAAATCTTGACTATTTTCAAACAATTTAAATTCAGTTTAAAATTTTCTTTTCTCGAGGAATAACTACAAACGAAATTGAACTAATCAAGCTTTGGAGTGTGAAAATTGATCAACTACTTAAAATGTTATGATAATAAAACCTCCTGAAGGAGGGTTTGAACAGCCTTAAGGGAGAAAACTGTGTTTCAATGTTGAAAAACATTGTTTTTTCAATGAAATCTAGGGTTTTCTTTTCTTCTGTCGTATCATCATTTACTTGAAAACACCCTGAAGCAAACCCTTGTTTTGTATTTCAATTTAAAAAAATCTATTACAATAAAAAAATCCAATTAATTTAATTTTTTTAAATAAAAATTGTGATGTTTCCCCACCATTATTACAGGTTTGGTATTAAAGCTCAGGTAGTCCACTTATTTCAAGAACACTCAAACATATATTTTTTCCTCATTATATGTTCGGAAGGTATGTTGGATTAGTGATTTGATGCTTACCACATCATCGTCCGTGTTTCTGAGTCGTCCAACATCGTATATCTTGACTATGGATTCTTGGAGCGAGTCAAAAAGTCCCTGATTTTCAACAACAGCAATCTGCGTGTCCCTCGAATTGCATGCAAGATCGTGTATATTCTTCTTCACATCAATAGTGGCTGAAAAGAACAGAATCCGTCGAGTTGACTGATTTAGGAAGTGTATGTTATAATGACTCTACTGTATATTATAATGACCCTAGTAAATTATAGGAATATGCAGAAAATTCGGATTTTTTCTTTCCAAGGAAAATCGACACCTCTTTTCCATTTCACATAACGGAAGTCCTATCTTCTCTCAGTGATTATACCTCTCTTATGACAACCTTTCTATACGTTTATGCTAAATATCTAGATAAGGAGAAGTAAAAGGGTAACTACTAACTAAGTAGTACCCAAGAAGATTACCAGATCTTTAATTTCCCTTACTGATATTTTAGGAAGTGTAACTTCCTGAAATATTTCCAATGTAATGTTACCACAGCAGAGCACAAAGTATATGATCAACTCTTTTTTCAATGGGCGAGTCTAAATTACAACATGAAAGAGTTGTATCCAACAAATTTAGCATAATTTGCCATTTTTCATTAAAAATACCTACAATAATCATTACAGAACCATCTTTTCAGCAGTGAAAATTTTGTAATAAACACGAAAGCTGTTCTTTACTGCTTTCACTTTTGAAGTTAAGAAAAAAAGTAAACGGATGCTCTATTAAGGAGAAGTTTTGGAAAATATTGGGGAAAAAGTTTGTCTGTAGGCTTCATAACAAAAATAACCGTAACTCTATCGATGCGGGAGCGGGAACTCAAGCCAACACTGCCTACTGAGCTCTTTCCACTCGTGGGACCCCACTGGGCCCTGCCTTGAAATGTTGAAAACACCTCAGTTGTCACATTCTGTCTTACCTCCTATCATTTTATTCCACCATAAAACTCACAACAACAGCAAACGATCACGAAAACAAGTGATTGGAAACATGAATGATTATTCAGTTGAAACAATAGGGGAAATGGAGGGGGGGGGGGGGGGTGGATAAAATTTTCATGGGTTTGTACAGATGTTTAACTTGAAAAAACCGAAAATGAGAATTTCCACTGCCACCTGACTAACTAACTGTATTTTGTAAGAAAGAGTTCCAATCCGATTCCAGCGCATTCTACTGAGAAGTGTAGAAGGTAATGAAGCGCTTTTAGCACGAACTTGACCTCTTTACCGATATTTCATCACACAGGAGCCTTGAAAAGTGAAGAGTCACTACGCGAGGCCCCATCTACCCGAGTAGACACCCGTCAGTGAGGAAGAAGAGGCCGTCTATCCAGGTAGACAGCCACACTGAGAGTGCTAGGGCAAAGGCTCTGCTACAAATAAAATCAAAGGTAGTTCAATTTAGTGGGGTTTATAGGATGAAATGGTATGACATTTTGGCAAAGAATCAACAAACATTACTTATGCTTTTGAAGTTATGTGAATGGATATCATCATAACGTCAAATTTGATCTCAGTTTGATACATAGTAAGTCGAATGTAGTTTTGTTAAAAAAGACACACATAGATGTTTCAAACTATTGAGTGATAGTTCTGGTAAAAGTCATTGGGGGACTGTTGACTGGGGTCACCTGTTGGAATTTCATACTTTTGCCCTCAGATTCTGATTCAGCGCACTTGAAAACCCCATAGTAGCAGTTCAAAAAACCGTTGTTTGGCCAATAAACGGCGAGTAAATTGCGTGTTTGAAGAGCAATGGAGCTGAGTTGGAAATGGAGCCCCCAAGGCAGATGGGGGCTGTGATATCATAGGGCAAACAATTTTAATTTAATTAAGCCGTTTAACCAGTCAGATACCCATAATGTAGCACCTTTTCAGCATTGCTCAGATCTTTCAATTGAGCAAATAAGAAAATAACCATGAAAATTTCCTTTCGATAAGTCTAAATGGTGCGATACTTGATTATATTTCTCCAGAAATGCCTGCAATGGTTTGGATTGCTCCACACTCACAGTTAGTTACCCTCACTAGTGGAAGAGTATTATTTCTTTGTGGAAATTGACATTGGTATTTTCTTAGAGGGTAGTATAGCAGAAATCTATATAATGTATAAAGTCAACCTAGGTAAGTGCTTACGCCAATATGTCATCATGAATCCTTCTCCGAGAGGAGTTCAATTTCAATTATTTTTGGCACTGCTTACCTATACTTGTGTAGTCGTACGCATCAAGGGTTTTAAAGGAATTCTCATAAGAATTGTCTTCTTCCGTTTCTTTTTCTGCAGTAACAGAATATATTGTGTAGCCTGTAGGAGAAAAGAGAATGTCACACTGATCAAGAGCAGGGACAGTGCGTAGGAGATGGAAGGTTCTCAAGTCCCAAACTTCGGTGTTTGACACAATCTAGAACAGGCAGTCAGAAAAGAAAAAATTGATACCCACATGGTAAAAGGAGGAAATGATTCAGGTTATATGAACCTGCTTGGAGATATTTAGCATAACTATGGAAAGACACTTACCTCCAACCCATTAGGATGAAATACGCCAGACAGGGACTGGTTTAGCTTGTCCATTTTGTGGATTTCTTTCCCAGAGTTCACATCCCAGAGGACACCGTCTGATAGAACAAGCTCATTGTTTGGAGAAAAGGTAGCTCTATTTTTGTTGTATTGGTTAGACAGTGTAGGTTTCAACGTCTGGAGTAGCGTCTTTGTTTCTATGTCGTATATCTGAATGGGATGTATAAAACATTAAACTTAAAATTCAACAGCTTCAGGTAAAAGATAATCGTTAGCAGTAAGCTTTATTGAATGGACATTCAGCATCTTACCATCATCCAGGCTTTCAACATTTACCTTTAACTGTCGATATTTTGATGATACTAATCGGTCCAACATAATTAGATGCCAGGACACAATAGCTTAGCACTGCTTGCTCAAAGGGGTCTGCAGGAATGAGCGTTACCCATGGCTGCGAAAAAGGTATAGGTTGTGCACTGTAACTTTGTGTGATTCTCCAGGAGAGGCCTTGAAGAACACAGCTGCACAGTTGGACCCTTCCCCCACCAACCGTTCACACCTGCTTTCTCTTAACCCCCTCCCATTCTCTTTGCCAGTCAATCTCATTCACATGACAAGTCTTTTATCGTATCTTCTAACATAACTTGTTATCCCTACTAAGGATAAAAAGAACAGAGAAGAACTTCTTGGAAAGCAGTGGAAGGATTTCCAAGGGAGGTATATCTAGGAAGGGGCGGGTTACTAGGAACATGATGGTAAGAGAGGAGCTGGGAAAACCAAAGTCGAGCTGTGTGAACTATAGCCGAATGGTTTGGAGAAATAGTTGCAGCACGTGACATCAACCTTTATTATACTTGAATGGAAAGGGACTCCATCTTAAAAAGTCTGACGTCAACTGCACTCTCTTACAATGAGTAAGAGCAACACTTACAAGTGTTGAGCAATGGTGACGTCGAATCTCCCCTCCTGCCTGGGTGGGACCCCTGGCTAATGTGATGTCACCAGTGCAGATTTGAAAAATCATATGAAGAAAAATTCTCAGTCTCCCATGGTTCGGTTGGTGTAAAATTTATAAAAATTAATCTATTTTAATTTGAAAATATAAAATGAATACATGGGTAACACTCATTATAAAATGTTATGTTTGAAGGACAGCATTTTATTTAAATGCCAAGCACCATCCTCTACCATCACTATACAAGTGAATCGACGTTAATATGGTACAATTTTTGGATAATATCATTACACAGAGCCTTCAGAACTCATAGAAATGTGCGGTTGAAATTTGAAGGGGTGAAACTAGCATTCATTTACGATCATCATTAGATACAATTAGTAAAACACTAATTTCACTTATAAAATAACAAACTTACTGTTGCAGTTTCATTTCTAGTACCTATAACCCTGTCTTCAGACATTTTGTTGAACTCTACATAGTCTTCATTCTCCATAGGCAATCTGGAAAAAGAAAACTATCTTAGAGCAAAGTTCCCAGATTTGAAACGAAAGCAGACCTCAATCAATGCAAGGTCAGTAAATCTAACAACTGTTCGATAGAAATATCTCTGGTTAAACCAGTCACATGAGATGGTGATCTATCAACACTTACATGGAGGTGAAAACATTGTCTTTTATAGACCAACAGGCTGAGAGCGGTTGTCGCCACGTAGACGATGTGAGTAGCAGTGGTGACTTCCTAGCACACTGTAGATGAGAGATGTACGATTCGTGACAGTGGTACGCTGCGACTTCCTGAAGATATTTGAGACATACTTAGAGGAACAAATTAAGGAAGAACACACCGAAGGTGTTGGTTTACTAAAACCAAAAGGAAAGAAATATATACAACTTCAAAACAGTAACGTCACTTACAGAGCCCGTACATAGGTTGAATAACTTCACTTCTCCCTGGTGTGAGCCAATAACAATGATTTTGTCATTAGCCTGCAACAAAAACACGAATTATGCTATTTAACAATAATTTGAGGTTTCAACAATAAACAAAACTATGACTAGGAACGTTCAAATGATAACTGAGAGAAAATAGTTCAATATTCCCGATATTTCAAGCTATCCCTACCAATTGCATCACATCAACCATTAAATTTGCACTGAACCATAAACATTTCATCAATCTGAGAGAACAAAGGATTGTTATCAACTAGATAACCCCAGATGTACAAAAAGTAGTGTTACTGAGCACTCCTACTAGATTTTTATCTGAAATATCTGAGAGAAAATCCCCTAGAAAAGTGTAATATGATGGATTACATTTTACGCTCAGATGAGCCTTAACACCCTCGAAACTATGATGGGATGCAAAACAAATCTACCCATTTTATGGTCAACTAGGCGGAGTCAGCTAAATCATCATCAAAGGCACTAAATAAGATATACCCATGTCTCGAAAATGGGTCATTAAAACAAGGGTTACACACAATACTTTTGAGGAAAATTTCTCAAACCCGAACAACATTCAATTTCTTGTGGCAGTGTGGCTCAAGCTAAGTTCTCTATTTTGTCCGATCCATTTGTTGCTACCGATCGGAAATAGTCGATTCAGGATTTAAGCTACCATTATACTAGGATGCTAGCATCCGGGATGCTGGCATCTGGGAGGTTAGCGGGGCATTAAATCAAATGGGAGCGATTAGACTAAGGATGCCAGCATCGGATGCTAAAACAGCCTCCCGGACGCTCGATTTTGTGCATCCCAGTTGGGATGCTGAAATTCGAGCAGCCGGACGCTTTTTGCCTCCCGGGATGCACAAAATCGGTTGTGGGGCATTGGTTCAAATGCGGCGCATTATACTAGGCTGCTAGCATCCTCGGATGCTAGCAGCCTTCTCTTTTCAGATATGCGTGCGCACGCAGTTTGATCACGTGAGGGCCTGAGTCAGTTGTCTGTCAGCTGTCAACTGTATATCTCCCTGCTGCGCGTGTCGTCTCGAGTTGGGTGATTAGTTTCTAGTACAGTATTAACTTTAGTGTGTTTTGTATGATCTTCGGTGAAATTGGTCTGAGGAATCTTGTATCTTGTTTAGAGATGTCGCTTTGGATGTAGCCTAGAAGCTCTTTGAAAGAAGGAAGTGACATTCTAAAGTAATTAAAAACCTTGTTTCACTATTGCACAGTTCATCAAACAATGTAAAATACAGGCTTTTAATAGAACGGACAGCTAAAAAGGGCACGACGCCTTCTTTTCTTAATTAGTAACATCAGCAACAACATCTCTTCATTCGGGGATGCTAGCATCCCGGACGCAAGCATCCCGGATGCTAGCATCCTAGTATAATGGTAGCCTTACTTTGAGTAATTTTTTGGCTCATTAGTTATCAGATACATTACACTTTCCACTTAAGGAATAAAAGTCACCAACCACACATTCCTTGTGGGCTAGGTAGTAGTGATATTATATTTTCAGGGTTTCTCGTGCAAATGAAAGAGGTACAATGGACCTATAAAACTTGATATTTGAAAAATTACAGACAAATAATCCAGGACCTACTTAAGAGCTGAGGACACTAAAAGGCCCTCAGGGGCTGGGCTGAGGGGGAAAGGAAATTAGCAAAATAAAAGTGTGGTTGTTTACATCGTAATTAGGTAGTTCCAACATCAAATTAATTTGTTTCATTGCTCCTCAAGTTTCTTTATGCACACATTTGTATTGTAATAAATTAATAACATTCATGTACGTGAATAGAATTTCAGAAGACCTATGAGGAATCAGAGACTTCGGTACAATCTAAACTCAGAACCATATGTCAAATAGCAATTGGTAGCCCCTCAGTTTCGCCCAGCTGCCGCATGCAAGCGCAGCGATCGATGTGTGCATGGCCTACAGCAGGGGTGCTCAATCGGTCGATCGCGAGTGCTTTTTGAGTAGATCTCGAGAAGAAAATTTTTTTTTAATAAGTAGGTAACTAAACTACAAAAATTTATTACGTAATAACAAGAATTATTGCCCGAAATAACAGCTTTTCTAGACAAAAGAGGTGATGACACTGAGATGTTGAAAAACGAAAAATGGCTGACTGATTTGTCATTTTTGACTGACATCACAATGCACTTGAACACCATTAACTTGGAGCTTCAAGGTAAAGGAAAAACTATTATTGAGATGATTAGCGCAGTAAACGCATTCAAAAGTAAATTGCAACTTATGATAGATCAACTGAAAAGAAAGGATCTGAAACATTTTCCGTCTTTGAAAGCAAGGATTCCTCAGTTGAATTATGATACGTATGAGGCTGAATTATCAAATATTTTGGGACAATTCGAAATGCGTTTTTATGATTGCAGTAAATTGGCAAATATAGCATCATTTATGAGTTATCCTTTTTCATGTAAAAACATTGAGGAATTAGCTACTGAAGTAGCAAGTCAGTTTAATATGAACTCATGTTCTGTTGAAAATGAGTTGGTGCAGATTATATCAGATATACATCTCAAAGCTACAGCATCTGATACAAATTTCTGGTGTTTTATATCTGAAGATAAATATCCGAATCTAAGGCAAATCGCCCTTCAACTGACGGCAATGTTTGGGTCAACTTACTCGTGCGAGTCTGCATTTTCTGAAATGAAGATAATTAAGTCAAAATATCGCAATCGACTAACTGACGATCATATGTCATCATGCTTGCGATTGGCACTCAGTGGTTACGCACCATCTTATGAAAAGTATGCTGAGGACATGCAGTGCCACGCTTCAACATCCAAAGTCACTCCTTAGTTGAGTTTAACACCATATGTAACTCTTTTGTTTTGTAACAACGAATAAACTCGCAATTTTGAATAACTAAGAGTTTTTTCATTGATATTGTAGAGAAGAACTTAAGTAAACCTAACCCAAACCTTGACTAAAATAATGTAAATTGTGCGGAAAGCTAATATCTATATATGCTACGGTACAACCTACCTAGGTAGGTAGGGTGTATCGTGTATGTACGACAACCCTGCATCACTCATACTTGCAGCCTCTCAGAGTCGATCGTAAGTAGTCTAAAAATATTGAAGTAGATCGCCAGCAGTTCAAGTTTGAGCACCCCTGGCCTACAGTATCTGAGAGATATTGTTGGTATACAAAGCACCGAGTGAAGAGGTCCGCCTGGCGGTAGCACCCTCCGTTCAGGTACTAAATTCAAAGTATTGGTATGCTGTACAATATTAAGAAAAATAATCAAGAAAACTCACAAAGAAGTCACATGACGTGAAGAAAGCATTTTCCCCTCCGTACCTGTAAAGCGAAAATTGGATTACATTTAAGACACTATCCATAATACTGAACATAAAAAATATACTATTTATAGTATTACACAATTCTCGGTACACACCTAGAAATGTGGACAGTACATACCTGAAAATATGAACAGTGCAGAACCTTGAATGTATGAGTCTGTTATCTAATCGGCGTGAATGAAGCCCCCTAGCATTCCTCAAGGTGAAATTTGTAGGAATATAGTTTCTCAACTTTGGTTCTGGGCACTTATGGGGCCTGCAAATGTAAGACAAAGGTAAATGACAATTGCTTCTCAAAAATTGATTACACAACCTTTAAAAAAAAGCTCATGAAGAAGGCACACAAGGATCGTGTGAAGACAAATTGTAAAGTCAACTTACTCAAAAAGGTTGAATTGGGGACAAGTAGCCATAGGATTTTTGCACAAAGCGTGCTGGCTCATAAGGTACTCTGTAACGATTGAGTCCAGTGTGACAGACGGCTGGTGAGAAGGGGCGTCTAAGCGATCGTAAAACGTTCGTTTCTCAAGACTACGACAAATTGGAGGGATTTCTGTCGGGGGTTTCATGTCAGATGATGGTTTATCCATTGGTTTCTTGTGGCTGGAAACATTTCAAAAGAATAAGACGCTATCTACGAGTTACAGTTGAAATGATAATGATCAAAATAGTTGAGGTCCTCTACCTTGCAATATTAATGCGAAGAGGTGCCTGGACAGTACTCGTTCTTGGAGAATCAGTGAGGGTTGGCGTCTTCAGGGAAACTGGCGTCGTTGGTAAAGAACTTTTTAAACTGTTCCTCGACTGTGAAAAATAGATAAGTTATTGTGAAAGATATTGAGGTGTCTCAATTCATAAGAATAGCTAGAAACACGCTTAGAACTATTAGGCCAGTCATACTGTAAAAAAGGGCTTCAGCGTGGATATTTGCGTTTCTATATTGGTCGGTATGGTCCCATTGAGCTTCCTTAAATTTCCAGTTGCACACTACCACCGCTCATCGCAGGAAGTAAAAACGCGATTGTTTACCTTTCTTTAGTTGTTGGCTTATAGCCTCTAAACTATGCAACCTAGCGGTTTGGCTACAATACTATTCTTAAAAGCTTTTAAATTCGTGATTCTTATTAGACTCGTTATTGAATTTGTGCACAAGTATAGTTCTATACGTAAAATAGGGACCGAGATACAGCCACATTAAAAAACACCGCATTTTTTCAAACGAACCTTTATTTTATCGTTCCATTCAAGTAGTTTTCTCCATTATTTTAACGATGAAGAGATCTGACCCCCCCCCCCCCCCCCCCCCCCAGTCGTAGAAAATTAATTTAGCTTTCATTCGAGGTTTACTACAACTTTATACAACTAATACATCGCGACAAAATTACTTGAAACCGAAAGGTTACCCAATTTTTGTATTTTGTAATAAACAAAAATAGGGCATGTTTTATGTTCCAAATTCGGTGCTACCATCCAACATAAATACAAAATAAAGCATTGTGACTGACATTCAATGCATACAACCAAATTTTATTAATTTTTTCCAATAGACTATAAATGGGAAATTTGTATAACTCTTTTTAGGAAGCATAGTTTCTAAGCTAAAGATAGGAAAAAACGCGGTTTTTTACTCCTTGGGGTGAGCAGCGGTAGTTCGCAACTGAAAATTTAGGGACACCAAACAACAGATACCAAACTATATAAAATAAAGTTCCACTCATGCAGCATGATCGTATGAGCGAATTTTCATGAATGGTTGTATTACATTTATGTTAAATTCTGTTGAAATTTGAGCACTTTGGGGACAAATAAAAAATTTTTATACATTTTATAGCAAACTAACTTTTTGTCAGTAATATTCCAATGAACAAACGATTTTGTGGATTTTTACAATTTTTTCAAGTGTTCCTATCGATTTTTGCTGATTTTAATGAAATTTAAGTACATTTTTCAGTACAATTTTGTGCTTAAATTTTTAAATGTCCTAGTTCATGTTCGATTAATTTTTTTCGAGTAGCATTCTGCTAAAAAATAGAAATTTGTTAATTTTTAGCGGGGTTTTGCCTTTTTTAGTGATTTTTTAAATACATTTTTTTAAATTTGACCAATTTAGTGTGCTCAAAAAGTGTCCAACGAACTCATCCTTTCTTTTGAAATGCTTGATTTTTTGGCGAAAGAAGTTTTTATCTCAATTATATCGAGAGTTATCGTCTGGAATGACACATACATATATATACTTATATATACATATATATATATATATACATATAAAAAGCGTTAAAATCCAGGAATCATTTCAGAATGCCTCAAAACAGATTTCGATGAAGAAAATTTGTGAAAATTTTTATTTCAAAATTTTTGGAGCCATTGCAATAGCTTTATTTTCTAAGAAAATTCGCTAAAAGCGAAACCTTTACCAGTAAATACCCACACTGGCTACTAGCATACTATGAAACTTTGAAAAACTTATTGAAGTCGAACCGTATCTGGATATTATGATGTTTTTTACAAACTGCGAAATTTTGAAATTGTTATCATGCGTGGTGCCTTAGCCAGTAGCTTACCCGAACTGGTGTAGAAGTTTGGCGCTGGTAAGTGAATGGTGATAGGAAAGTGGATGGGGGTGGTGGAACTGGTCTAATGGGTGGAAGGCCAGCTTCTTTGCACAATGCCTCAGCAGTTTCCTGCATCCCTTTAGACATAAGATGCTGCTGAATCAGTTGGAGAAGGTCACGATCATTGAACTGTATTCTTGTCTGGGCTATCACACTCGCCTAAGAAAACAAAATGATTCATGAAAAAACTGCTATTCAGGGAGAACAAATAAAAACTGTATTGAAATATAACTGTTGAACTTACACGATGAATATTATTAAGTGTGGGCTCCAATTCACTGCGTGGTTTCGTCTTTCCCGACACGCGTTCAAGAAGTTCCATAGCATACTTTTGGAAATTCGCATGCTCTTGACGACGATCAGGGAGGATTGGGTCTTTCATCAGATCTTAAAAAAAATCCATGAAATGAACAAATCGCAATGGTCTTTTTTTAAGGAGCTATCGCATAAAGGGTTCATATCAGTTACAAACGCCGCAAATGTGTAACATATGACGGAACTATTAATTGAGGATGTAGATATTTATTTCACTATCACGACATGATACATATCCCTGGTCTCACCATGCAGGAATAAAAGCGCAGGTTACCTAACTCTAAGATACCAATTTCAATCAATGGCGATGAATGAACTCTAGATGGCAACACCATCGTTAATTGATTAAACAATAAGTCAATGTTACTTACTTTGCAACTGCCCAGTGGTGAAAAGAGGTAACTTCCCAATAATTTGTCTAACAGTTTCACTTCGTGCTAAACCAGCCAGTGCTTGGCATGCAAGGCCACGTATGGAATCAGCATCTGTGATAGGGACTTTGATCTGAATGAGGCTCAACAGCACCTACAAGAAAACACATGTTTTTAAGATATAGGATACACATAGACCAGGGGGCCAAGGCCGAAAATAGGTAGTAATTTGAGGAGGAGGTTTGAGATTCGGTTTTGAAAATTTAGTCCTTTCTGAGTGAGAAAATGTCTGGCATCCCAAAACTGGTGGAATACAAAATGGCAACCTCATAAATATGGCTTAATTTGACCATTTTAAAGTTTTTCTCTAGTAATTCCAAAACCGTACATCCTACAAACATTTTTATACGTAGCAAAGTCGTAGAAAATTAAAAAAAAAGTTTGATCCCAAAACTCTTCAATCTCCTAAAATGAGCGAGTTACAAACAATAAAATAATCGGGCTAATTTTGGGTCAGTCCTCTCGTCCCTCTATCTAGACTTTTGCCCTTTAAAATCACCTAGTGGCGTTATTATTGGTCTGATTTCAGTCTGCAAAAGCTCATTCTATTCAAGATTATATACTTTCCAAAGTTCGTATTGAGCATATTTTAGCTGAGACCTTTCCCCATCGATCTACACTACAGCCAAACTAATGAATTTCATGTCATTTTAGACAAAGTTAGCAAAAACGGCCTTTTACTTTGTACTTTAATGGGAAACGGTCGGAGCTAAAACTTGCTCAATCCGAACTTTTTTTTTTTTTAATTAATGTTCTGCAACTTTGCTACGTATAAAAATTTCTGCAGGATGTACGGCTTAGGAATTATTAGAGAAAAGCTTCAAAATGGGCACATGAAGCCATATTTATGAGGCCGCCATTTTGTATGCCACCAATTTTGAGATGGCAGACAAAGATTTTCTCACTCAGAATGGACTAATTTATCGAAATCTAATCTCAAACCTTCTCCTCAAATTACTAGCTGTTTTCAGCTTGACTCGGACTAACAGGAAGGCTTTATTTTCCGACTTTATATGAAATCTTCTACATCCTTGACAGTGTTCTGAAATGTGAGATTGTCTTCTCACCATTACACCATTCGATGTGCGCACACAATCCCACAGTTTTTCAATGACCTCTTCACTTGAACGTGTTTTCTTCTTGGACGATCCTCCGGCAGAGTATCTAGCAACGACTCCTCCAACCTTAACAGTATAATGAAAATTTTCATTGCATATCTGAGCTTCCTACAAGACTATATTTTGATAATGAGTAAGTCAGAACAGCAGAAATTTCGAGTACATACGTTGCGGGAACATACCCTGTAAATTGGGGCACAAACACAAGTTATGAGGACTTGAAGTGCAGCTCGCTGGACCTCAGGGTCTGAGACTATTTCTCCTTCAGCAGCCCCCAAGACGATATTGATGCCCATCGTGTTGGCATCATCTGGAAGCTCGACTTTCTCACAAAGCTGCATCTGAGTCCGCGGCATAACTGCACAAATACCCAAAACGTCCAGGGCACTTCTCACAGTTTCACCTCTAAAAGCAAAGTCAAAATGGACAGTGATTGGCTTTTCAAACTAATAACAAGAACAACGACCACCAGCTCAGAGGGAAGCCTACTAACATCGTATGTTGAGATATTTACCTTCCAGAATAATTCCATTCATAGGCAAAGGCAATAACTTGAAGAAGAAGTGTGATGCCACCAAGACGAAGGAGTTCGTCCACTGGGGGCCAACTTGCTCTAAAGGACATCAACTCGAGAAGGGTGTTGATCTGTTCACGCTCTTGCTCAGCAGTACTCTTCCAGGCCTGAGAATATATACAAAAAAGTAAGTCAGCATCCAGCCTCCTTTCACAATAACACAGGTTTACAAAAGAAAAGTCATGTTCCGTGACGGAGATCTCACTACCAAATCAAGGGGTTCTTGAGTGTGCTGAACACGAATCCAAAGCCCGTTTTTTCCATCTCACCAGGATTTTGGGATATTGTCAAAATTTGTCCAATTTTTGCCCAATTTGTCGAATTTTTCCAGTTGTTGTTTTTGAAGAGTGTGAGGCATTGTTTCCTATAGTTTTTGACCTCCTGAATCGAATGAGACCAACCGTACATTGCTACAATTAATGGTTACAATGTTGGAGCACTTTAAAGCCCAAAATGTGGTTTTTGTGTCTTTTCTTTGGATTTTGGGTTTTTTTTTCTTCAGATTTTGGAAAAGGTTGTGGTAGCAGAAAAAAAATGTATGGGTACCAGGATCATGTAGAAGAGACATTCTGCGTCGAATGCGAACAACCGCAGCTCTTTTTTCTGATACCACAACCTTTTCCAAAATACAGGAAAAAAAAAAAAAAAAAAAAAAAAAAAAAACACGAGAAAACACGTTTTAGCGAATTTTTGAAGAAAATTAAGCTATTGCTCTCGCCTCAAAATTTGTAGAATGTGAATTTTTGAAAAAATTTTATGCAGAAATCCGTTTCAGGCTATTCTGAATCATATTCTGAAGTTTAACGCATTTTTTCATGTATGTATGTATGTATATATGTATGTGTCATTCCAGACGATAACTGTCCGTAGAATTGTGCTAGAAACTTCAAACAAATTTTAAAATGTTAAGGACACAAAACGAAAGTTCAAGTTCGTTGGCCAGCATGATCAGATTACATCTTCGGGTTGAAATTTTCAAAAATGTAGTCAACAATTTCAAAATAGCCTGTTTTTTGCGATTTGTTGTGCGAAATAATTTTTTCAGCATACTAACATGTGGTATATTCGGAATCAGCGTAAAATTTCCTATAAGAATATGTATCAAGTTTTCAAAAATTTCAAAGTTGAAAAATCAGTCAAAAATCGAAATAATGCCATTCGCTAGTTGGAAAAATCGGTAACATTTGCATGAAACATTGTACAAATTCAGATTGAACTACTCTTATGGAAGTATCCCTGTATAACCAATCCTAGAACCATGCTGTTTAATTAAAAAAAAAAAAAAAAAAAAAATGTAATCACAACTGATGAGTTTACTCTGTGCAAGTGTTAATAATTTGATTCCATGTTTGTCTATCAAAATCATAAACTAAAATTTCTCAACACGATCAATAGCGACTGAAATGTCGAAGATTTCTTCAAAAATTCGCTCATGGGGTCATGCTGCATGACTGGACTTTTTAGGCTTTAAATAAAGTACTACAGCTCCGTAACCATTAATTGTAGCGACCTGCGGTTGGTCTCATTAGATTCAGGAGGTTAAAAACTATAGGAAACAATGCCTCACACTCTTCAAATACAACAACTGGAAAAATTGGACAAATTTTGACAATATCTCAAAATCCTGATGAGATGGAAAAAAAAAAATAACCAGGAAGCAAAATATCTAATCATAATGATGGCAAAATCGCGGTTTTCAAAGTTGAAAATTCCGTTGAAAATTTTTACATAGGTGTGTTGCCACGACTAAACAAGGTTTTGACAGGAGACGAATGAACAGTTTGGTTATGTGAAAAGAACCCTGTATTGGGTTTTGAAACATATTTTAAAATTATAATTGACAACTTAGAGCACAAAAATAGTGATAATGCTTAAATGTAAGACAAAAATCCTTCAGTAAACATCACTCTGCTTAAACAATCAACTTTAGGACTATTTTGCAATTTTGATTTTTTTTAAAGCACATTTTAGTAAATTGGAATTTGATCACATATTTTAGTACAATTTTTTGTTAACGTTCCAGTTTAGTGTTAATGAAATATGTCCAAGTAATGTTCGGGTAAATTATATAAATTTATCGATTTTTAGCTGTAATTAGCTATATTTTTCTGAAATGTGAGCACTTTATTGTTTCTTCAAGAAAGGTGAACGGCCGAAACTGAGAGCATAACAGTTGTAGCTATAGCGGAAATTTTGTGCAGCTTGGAGACAAGATGTTGGTTAAGCTGTGGTGTGGCCAACGCCAATGACAATTTTGATTAAGAATTATTTCTAAGACGTGGTGGTATTTCTGAATTCTATGGATTTTGAGCTCATCTAAAAGCATCAAGGTTCAACGAATTTATAATTCACACAAAATCAGTGAAATGAGCAGTGGGCCGGTAAAGAGTCAGTGAATTCATTTCACTTGAAGATTATGGAATGATTGAAATATAAAAAATATAAATTCAGAAAAACGAAAACATTGTTATGATTAAAAAATACCCTGTATGTAATCAGTATAGAAACTTGCAGAATAATAAATTCCATTCTTTCAGTGTTACTGTGGCAATATATATATATATGATCCCAAAAGTAAATCCCCCCCCCCCTCCTCCTAACTATCCCCACAACCCCACAATTTTTGAGATATTAACGTGAAAACGCGAAACTTGGAGAGCGTTTTTTGGGGGGAAAAATCGGCGTGCGCTAATATCAGTATCTGTGCTGATTTGATTTTAATCTGGATCGGTGCAGGATTTTAACAAACACAAATACTATTCGGAAATGATTTCTGGGTATGTATGTATCATCATATTTGAATATATAAATCGTTTCAGAAAAGTCCAAAATTTAATTTTGAGTACCTATTTAAATTTTGAAGAGAATATTTGACATTTTGAAGCCATTGCAAGGGATTCCAAATCTTCAAACTAAACGTTTTCACGAAAAGTCGCCAATTGAAAAACACACTGATGAAGGAAGTTATTACATACCTTGTAGGAAGGCAGAGCTGGAGAATGCATTTTATCAGAGGAAATGTCCCTCATATGGGCCCTACGGACTTGCTCCGAACGTATGTAGAGATGGGCTTCCAGGTAGCGCTTCAGAGCAACACAAACTTGGCGAACTATTTGACGAGCGGAACATTCTTCGTCTTCGTTCACAGCAGATGTATCGTCCATGAGGATTGGCAAAGTGCTTATCTACAAGAATAATATAGGAGTACAATAATCATTGTCTGATGTTCTCTGACGTCCAAATTCCAAAGACTTACAAATATGTTGGAGTACACAAACTTATGCAAACTACATAATGGTAAGTATGTTACTAGGTGTAACTGTTGCATAAATACATCCATTGTTCAAGACCAACCATTGAGCCATATCACAGAAATGCTCGTAATTTAGATGTTTCCAGATTCTGCCAGCACTGCTGCAGATTTCAAAAATTGGCCCCATAACCCTTTCGGTCCCCAAATTCTCAACCAAGCGCACTTGCCTAGTCCCAAGCCTCAGCATCACTCCGTACGTGGCAGAGCCCAGCCTATTTTTACATCTCTACGCACTTTGCTACCTTCAACTGAAATGTACTTAATCGGTCTGATATTCATCGAATATGTTCAAATTTTGAGGAAATGTTCTTGACGTTATTGAGACTACAACTATGCCTAACTTCCAACAAATCGAAACTTATATATTTCAGTTTAAGATTGACGAAAGTTGAACTGAACAGAAAAATATAAATTTCGATGTAAATGATTTATTTACGTTGGTCAGAAAACGTACAGATATTAATTTTTGTATGGTAAGTTTTGAACAGTCCATCATCACATTCAGAACATTTATATCGAGGTTCTCTCCTGCTATTTTGTTTGCTGCATACGACATATCTAACAGTAGGAGATTTCTTCGTATCAGTCGGTTTGATCGGCTGTTAGGCGAAGTGGGTTTTGGGTTTCAAATGAAGTTGGTTTCAGTGGACGATTTATAGGAGACCCAGAGTGATACTTTTGGATAATTTAGGCGGATCAGCTCCAATTGAAATTCAGCAGTTGGGGTTTTCTTTTCGCGTTTGAGCATTTAGCAAGGAAATGGGGGGGGGGAGGGGGTATTCATTTTACAGATTTTCTAACGGATTTGCAAGTCCTGAAAACTCCTGAAGAGAAATGTCAAACTTATTTAATAAATCATTAAAAGAAAAAAAGAAAGAAAGCGTTTTTCGACATGATCCACATGATTCTCAGAAAGAAACAGCAACAAACTCCGAATTCCGAACTTTTGGCTAAATAAACATGGTATTTGCTTTGGCTGCCATCTATGAACCCTTCTCTGAGCTACTAAATATCCAAGATCTCCGCTAGAATGCGGGGGGAATTGCAAAATGCGCCAGAAGTTGAAAAAGGATGGAGCGAGATATCTCGTTGATGGGGTGAGAGCACCCCACTTGATCAGTGAGAAGTTAGGCTTCTGTTTTCCTAGGAATCAGATTCCGTCTCACGCTGGCGCACTCTGACCCTCGGCTCTCTGAGGATCCAGTCCTCTTCACGCCACATAACTCACCATCATTCACGTGCTAGTGTTAGATATTGTGGCTATGCCGGGTAATCGGTTTTCTGCCACAGAGGATAAAATACTTATACTTCGGGAATATTTTAAATATAAGAATAATTCGGTTTACCTACCAATTCCATTCTTCATTTGGCGGACAATTAATTAATGAATCATCCAACCTTCTACCCAGGTTGTCATAACCCCATAATTATTTACTTTTCCAATGTCTGCGTTGCTCGGAAATTCGATCGTCTTTCGTTTAATATAAAAACTTATGTTCAATCAGAAAAAAAATTACTTTGCTTTTGTGCTTAACCCGAAAGGTGGTGTTTTTGAATTCGGGAATATTTTAAATATAAGAATAATTCGGTTTACCTACCTAGTTGGTGTTGGGGAACCCAATGTTAAGGAACATGGCCCACAGTTTGAAGGGGTATGCCAACAATCACATTTTCTTCACTATCCAACGTATTATAATAGTGCTCTACTATTTTGACCAAAAACAGATTTTCACGAAGAGACAAAATTTTACCATCTATAGAGCTCAAAATGAAACGGTAAACGCCGCCAGCCAGCGTTTTCAGTCCTACGCGGAAAAAACGCGCTGATTGGAATAAACATCTTCTTCACTGCGATCCCTATGCAGGGGAACTACACATATTGGGGAAGACTTATCAGCCAGAATCAGACAATTTAAAACAACATTACCAAACGGGTGTGGGATATCAGCTTTCTACTATTGTTCAATCATTCATTGAATCGTGAAGAATAGAAGTTTTTTTTACATTTGTGTATGCATAAAGGCTACTACACTAATCGAAGGGCAAATAAAATCCGGAACTGTTTTTTAAAATAAGCCCACAACTCCATTAAAACGTTTATTAGAATTGGATGATGATTATGCGAATTATAATAGTCAAAATTATTTCACGTTCGTCAAACAGCGTGGCTAACCATTCAGTAATGTGCAACTTTCTTCATTTGAAATGTTTGTTTTTTGAATTTAGAATCGAATTTCGGGCCTTACAAAATATTGGCTTATGATTCAGGTTCAAACCATCAAGAGGTTTGGTCAATGAACTAAAAAAAAGACATCTGGCATCTCATCTCCCCCACCCCCGGAGGAGCCATATCTCCCTGCCATAACATTATTTCACTTTCTTTTCACTGGCTTTCGACCAATTCCCGATCATCAGATACCCTACACATAGCACATTTTTGAGAAGCTCTAGGACAACTTTTCCACCAAAACAAACAGTAGGAAAGAAGCGGAATTTTCCATTATATTTTTGTGGAACTAACTCAAGCCCAATGCCCCCAAAATTAAGAATTAAATTAAAATCAACTTGTGGAAGTTGAATTTTGAAAATGACAAATTATAATAATCAAAACAAATATATAAATTAGAAAAAAAAAATTGTCAAGTGTTTCATAGCCTTGGTTGAAGAGATACAGTAACTGTCATGTAAATTCAATACAACATGCCAGAGAATGAGCGTTCGACCATTTTAGCACCTTCACGCTAAACTTAACAGTTGGAAATAGTTAACATGTGGTGAAGTAAAAGTTCAGTGGACTAGATGGTATCGTTCAGAATGTTCGCCTGGTTTGTTTTGTTGTGCTGTTGGACTAATCTTACTCTGTCTATCAAATGTGACGGTGAGAATGAGAACCCCCGGTTGCTTCAGCATCGCTCTGGATCACACTATTTCGTAAATAAGAACTGCCTTATCCTACTTAAGAATGACTATCTGCGACAGAATTTGCGGTTTTGTGCGATATCTGTGAGACAGATTTGAGATTTAGTGGGCCACACGCGATAAGAGGTGGCCAATATCTGCCGAACTCTGAACTGAAATATGGCAGATGCGGCCTGGTGGTAACCTCCTACCTACCGCTTTTTCGAAACACGTCCAGAGATTCAGATCCGTCAGCTTAGATCGGGCGTAAACCCTTAACCCAGTTAAAGGGTTTGATTTCACATTCAATTAGTTGGTGCTAGGGTTCACAATGCACTTGTTTCAAGTTACGTATGATAATTGTACGCATCACCCGTTTCTTAATTTTGGTGCATCCTTGGCTGTAAAAGAATCCATTCCCTATCAGATCCCCAATTCATTCAATCAACTATCATTTTTCGTCATAAAAAAATAGAGAACCCCTAAAAACTCAAGTTTTCAACGAAAAACGGAAGTTATGAGTAGGAAGAAGTCCTAATAACAATGAGCATATGATCAAAATGTAGTAATTTATCGCCTTATACTTATGTCAGATCAACTTTAAAATTGAGAACATTGTGCACACGGAAATTTAAATGTACGCTATTGCGGCGAAAAAAATCCGAGTAATATGCTGTCCGATCCGATTTTAGAACTTGTAACTAAAATTTTCTGTTTTCATCAATTTCAATACAATTTCAGATAAATTTTGCGCACATACTTCTGATTTTTCTAAGTTCATATTGATAAAAGATTAGACGAAAATACGAATTTAACAATTTAAGACATTTTTATATTAGCCATTGTGCTTTTAAAATGCTGTCCAACGCACCCATCTTCTTTATGGGGCACTTGATTTTTTTGTTTATAGTATGGATTTGGATCCTACCACGTGACGTCAAGTTACTACGACTGAACTTCTGATCTTCCACATGAAGTGCTGGTCATTGCTGGAAATCCGTTTTCAATTCCTCAGGTTCCGTTATTATTATTGTAATTATTTAGTGTGTATGTTTGCTTAGTTCTTCCCAAAGTTGGCCGATAACTTCTTTAATAATAAACTAGAACATTAAAAACTATTTTGAAAAAATGTAAGTACTTAAATTTAATGAATTGTTGCTGAAAAACCGATAAAAAACTACAATAATCTTTTGCTAAGAACGATAATGTATCAACGTAATAAGATAATTTACGACGACGATCCCCATAATTTTTGGAGACCTTAGAACAACTTTGTTTTCCGATCTCATCTGTCATCCCAGATCTGGCAAATGGGATCTGTTGCAAATATCTGCCCAAGTACAGCCAGCTAATGTGATAAATAAATGAATGTAAAATTTCCATCTTTTCAGGTGAGGCTCAACAGCAAATTAAGCATATTCAACTATACGACCATATTTGAGTATGCAGCTGGATATAGAATCAACTGGGATGTAAAGCCATTTGATGAAATCCGATCGCTAAGAGAAAAGCGAGTTGCACTACACCGAACTTTAGAGAATGAATTGGAAAAGTAAGTAGGTAATCATTGCATTATGATTAATATTTTAAGAAGCTGCGCCTAAACCTAAGGGATATTGTGAGGTAGTAAGGAAGAGATAACCAGCTTTCAGATTCCAATAGTGTGGACATATTATTGGACAACTACAAAAACCAAAAACAGGAATATATTCAAGATTATATTCCAGACCGAATGGCTATTTTACGATTTGGGGGGGATTTGAGTAGGTATAACATATTTTGTATTCAAAATTGAATGTATATATATATATATATATATATATATATATATATATATATATATATATATATACTTGATTGTGGACACTATATATATATATATATACAGAAATATATATTTCGAATTAGTCTTTGTCAAAATTAGAAGAAGAAAGAGTGTTTTTGGAATATTCCCTAATAATTTTTTTTATAAAAAAGGGAAAAACGAAAAGCTAATCTGTCAAGAGTTGAATCAGATTCCAAAAATTTCAATTTTATACGTCCAACAGGCTTCCTTTAAAACTGAAAAATTGTCATTCCCGCCTTCATTCAACATAGCTAATGTTAATTATAGTTCCGTCCTTTTCCACTAGATAGCAGTGTACCCGGTAAATGAATCAGATTCCCAAAATTTCAATTTTATAATTTTGCCCACCAGGCTTCCTTTAAAACTGAAGCTCGATTGCATGTTTTACATAGAATACTTGAATTCCCGCTTTCATGCATCTCAGGTAATGTGGATTCTTTCTCGGCTCTTTTCCACTAGATAGCAGTGTACCCGGTAAATGAATCAGATTCCCAAAATTTCAATTTTATAATTTTGCCCACCAGGCTTCCTTTAAAACTGAAGCTCGTTTGTATTTTAATACAGAATATTCATTGAATTCCCCGTATTCATTCATTGTGGGTAATGTGGAGTCTAGCTCGACCCTTTTCCGCTAGATAACAGTGCGCCTAGTCTAGAGCACAGAACCCAGACAGTGTTTTTTGTTCGTTGTGTCCTGAATCCTAAAAGCTGAAATAACAACACTTTAATTAGCTGGGTATCAGAACGAGCCTTTGTAACACATGAGATGTAATCCAAAGTAGGTGTCATCAGATTCAAATCGGGTACCAAAGATTGGTTTATGGGTTAGATGAAATGCCTGTATTTCATGTGGGAGCGGATGTCTGGGACCTGTTTCAAAAGATTCAGCTTCCGCAACTTGGACAACGATACCGATTTTCGTGATTCTTATTTTGCTTAATCCTAATTTCAGTGAACACTAGAAATACAACTATCTAAAATACCACATTTCAATTTAAGTAGAAGAATAATAGCAAATTCGTCAACAATTGTGTCAAATAGCATACGTGAGAACATTCTGAAGTGAAAATGAGCACATAACATTAGCATTGCAGCATTTGTCAAGGATAATTGCTCATGAATTTTGTTAATGATACGCATATCCTCTAAGAAGGACTTTATTTATAAATGAACTAGGTAGCTATTGTGGTTGAGAAAAATACAGTTCTGTGAATAATAGTTCAACACTCAATAATAACCAAACCATCAGCACGACTGAAATATATTTATTCTGTTTACAAAGGTATGGATTGGATGGACATGCTTGTCTTGCAAGATTATTTTGTGAAATGCAAACCATATCTGAATATGAAGACTTAATCTCACGTATTCTCAAATTATTTTTCAGGTATGGAATGCACTGTGGATAATTTCATCAAATTAAATTTTTACTAAAGATTTTCTTCTAAGTCTTAATCAATTCATTCAGTCTTACTCATATTTTAAGCTCTATCTTGACCTGCTCAAGAAACAAGTGAGCACTACGTGATTCATACGCTATAATTTTTTTGTCAACAGGTCTCACGATGTATATACATGTCCAGCCGACCCAGTGTGCCCTGTGCCATTAGCTTGGCTTCCTTATTTGCTGTACAAAGACCCTTGATGTGTTACAATAAAACCATCAACCCTACAAGTAACAACTGTTAATGTCTAGAAACGTCCTAAAGTACGAACCAGTTTAGGAAAAATAATAACAATATTGATAAAACTCAAACTTGACAATCCTTACCACATTATAAAGTTTACGGAGGCCATCTTGGGAGTCAAATTCTTCAAGGATGATCCTGAATTGAAAAGAGAGACCGAAAAACATGGTGGCGTGACATCGACCAGAATCGTGGGAGCACTCAAGCAGCCAAAGTGCATACCTGCATATAGATAAGACAACGATTTTTTAAACCACATCAACATTGTTTCACACTTAGTTTGAACTTGATAATAATACATACCTAACAAGATCTGAGAGCACGTGTTGGGGAAGCAAACAAACTCTCTCCATAGCATCTTCACAGTACGCTAGATAGTAGAGGCAAATCGAAACTCCAGTAGCTGCAATGCTGGGCCTAGGAACTTCCAGAAGTCTCTGGAAATATAATGAAGAATAGTGATAATATAATAGTATTGCATGAAAAAATACAATCTAAGTCGAAAAAAGAAGTCTTTAATATTTAATACTTTTGTATAATATTATACCTGGAGACCTTGAACATTGATGAATTCGATGGAGAATTTCTTATGGCAAAGTAAGGAGGCAAGGTACTTGAGGGCTTCAAAAGACAGTCGGGCATGTCTGGTTTCCCTCAAGTTGATGAGATGAAGAATCAGGTCCAAAGCGTTCTTTTCAAATACGTGACTCAGGAACTGAGGAAAAAGTCAGAAAGCGTTAATGACTAATAGCAGTTTTTTTTAGTTTTCTAGTCTAAGTTTAAGTCTATTCTCGTGACGTCACGCCTGGAGTAGGTTCGCGTTTCAACCAAAGTCGGCCATGATACCGCCCTACGTCAATGAATCGCTACTCAACCAACCTGTTTCTCACAAGAAGTTTGCCGTCTCATGTCATCATAATTCGTGGTTATAAGGCATTTTTTCAACAGTTTTGTTTTGAAAAAAGTATAGTATTGTAGCAACATAAAGTTTCAATTCGACCAAATGTTATAATAATCATGCCTGCCAGCGCAATAATTGATTGTAGATTGCTGTCAACAATACCAATCTAACGTGAATGAGTTTTTATTTGGACTAGGAGCCTACTAACTATAGTAGTTACTCAGTGTCAGAAAACTCAAGAACTTCATTCGTTTAGGCTTTGAGAATAATTAACCTGAAAAATAGTAAAGAAAAGATGATTGAAAATTCCTCAGGTGTCTGTACTGCTGTGTAGGTACCTAGCCATTGCTCAGGTAGCTTCATCAGCGTTTTATCATAAATTCGTAGTACTAAGCTTAACTGAGGAAGCTTTACTTGTTATATTGAATGAATAAAAGAAGAGATTTGATAGTTTGTCAAAATAAACGAGGCAGGTTGTTGCTACACCAAGAAATGAAACTACTTAGGTAGGTACGTACGTCCTACCAGATTTGCTGTTGGTTTAAAGTGCCTAAACAAAGTAGGTGGGTCGTTGCTTTGCCAACGAATACAACCGCTGATTAGCAAGTTTGTCAAATATCGAATCAGGGAATATGCAACATGAATTAAAAACCAGCTGCAAGGAAAAAACCTTGAAATGCATTCCTCTGAAGGTAAGATTTCATAAAGACGGCATTGGCAGTGCAGTTATTGCGCGAGTTTTGCAGTTACGCAAATTTTATGGACAAAAACGGAAATTAGGTACCTACTTTCGGTTTGATCAATGAAGTACCTACATGAACAAGTAATAATATACGGAAAGTATGTAGACAAGTATACCTTACCTCTAGGTACTTACCTTTCCACATGTGATACAACTTACTATTCCCGCCTAACAGAGCTCTCATAACACATCCTTTCACAAGACCACTTTCACAGTACTCTAAAGATTTTTAGTTTCAATTGATTCAAAGAACAGTTTTAAAACTAGACAAATAATCCACATCTTCGCGGCTGATGTCTGGATCATCTAGAACAGTTGTATGTCAACTCCCCAACACACATTTCATATGGATCTCTACCCCACAGATTAAATCTTGCGTTCGTAGCGTTTGAGGTCAACACCTGATAATAACTTGATGTAATTTGCATACAATTTATCACCTTGCATATTACAAATAATGAAAATATTGACTCGGAACTAGGTGAGACTATGTTATGCTGTTGTCCAGCTGTGCCTACAAATGGCGCATTTTCGCATATGTTTACTCGTCACCATGACAACGAGGTGAAATAACTTGATTTCGCCTTGCCTCGATGTAAGGATGCGCTAGTGTCCAAGTCTCGAGAATATCACCCATATTAAGTGGTAGTTATATTAAACTTTCAAGGGGATCGTATGGAATTTATAGGCATACCTCTTGATATTCACCCATGGGCGTCAGGTATCTCAGGATGAACATTTGTTTCGTGACTGTCGTAAGTGGATGCATTTGAACTGACCCAATCAAAAACGTCTCCATTTCGGCCCAAGATGAATTGGAGCAGTCAGACGCGTTGAATGGAGAAGGCTTAGTGCGTGGTGGAGACATCATCCCTTCTATTGACGACCTGCGAGGGGTCTCCATACTGCTATCACCTAGAATGATACAATAAATAGAAATTAGATTGAAAAATATAATTAGTAAAATTTACTCAAATCCAGTAAAACCAGTATTTTTGTTTTAGCGAGTTTTAAAATTATTTTATGTTTGTAGTAAGTCTGGGTCATTTCAGGTATATCAGTGACGAGACGTTCGCGAACAATCAAGTTGAGACACGAGACTTTAGACCCTGACTTGTTCTTTAGTTCGACTACCCACTGCGTGGCATTCCCAGCGCTTCAGTCGCCATGAGATTTTACACAGATCAGTTTTCTGCTTAGAATAGTAGTCTGGATGCTCGCTACGCTCGCATCTCAACAATACATAACATCAAGTAGTCAATCCCTTATTAGTAAGAATTTAGAATAGTTGGTCAGGGTCGAGTCTCGTGTCTCAAATTGATTGTCTCGTATATCAGTGTGATGGAAACTTGTTTCTGTTTCGTATGAAAATGTACGGGTTTGCCACATAACCAAACAAGGTTTTGCCAGGAGACGAATTATTTTCATTTTGGTCACACAGTACATGTAATGGGTTTTGAAACTTTTTTTCATAAAAATACTAACCATCTACGAGTCTTCGAATGCTCCCATTCATACGAAGTTTCTTTTGATCAGATTCATCACTTTTCCGCGGGGATTTGAGATCCAAATGTTTCCTCTTCCTTTCTGAAATCAAAACAGTTGAAAACGTATTAAGCTTTCACTGAAATAGAATGTACATTCAATGTCCACCTGTCAGATAATTTGGTATTATGACTTGCGTCGTTGAAGTCAATTGGTTTTCATTCACTTGATCCGTGACTCCAAAACCGAGAAAATTACATTTTTGAGAATGTTCTTCATGGGAAGTTGTTTTGGGGATTCTAAAACAAGGTATATAAGATTCTAGACGATAACTCACCTTCAGAATCAAGTTACTGAACGAATATATTGCCAAATGGCAAAATATTCTTTTAATCTTGTGAATCAACTTTTTGGTTCATTATTTTCAATAATAATGATAAAAAATCCATCCATCCACTGTAGGTACGCTTCCCGCGGGCCTTTTCTTCGAAACTACAGGACCAAACTTTATGTAATTTGGCTCAAAAATTATGCATCGGCCGGTGAAGCACTAGTGATCTCGGCATCACTTTTGATAAACCCTAAAGAGTTAAAATTTAAGGGCAGAAATATTTTTAAATATCGAGATCTTGAAAACTTTTGAAATAAGAGTAATTTTTTGGCAGTAATTAATAAATTTAATATCACATCCTGAAGAATCGAATGAAACCCCCTAGATCGATGTAGGATGACCGTTCGTTCTTTCCAAGGGTTAGAACATTGACAGGAAAAAATATCATTAACAAGGGGGCAATTCAGAACTGGTGGAAAAACTATGATAATCTACGATATGATGTAAAACTACAATAATCGTGTCAGCTGATATAATTCCAATGGAATTCTCACGTCCCAAAATCGAGTTAATTATGACTTTCGTCTATTATAGGTGGACTAGTGAAGCGTAGGTAGGTGATTTATTTTATCTCATTAATTTATAGTTGGTCGATGCTTAAGTAAATGTCGATATACTTAAATGCTAATGTATAGAACCGACAAGAGATAGACATCAGCTGTAGCATACAGAAAGACAAGGTGTTTTATTCAATTTAATTAATTTCATCTCGGTAGGCACCTAAATCTATGCAGTTATATTTAGATAATGTGTAATAGATTTAGTTTAATGACTATACACAAGTGTTCAGCATAGAACAGCTATCCAGCACATATAAGTGTGGTAGAAAATCCAAGATTTCCAGTGGAATCTCTTTCAGAAGCACGAAATACTCGTACTAGTTTTTATCTAGTTCAAATCAGTTTTTGCAGAAAACAGAAGGGAGCTTGGGAATGTCACAGGCGTTGACCAGAGACGTCGAGATGTAATTACACAGTGACCGTATTTTCCGGTTCCCGTCCGTTCGGAAAAATATTGATTACCAGCAATACCTAGTCAGTCGTCCAAGTTCCCACTGCAAACGTTTACTTCCCCAGCTCCCTCACGTCTTCCAAGTTGTAGTTGTTGGGTTCTCTGTACATTACTTGTACTACGATAAACAGTGGTCATATACATGTTCTCATCATAACACATATCCGAACCGTCCCACTATTTGTATACGTTGCAAGAATAATCAACGTTTGAATATTAGGGGCTTGCATTTAAACTTCAAAGTGATCCTCACCATGTATGCAAGTATCGAACCTACGGATTTTGGCGTTCAATGATGGCTAAGCTGAACTGGATTCAATATACAAATGACCGATTTATTTACCTTCTCCCAACTAGGTACATTAGTAGGTATAGGTATTATCTGTAATCTGCTTGGTTTCGGCAGAGCAGGGTTTGCTACATAGAACGTTCGTCACAGTAACCCACCGAGTCTTATAAGGTAGCCTACGGATTTTAGAAATCCGTAGACGAGGTTGCCCCTGTGACTTATGAAGTCACAAGTCGCAAGCGCCAAGTCAAACCACCGAACTTTTTTAAGCTCCTGAGGAATGACCTGACTTTTTGCGCATAATTATTGCGTCATCAGCCTTTTTGGGACCCAAGCTTGCCAGGAGAAAAAAAACCATGTTTTATATAGTTTTCATTACCAAATATCTTAGCAATTTGAAAAGAGATGCAGGGGTTTTCTATCTTCCTACCACCTGTAACTCCCAACAAAATTAATTATATATATATATATATATATATATATATATATATATATATATATATATATATATATATATATATATATATCCATATTTCATGCTTCTAAAATACATGGACGGTGTTATAAACAAACCGGCCAAGCACTAAAACGACGAAAAATTGAAATTTTAGTATCACTCAATATTCTGCTATGGGTTCGACGACCAAGATATTTTACATTCGCACAAACCAGGTAACCACCATTTACCCTTTCCCGTTCCAATCGATTACATACTAAGTAATAAACATGAGGGGACGAAAGTCCAAGCAATTGAGCAACTGTGGTGGCCACAGTAGCAAAAAAAGTGCAAAACTTTTATCGCAATTTTCTCAAAATCGCAATGGCGCTTGGCTGACTTGTGAATAACACCGTTCATATATGAAACAGTGCTGTAATCCAAGAATCGTTCCAGAATTCCCAAATTGAAATTTTCAGAAAATTTGATTTGATATTTTTGGTGCTATTGCATGCATTAGGTTCTTTTTTCCACAAAATTCACAAAAAAATCTAAATACATAAATAAATTTACTTGTAGGGTCACGCTGCAAGACTGGGTATTTATTTAGACTGGTAACATTGAAATGCACTAATTTAAACTGACCTCCTATTCGGCCATTGGGAGTGGCATCATTAACATCCGAACCTCCCAAATGAGCAAACGGACGGCATGAAGCAGCTGATTTGGCTTTCTGCTCTTCAACGACTTCCTCTTGCAGCTTATGCAGGCGTTCTAACATCAAAGGTACCAACTTGAGATTTTGTTCCCTGGAAATAGAAAACGAGGTAAGGATATTTAAATGATTCCATCACTAACATGTAGGATGGATTTGCCATAGTTTCAGAATATTCTTTCAAAAACAGACTTATTTGAATGTTCATGAAAATTCTTACCTGAATACAACTGCTATTTCTTGGACATCCATAGCTGCTGCTATGAGCCCAGTGGCGTAAGTTTGAAGGGGTTCAGGAGAGTTTTCTGCCCAGGAGAACAATCTTTGAACAAGTACGTCATTTGTGGGCTGTAAAAATGAATTTGCGTGTTATTCAAAGAGAATCACGGATAGTGATTTGTAATATAATTAAGAAACATAAGAATGAGAAAGTAACACGGATAAGGGTTTCTAATAACTTCTTATGGAATGAGCCGGGGTAATGATAAAAATGACCACAATTTGCCTTTTTTCTAAAAAAAAAAAAAGATGTAATTTCAAATTTGAAGCTCTTGAAAATATGTTAAATCTGGGCTGAGCAGAACATGATTGGAAGTATACCTATTGACTTCCCTAGGCATTAGAAAACATAATTTCTTCTTTGTCTCCTCGATAAACAACATAACTTCAGTGTTGACAACATATGCAAAAATATTTATACAAAGCCACTGAGCCAGAGGAGGCTGGACCCTGAGCTGTTTGAGCCCCAATCACTAATGCTCTTGGATTCACGCGGAATCACTGATGTAGAGTTAATTCAAGAAGAGCTAGGAGTTTATTATAACTTTTGTTATATATTGAACGATGGGTAGGTAGGTGTTTCATTTGATTTCTTTAATATTGATATTTTCTTATTATATTAATCATTTCTTTTGGTAGGTAGTAGGCTATGTCTATGTAGTTATACTTAGATTACCATTGTACGTACATAATTGTGTATTATGTTGTCATCTACATTATGAACTACTGAAGCGTAGAGTGTTTAATCTATTCAGACACCTTTAGTTCCATACATTTTGTTTAAAAAATATCGACAAAATTATCTATGCAGAAAGGCTGTCTAATACAGAAATAATGAACCTTCGAATAATAATCTACAGTATTTTTGCTTCTTAGTGTACAAAGGTACAGGTATAGGAAGCACTGTTTTCACTTTCAGGAGATGCACATTTTTTTCCTCTGAAATCAAAATTTACACTCATATTTTAGGCCATTCTAAACAACTTTTGCTTTGTGTGTGTGTGTCTTTCGCCAAATCCTTGTAACAAGCTCAATTTCTACAGTTGGTCGATGGTTACGTTGAACGTGTTGTAAATAATTGCGGCGATGCGTAAAGGTTTTTGGACATAGTTCAAGGAAAAAACGAATTGTCCCCCATGCTGAGACAGACTAGTCGAAGAAATGAATACAAAGAGAAGATATAAATAAAATAACACAAGATAAGGCGACAGAACTGCAACCTTTGAGTATAAATAATATTTATGATAACATTATTTATACTTAAAGCCTACAACTACAGACAGATCATGAGCCTAACGACAGGCAAACAATATTAACAATATTAGCAGTGATTACAGAGGAATGGGTTGACCATCAGGTCACGAGTAGCGCTAGTGGAGTGCTCAAACAGCTCAGAATCCAGCCTCCTTTCTGGAACTGCGATTTGAAAGGGAAGTCCTAGTGACCTGAAGAAACTTTCTATGTCACAGATGTTACCAGCTTAGCGGGGCATTGCCACTTGTCTTATCATTCGAATTTTAGCTCCACTTTTAGAAGTTGCATTTAAGAATTTTTTCAACACTAAATTTATTTTGTTATTAGAATTGCCCATTCGTTCATTGGAAATTTAAAAAAAGAAAATTTCATAGTACTTCCTAATTGAAAAGCAGGAGTAAGGATCGAAGAATACAAATTTGCGCATCACCATTTCAAATACAGCAGAAGTTTCGAGTCCAGGTGTTATGTCCAACAAGAGACGGCACGCAGCTATATTCAGTTTACGAACATCTCGTTGGATTCCCAACCTGGAGTAATAGTTGTCCCTAAGGTAGTCATTGACCAACTGAAAACAGATGCAGGTGTATTAATAAATCAAAATTAAATAGAAAAATAACAAATAAAGACTTGGTAGTAGATCGAAATGTTCGTTTTGCAAGGAATGAGTCCCTAACCTTGGTCATGAACTGCTCTTTGCGAAAAAGCACTTTCAGGGTGTGTCCCAAAGTGCTGCTGGGGTAAGCTCGGGAGGGATGGCGCTCGTCGAAGGGGTCAGGATCCATTTTCATGAACGCTTCAGCTTCAGATTCCACAATCTCGGCCAAACTGAAAAAAATAAATATAGCAAATAAGGGAACCATTGTCAACATGCCTGTATTCAACATTTTACCATGGTAAATGCTTCCGCGATTACTAATGTGTCTTCAGAGAGTCAACACTGTAGCAGGCAGTTATAATATTTTACTTTGATAAATTTTCCTTTAGATACATGTTCATAAATTCCTATTTGAACTTATTTTCGTTGAGCCCACCTTTATTAACGAGAGAACCAGCGAGTCTGAGAGGATAACTTCTAACTTCAAGTACCTACATTCAAAACTCAACAGATTCCATTCTGAGAATTTTTAACCAAGCAATACTTGTTACAATACACAGTCATTCTTTCAGAGTTGTGGCAACTGATTTCACTATACTGAACAGGTAAAATGCTTTTGTTTATTGCTAAAACTATGTAAAAACTTCGTTTTGTATAATTATATGCGAGGGCTATCGAGGAAAAGCTTTTCAGCTAGTTCTTTGATTTTGCGTAGGGGTTATGAAGAGCTTGAACACAAGCAACTAATCACTAACAAACGCACAACACATCTAGACAGAGTGAGGGAAGGCCAATTCCAGAGCAGTACCAACTAAACGAAACCACCGATTTTGGCAAAATTCACACATATTTGTGAGTTTCAAACTATATTTTCCACACAAAATGTACTTTTAAAAATGAAATTGACTACTAAGACGTGGAAAACGTTATGAGAGATTGCAAAGCTTTAGAGATATGGATAAAAAGTCATTAAAAGCTTTTGCGGAATAATAACTTTCTTCAGTTGTTAACGTTAAAGCCATATACAAGAATATTTTTTGTAAACTCCAGTAAATGCTGGAGTATCATCTGATGTGAAATTTAACTTCTCTTCTTCACCATTTGAAGTGAAGTATCTCCCATTTTTGATGTTTCCAGATTTGTCAGGACACCCTGCACAGGTGTATTCAAGTAGGGTTAAATCAGCAGTTCCAGAAACAATTTTTACAAGCCAGGAAACTATCTATTTATATACGTTTTAGATTGTAAACAATGAAATATTATTGCTGGGGTTAAAAATAATAAGTTGGCAGAAATATTCAAACCCAGAACCAGCAATATAGCAATAGAAGTAAGACTACAATATAGTAATAATGTAAATAAACTAAATTAATATTACAATAAATGAATCCTTACGTTGTAAGAATTGGAATAGGATCATAGCTTGGCTGTGTACTTTCTTCTTCCCACGTTCTAAGAAGAGAATACACATCAGGGGGCGGCTGGTCTTCACTCATCGTAACCTGAAATAACCACACAAAAACCATCATAACCTTACAAAACAACATCTGCAGCTGAAAGTTTCTCGCTGAGCAACGTCGAGCTAGCAAAGATACAATATAATTACAATTTGCTAAAGGACACACTCACAATGAAGTTTTTCTAAGCACAATCAGTTTCGCAGCGAATTTGACAGAATCCAGTTTCCTTAATTCTGCGAAATTTTGTAACGAGGATTACGTTAGAGCTTTAAGCGGATAGTTTTTCTACAAGTGCCAAGGGATCAACATACTTAAATGAGAAACCTTATTTTAACATGGATATGTTTCTGAGATGGAGTCAGTCTGATATTCGCGACATCGACACCGTTCTTTCCCGTTCAGCTGGGTGAGCTTAATTCTCTCTCGTTCACCCTAGTATCATGAAATTTGAAGAGGTGACATTCTCTCGAATGTTCTTTGTCGCGTATTAGCAGGCATCCACATCTTCAATATTGTTTATTATTTTCTATAATGAAGTTCCCAAATGAGATGAGATTCTCCTAAAAAAAACGGAATTTAGTGAAAAACGTCTATTTCCACGAAAAATAAAGAGTTACAATGTTAAATCGATTTCGACGGTTAGGCCATCATCAGTAACAAACAATAACTGAAGACACATTAGAAAGGACACAGCTTATATAGAGACAGGTGAAGGGAGATTGAATCCCATTGGTCGAGAGAAAGGAAAGGGGCAGGAGGTACAACCAATTAAGTGCATACAAAGTGAAAGGGGATTATAGCTAATCAGATGAAGTGAAAGGGGGGAAATAACTAAATAGGTTTTCAACAGTGTGAAGGGATAATTCCAAGGTTTACAGAAATGGACCTATCAGTGGTGAAATATATTGAGGTATATCCTCATTTAAACATTTACCAGACCTGTCACTTTTGATAATTTCGAATTTTTCAAGTACATTCAACATACCTCCCTTTGGGCAAAAATGAAGAAATTCTACAAACTGTCTGTCTGTCAAATCAAAATTGTAACTATGATTAGATTCCTTAAGATGTTTTGCAAATGTAGACTTACCCTTATTTTCCCTGAAATCCTCCATATGCTCGTCTATTCTTTCCCTAAATTTCCTACCAGTCTGACCGCAATATTCGTAGCCATAAGAACATTGTAATTTATAAACTCCACTTTTATCCTGCACACTAATTTTGTCCTTAACGGATCCTAGTAATGCTTTAAGACTATTTTTAGTTTTAAAACCTACTTTATAACCTCTCGATGATAGAATTTTGCCAATTTTATCAGGAATTTTCCCACAATAAGGTAAACTTATCCATTGCTTTTTTTCTAAAGTTACATCTTCCCGAGCCAGATTGGAAACTTTTTCCCTACTCCTTTTCCTAAGAACCTTATCCCATATGGTATCAACGAGATCTCCTCCATATCCCTTACTAGCCGCTATGCTTTTGATAATGGATTTTTCTTTTGATAAATTTTGTTCACTCATTGGAATAGATAGTGCTCGGTTGATCATACTATGGAAGGCTGCATGCTTATGTACTAAAGGGTGATTTGAACTACTATGGATCGTTATATCGCTATATGTATCTTTTCTATAGATTGAAAAATCATGCTTCTCATTTACCAAAGAGATGGACAGATCAAGAAAATTTAGTTTATTTCCGCCGAATTCGAGGGTGAATTTGATATAGGGATCTAATTTATTGATTTTTTCGTGAAAATAATTTAGTTGTCTTTCTGTGCCCTTCCATAAAATGATGATATCATCGACATATCTATACCAATAGAGAAGATTATTTGTGTTAAAAGTTGTAAATATTTGTTGCTCAAGATAATCCATGTAAATATCTGCAAGCAGAGGAGATAACGGGGAACCCATAGCAACCCCTGGCTGTGTATAGCATTGCCCCTCGAATAAAAGGGATATTCTCCTAACCCATGGCGAATTTCGATGTTGCCTCAACAAGTACCCTTCCAAGTTCCCTTCCTTCTTCCATCACATCTATTTCTAGTGAAAAATTAAACCACATAGGTAGATAAAGTTGTTGCCAATTTAATACTTCTTCCCTAGTATTGTTTAGAACTGATGAGCCAGTCGAAGATCGTTTTCACTTTTAAGGACCAATGTTCGGCTACATAAGTTCATTGGTGAAGAAAGATAACATGCCTTGTCTTTTTCCGCTTATCTTATTTCATCACTTTCGTTATAGGCCTTCATCTCAGGTATTCACTGTTCTCCTCGCCTCTCATCCTTATCGTTTTGGTTTATAGACCTTTTATCGCTTTCATTCTCTCTCTGCTTCTCTCTGCCATCAATATGGCATCTAAATGCCTGCATGTAAACTTCTGATGTCAGACCCATCAAAATCGCTGACTTGTTTTATATGTAACTCTGCCTGTCATTATCCATGTGTCGGTGTGTACGATACTAATGTCAAGAAAATGTCGCTCAACAATAAAAGCAAATGGAAGTGTCAAACTCGTTAAAGTACTGGTATGTGCCACGATGAATCTCAGGAGAGCTTTCTAGCTACGAATGTCGATATTGAGCATTTATTCGTCTGATTTGTTGCCTCGAATTGGGCAAATGGTATGCAAGGATGAATGATCCTAAGCTTGGTCTTGTTAATGTTTAAAAAAATACGGCAAAGTGCCTGCTGAAGTGACATTGCTAACATCTCATTTGTCAACTGTTCAGATTTCTACCTCCCTTCTATGATCTGGTCATGAAAACTGATACATTGACTGAAATTTTTAAATCTCTCGAATCTACTGACTTGAGAGTTGACTCTTGACACCACGCTGAAAGAATTTAATGAGAGACGTAGAAGAGCCTCAAATATTTTACTACATTATGTACCTGAGATAAGCTGGAACTCTCAGTAGTTGGTTGATAGCGATAACGCGGTTTCTTGTTCTCTTTAAACGCATTTGTAAGTACTGTGTGCATCACAGGTACGTCCCTATGTACGGGTTGTTTTTGATTTTGGTGGGAGTAGCAAACAGATCATGATTTAACTGGATGTACCTACCCTCAACATTATAACCTAACATGAATGTGCTGCGAAGAACTACCTACTCCCCTCCCACACTCACAACCATAAAAATATGACGACATAACGGTACTCCCCCACATACTTCGAGCCACACAGTAAAATAGTCGAAAAAATGCAATAATCTAAATCAGTTGAGAATAGCTTGAATAGTAAATTTCATTTCCCATTTTTCAGAAGGGCTACTACATGTGTTTGAAAAAGTTGGATATTTTGCAAGTGCTTCTAATCAAATCACTAACACAAACGCGTTTGCAGTGCATCCAAAGAGCTTTTAATAGGATAGAGGTTTATAGGAGAGGGAAGAAGTAACCTGAGATTTTACCCCAGAGGAGGAGTATTTCCAGGTAGCCAATGAGTCAATGATAAAGGTATCAATGTTTTGAACATTGAGAGGGCATAAGATATTGTAACTGAAACTCTTTTCCAAAGGAAATCCCGAGAAGTGATGTGAGCCTCAACGGCTTTGATGTAACAATATAATTTGTCAAAAACTCAATTTGAATACCTTCTTAAAACTCAAAGAACATTAAATAATACAAATAATTCGTGGGAAAACAGGTTTCATGAGCTGTCCACAGATAGTTTGAAAGTTGGTATGGACACACTCAGATTGGTAAGTGGCTGGATTCCAATGGCTGTCAGAAAATTACTCCACAATGAATAAAACTTTTTTCTCTTATCAGCCATCTTATCACAATGAGATATTGCTTATTTCTGACTATTAGTTAGTCGAATAGTCCTATGTACATAACGGGCTAGACTGCCATACTTCACAAATGGCTCTAGTGGAATCTGGAAGCACAGTCAGAATAGGTGACATCATTTACATCCCAAACTTGGATATAGCTGAGTGCTTCGCTTTGGATGAGCAATAATATCTTCCAGAGTGTACTTTAAGCAATTGCAGATGTGTAAGCAGCATATTTTAGAGAACTACATAAGTAACATACAAGCACACTAACAGCCAGGCCTGTGTAACGGCCCAAAAATATTTGATACCTCGACAGGAGTTCGAACTCGCGTCGTTACAACTAAGGGGAAATTTCCCCCGAGAAGCAACACTCCAACGATCAGAGCTATGAGGCCAGGGTGATCAGATCAATCCTCTTCGACTGTGAGAGTTATTTTCCTGGAGCGTAACATTTCCCCGGAGTCAAATACCAGCCGTCTCGGCTGGTTTGGGGTCGGACGAATGACTAAGTGAAACTGCAGGCCGCTGGCTCAGCAGATGCTCGGTGGAACAAGTCAGCAGTCGAGCGAGGTCATTGTCACGGTGTGTTTTGACTCAAGTTAGCGAGGAAGTGAAAGGCATAACAGGAAATGTGATGTTTACAGTATTTTGGCTCAAGAGGGATTTAATTAATTATTGTTTTGTATGATTGTCCTATTTCGACTGCGCCACTGTAACGGGCTAAAAATATTTGGTACCTCGACAGGAGTTCGAACTCGCGTAGTCACAACTACGAGAAATTACGGGAAATTCCTCGGAGTTGCAACACTCTAACGATCAGAGCTATGAGGCCAGGGTGACCAAACCTCTTCGACTGTGAGAATTATTTTCCTGGAGCGTAACACCTGTATCAAAGCACAGCTGAACCCTGTTACAACCTCCAACTTGGTAAAAGAGGTCAAACTAAGTACACCCCAACAAAACAATAAATTGTATGTAAATGGGGCATGAGTGACACATGGAAAACGAGGAAGTAGTTCGCCTTGCCAGACTGAGATCGACCTGGGAATTTTATGGACCAGCCCAAGCAATAAGCATTGGAAGAAATGGGTGCAAGGTAAACACCAACACCCAGGCCATTAACAAAACGGAAGTTAGAGAAAAAACATTGTAAATTCCCACGAAAAATAAATAATTACAATGTTAAATCAATTACGACGGATAGGCCATCATCAGTAACAAACATTGTAACTCTTAATTTTTCGTGGAAATAGACAACGTTTTTTCACTAACTTCCGTTTTGAAATGGGTTACCACAACATTGTCGCGAGTGATTTAAATCGTAGGCCATAAACGATCTAACAGGCTATGATAAAAAAATTGTTCAGGCTGAGTAATATCACTACCAGAGCACAAATGACATCACTTTAGCTTCAAGGGGACCCAGTTTGTAATGGCTAAGGCACAGCTGATTACTGGACATTATGTAATCTCCAAGAGACATGGAAAAATATGCCTGGATTTTTCTCCATGGAAGCCCCATGGACATATTTTAAATGAGAAACCTGAGTTTCAAGACGCTACTTCTTCGCAGTGTTATTGCCTGATCCTTCAGCTGTTTTCTCGTGAACATTGTGTGAGTGCTACCTCCAATGATAATTATCAGGTAAACTCATTGTCATAGAGATAAATCTTCATACTTGTTGATAATTTATCCAACGGAAAACCCAAAAACATGAAGTTCGTAACGACTAATGACCTATAAGTGCAACTAAACAGCGGTGTTCCACACTTGAGGCTTTCTATCTTTGCGTTAAATCCATGCCCTGTTTACGAATTGAAAACTAAAAATGAGAAATTAACCCATATTTGTACTGAAACTAACATGAAATTCGACTTCAGGATTGAAAATCGGCGTTTCATATAGAAATGAAGAAGTTGATTAGCCAACCAGTAGACAACAAAAAAACTGTGAAGGGGGGTGGATCGCGTTGCCCAACCACCGTTAACGTGTCATCAAAATTAAGGCATACGTTCTCCCGGTTCTTTTTGGATTACCATCTTCATTTTCTCCCTCAAGACTATGTTAACGGGTGACGTTAACTTGAAGTCGCCAAAAACTCTACAACTATTACCCGACTGGTTTAAGCCCCATAAGTAGGCCATGAACATATCATATTATGAAGAAAAAAGGTGCTTATGAAGTGTCACAAAGTGGGCGTAACTAACCATTTCCCTTACATTGCTATTCTATCCACTGATTTACCTTCCACATACTCAACACAATGTGAAGAACATTGCAGCATATTGAAGATAGGTGTGCAATAAGTAACTGCAGTCGTACCTACTTATGAGATTTGTATGAAATAAATACGCCATGAACGTTTACCTATTCAACCACTTTTTTCTACTTGCCTAATAATTTTCTTGAGGATCAACTTTCTTATATTTGTCATTATTGCAGATTAAGTTGCAATCAGTTCTGAGAACGGCAGATGTTGATTATGCGGGACGTACTCATGTGAAACATCATATTCATTGATTTGGTTCAGTTCCCAGCGTTGCCTCTTATGAATTTAGGATAATTTTTTAGGAATGAAAAACAACGTGACTAACAGAGTAGAATGTGCATAATGATATACTTCAAGTAATAGGAACATTATTCAACTCCAGATTTCAGAAGTACAATCCTACATAGTAATATCTTACGTGTCATTCTTCAGAGGATTACCAACTACTTGATCGAAAAGTTCTCTTCATAGTTCATAGCGAACAATCAAGTATTTATCAATGACGATTGATCAGATTTCGAAGCCAGGACTCCGGATGGCCTTCAATCGTCTACTAACTACCACTTTCTACGGGAAGTTTCAACTTCGCTATCGTCATACTGGGTAGTTAAAGGAGTAATAATGAAAAAGTATAAAAAGAAACCGTATTTACACATGAATTTCGACGAAATAGGTTCCTACTAAGGTACCTATATGTGCAGCCTCTAGCTTCAAGCAGAAACCTTGATGTAAAACTCCTTTAATGAAATTATCGTTATTCATTAAGAACAAGAAATTGTGATTAAAATAAACGAGTGCATGAAAATTTTAATCTTATCAAGATGAACAACCAACTACTAACAAGATAAACAATAGAAAAGTCTTACCAGCTCTCTAGGGGGTACTGTCGACGACGACGGTTGATCAGGAAATCTATGTATCCTAACAAACAGAATAGTGCTCTAGGAGCTAATACTGTAGTACAGACGGCTCAATATTGTATGATAACCAAAACAAGTTGAATCACACAATACAAACTATTCACGCATAAAAATATACACGAGCCAAGTACGATGCGGTAAATGATTTCTTTCTTTCTCTTCAAACGAACATACACATGGTTGAACGCCGCTACTACAAACTAAGCTAAGCGCTAGGTTAGAGTCGATTCGGCTGAAAGGGATTTGTGAAACAGGGATGCAATGACAGATGTCCAGTCAATCTACATCTGCTGAAGGCAGGTGCAAAGATAACTGTTAAACGCTGAAATAAATATTCAATCATCAACAAACTAAAAATAAAGAGGATTCAGCCCGTGTCAAATCAGTAAATTACTTGGAAATGATTATTAAATACCAAAAACGTAGTCAATTTTGTAACACAACAGGAAGTAATAGCTGGTAAGGGAAATTAAGATACGGAAAGTTGACTAACTTGTAGCATTCAGTAGTAATGATTCATTGTTGTTTCTCCTTTCTATGTCCATGATCGGGAGTCAAAGCCAGGAGTGGATCGGCAGAGCATGAATCTAGAGCTGTTATCTGAAGAATCCGCTATTAGCGCTAGCATATCCGTTATCTTCGGTTTCCTTCCCTTTCTTTCTCGCTCCTACCTTTCTCAAAGAGGATAGTTCCTACAGACGCTCCTACCTTTTTCCTCCTTCCTCCTACTACCGTCCAAAGAGCTTATAATAGGATTAATATATTATAATAATCTACTATTATAAGCTCCTTAATCTCCTATGATAAGCTCACGTGTGGTCAAGGTTTGAAGCATTGCCTGTTTGGAGCTCTAGTATGAAGAAGAAGGTTGAGCTCCAGCCTTTCCTGAAAATCCCTACATCGCAGCAAAGCATGAACCTAGGAGGGGAATTCCATAATTACCTGAAGCCATAAATATTAAATAATCAAAGAAACAAATACTATTAGATGAATTAAACATAACTGAAACCATATATAAAAAATAATGTATAAAATTTATACCATTTATAGATACAACCTCTAAAATTAAATCTTTACAATAAAAACCTGATAAAAAAGGTAAACCAGGACGTAATCCCCTCCTGGGTTCATGCAGCTTAGAGACGCAAGTCAGTGCAAGTCTCCCAGAACTGGCTCACCGAACGTACCACCATAACGTCGCCAGTCACCAAGTCAGCGCTACTAGCGGATTCTTCAAAAAACAGCTCAAGATTAGTGCTCTCCCGATCTTCTCCATCAAAGCGTCTAAAATGCTTATTTTGTTTGCCTGATTACTTGAATTTAAAAGACACGTTTAATTGCTTACTTGAATAGGAACTTACTGCGAGAATTTCATCTCGAAGATCCGTATGAGTAATCAGATATCAAAATCCGAAATGCAAAATTTGGACATTTCTTGCTTTGCAATATGGCAACACTGAGGCGTGGAAAGTCGCCATTTTGAATTGGGAATGTTTGATGAGCTTCTTGTTCTTGGTGGCTTCTTGTCTGTGCTGCGTACATAATTTGTAATTATTTGTATCTTTGGTAGCTATTCGGAATAAGCTCGTTCTCTTAAATATCCGTGCATTTCGTATAGTTGTATCTAAGGACTTGGTTCTTAATTACTTACTTGCTCAATGGCTGTAGCAATGAAAGGAGTTCCTGGTCTACCTCCACCAGCTAACCCGGCCGGATGGCCCCGAAGACCGTCTACTGGGAGCAATTTCGATCCGAAACCAAGCCCGCTTCTTACCATCAATCGACCAATAAATCTGTGAGTACTTATTGGCTTGCTTACTTTAGGTTTAAGGCTCACACTCGTGCGAAGTGAGTTAAACGACATTTTTGTTTGATTGAGATGGGCTGACTTCATGGGGCTTCAGGCCTAATGTCTTATATTTCCCCAGAATGAGGCTCTGGTCATGAGAAACTTGAGATGAAGCGCCGGACATAAACAATTTGCTATTTCTTTCCGATTCGCTATTCTTTTGTTGCCTATAAGAGCAATCTTGACGGACACAAGTTGTTTTTGTTGTTAAGTCAGTTTTTTGTTTGTGTGTGTTTCTTTATTAATAATATAACTAATTTTTGATCAGTATTAACGATATTGATGGTGTGGAGAACGAATTGTAGACCAAAAAGGGGGTGGACTCAAGGTATCCTCAAGGGGAAAGTCATGTCGACCACCAAGCACCAGGTCCTTCACCGCTCCTAGCGGCGGACCTTGTTAGTTCGGGGATTCTTCGGCTGCTCCATGCCCCTAAATTTGTTGCTTAGCGCAACTAACTTTCTACTTTTTCCAATCTAGCTCTCTGAGGGAGGAGGCCCTTTCGATTATGTAATTTCTCCCTAGATCTCCGGAATTTGTCAATGAACAGGGTCTTCTTGAAGCTTGAATGCTCTGTGAGGACCCCGATCATTTGTCTCATCTGTGCTCTAGGCTATGATTTGTTCGTTCGGTGAGGTAGTCCAAAGCCGATTTCACATGGAGCGGTATGTCCGGAGATGGAAAGACGGAACGCAATGTGATTGGCTGTTGGGACACCAGTTGAGGATGGTGGCTTTCATGTTGCCGGAATGGGCGGTCGGCGGTAGGAATTTGTATACCGTTGCCGCGTTCCGTCGAGCGTTGCGCAAGCTCATTGGACAGGAATGTTGATAACCGCAAATAGAGGTTTCAGATCAGAGAGGGTTTCAGTAGGAAGGATATGATTCCGTTTAGCGAGGTGCCGCTTCATGTGAACACCCTGCCGCATTCTGCCGCCTTCAGGACCGTTTCCCGCATGCGCATGCTCCGGATCCAGATTCATCTACTCCCGATGAAAGCTGGGTCAGATTTGGACAATGTCAGATTGCCCAGCACGGCCTCTCCGAACGGTCAAAAGTGGGCTTCGTCAATCTTGGACTGTCGTGGACTGCTTCACCGATCGAACCTTCAGTCTGAACGGTTTTTATCGTGGCCAGATATGCATATCCTCGATTGTATCTCTTCGTCTCTATTCCCCATATTTCTGTTCGATTATTGGCCTTAGCCTTGCATGCATTCTTTGTGATGCCTGGAGTTGGGGCTGGTCCTTAATAGTCTCTGGGCGACCGCTCCTCATTCTCTAAGGCCAGGTATCTAGTAACCTATAGATAGCACTTGGAGCAGCAAACCCGCGAGATAAGTCGAGTCAGGGGCTATTTACGAAGCTTAACTGAATCACTAATATTTTCAAGTTATATTATAACAGTTAATTGTTAAAGTTGTCTTCTGCAGACACCTTCGGGTTTTGGGAAAGTAAATGTGGAAAATGTTGCGCCCCTTTAATTCAGCTGCCGCATTATCGTCAGTTTTCGAATATTATCTCATGTTTTAGTTTGCAAATTAACTTGTTTTCAGGTATCCTCTCACGAATTACACATTTGGAGCAAAAGAACCACTTTTTGAGAAGGATCCGTCAGTTCCTGCGAGGTTCCAGAGAATGAGAGATGAGTTTGAAAAAATAGGCATGCGACGGTCTGTGGAAGGAGTTTTGCTTGTCCATGAACATGGGCTCCCAAACGTACTTCTGCTCCAGCTTGGGACAACCTTTTTCAAATTGCCCGGCGGTGAACTGAATCCAGGAGAAGACGAGGTGGAAGGGCTGAAACGTTTATTGACTGAAGTGAGTTTTAATTCTAACTTTATGGCTTTGTCAAAAATTGTAGGCATTTATGGCATACACTTATGTTTATACATATTAAAACTGTCTGTTTATCTACAGTTTCCCTTCTACGAATGTAGTATGTACGAACCACACTGTACAACTCTTGTGTCTGGTTAAAGAGGGTATTTTTCCAACCCTTTATGCCAAAATAGGGTGGATTATAACCTTATTAGGGCCTGTTCTACATAACTGGGTAACCTTAAACTCAGAGGAGACTCACGAGTATCGGAAAATTTGCATTTCTACAAAATCCGAGCTCTATGTGGCGTTCCTGTTTTTCACACTTCAGTTGTACCTAACAATTATTTATGATACGAAGGTGTTGCTTATGATTTTCAAGATCTGGTATTATCGCTGGTGCCTCGACCACGATCAATTAGGAATTGTCCCATCTTTGATGTTAGATTGAAAACGAATGAGGAAAACTCGCCCTTAGCTTTGAAATACGTACTTCTACAATTATGTTTAGGAAGGCCGATTCCGTTCTGAGAATGTTGAGACTAATGTAGGATTCCTACGATCGATAGGTATTTTCAGGAATTTGCAAAGGAAGGAGTTTCGGCTAGCAGTAGTATCAAAATTGCTATAAGTCCCGGTCTTCTGGAAAGATATGTTAAGACGAAAACTCACAGAAAACATACTACTTGTGTAGGTGAGCGTAATGTACCAAGGAATACAAAATTATAGGGAAATCATGAAACATACGGAGATAGGTATCCTCATTCATTGATCGAAAGATTTCGATTCTTCAAGGCTGACTTCGTTGTTAATACAATCTGGGCAACATGGCCTCAGCTGACTTGAGGTTCGTTAGTTCTAAAATCCCAATTGCTTGTTTGCTAAAACTCTCGTGAAAACCAAAGTGCGCGTTACAACCAAAGAATCCATCACAGCCAGAAGTGTCATGATTAGCTCAAAATTGAGCATTCTGTGTAGCAAAAGGAAAATATTTGTTATGGGTATTACCTTAATAGTAGAGGGGAACGTAGTTTTATCACTAAAGTGTTACCAATAATGTATCCGAGACTACATTTCGTCGTATATCCATGCTAAAACGATAATTCCATAGTTTTCCCCACAAATCGATTCTACATTGTGACTAGCTCGATGACGAATTTATGGAACAAGTTTTAGGGTTATTCAGAACTCGGATCAATTGAGGAGGTTACACTGAAATCTACTTTATTGTTCGATGTTTACCTATTTACTCTAATCAGGAGACCTAAATTGTTGTTACGGTCTAACCTTTCTTCATGTGAGTGCGAACATTGACCTCCCTATATGCCATTGTCTATAGGTTAAACTTGAACAATGCTTCCTCGAACAACCATCTATTCAGTTAATTGAGAGTTTAGGATATGCTGATGCTAGGAACAGTAATACGGTGTTGTAAGCATGCAGCTGACAGTTTTTGTTACTCTTACACCCGCTTTTGATTTATTTTGAGTAAAGTCCGAGTTTATTTTGTTTTTGATAAGAGAAATGTAAGATTGTTTTGAGTTTGAACAGGTTTGATTTGTGTTACTCATATTTTTTTACCACACAAATATTTTGGACATTTACGCCTATTTGAACAATCTAAAAGCTAACTTCTGACTTCAAAAGCAAATATTTTGAGGAACCTTGGTCATTTTCTCAAAGTTAATGTTAAAAAATGCAGTCAATAACTTTCGCTTTTTTGGGTTGGAATGTTGGATAGAGATGTTAGGGTTTTTTATTTTATATTTATTTTTTACTTGTGTATGTTCACTGATTCCTTCGAAATTTGATTTTCAGACCCTCGGTAGGCAAGATGGAGTCAAACAGGATTGGCTTATTGAAGATACTATTGGAAACTGGTGGAGACCCAACTTTGAGCCTCCTTTATATCCTTATATCCCACCTCACATCACAAAACCCAAAGAGCACAGGCGGCTCTTCCTCGTTCAGTTGGCAGAGAAAGGTATGAGTCGTTCCAGTTTACTTCTTTTTGCACCTGGGCTATTGCTCAAATTCTGACTGCTATACGCACAGTACTATTTGAATGTCAATACTTGATGATAACTACTTTGGCTGTTCTTTGGTAGGTTGGGTATTGCTGTTTTTCTCAGTTGCTGTATGGGTAGATGTAGTTAGTTACCTAAGCTTAGGTTAATTAATTCATCGAAGCATCAATAATTTTACAATAATTTATTTAATTCATAACTTCAAGTAATCCGTGTTATATTGAATACTGACAGGTAGCAGCACACAAAATGCTAGGAGTGGAACAGCATGGACATATATGGTTATTAATGTACGGCCATTCATGCGCCCTACATTTTTTCTTACATTCAAGATTTTCGTATTTGTATATTAATGCCATCTAGTTACCTCCATCAAATGCTTTCACTGTTAAAGTCTAGGATCAGTGGAAGTGTGTGTGTGTGTGTGTGTGTGTGTGTGTGTGTGTGTGTGTGTGTGTGTGTGTGTGTGTGTGTGTGTGTGTGTGTGTGTGTGTGTGTGTGTGTGTGTGTGTGTGTGTGTGTGTGTGTGTGTGTGTGTGTGTGTGTGTGTGTGTGTGTGTGTGTGTGTGTGTGTGTGTGTGTGTGTGTGTGTGTGTGTGTGTGTGTGTGTGTGTGTGTGGTGTGTGTGTGTGTGTGTGTGTGTGTGTGTGTGTGTGTGTGTGTGTGTGTGTGTGTGTGTGTGTGTGTGTGTGTGTGTGTGTGTGTGTGTGTGTGTGTGTGTGTGTGTGTGTGTGTGTGTGTGTGTGTGTGTGTGTGTGTGTGTGTGTGTGTGTGTGTGTGTGTGTGTGTGTGTGTGTGTGTGTGTGTGTGTGTGTGTGTGTGTGTGTGTGTGTGTGTGTGTGTGTGTGTGTGTGTGTGTGTGTGTGTGTGTGTGTGTGTGTGTGTGTGTGTGTGTGTGTGTGTGTGTGTGTGTGTGTGTGTGTGTGTGTGTGTGTGTGTGTGTGTGTGTGTGTGTGTGTGTGTGTGTGTGTGTGTGTGTGTGTGTGTGTGTGTGTGTGTGTGTGTGTGTGTGTGTGTGTGTGTGTGTGTGTGTGTGTGTGTGTGTGTGTGTGTGTGTGTGTGTGTGTGTGTGTGTGTGTGTGTGTGTGTGTGTGTGTGTGTGTGTGTGTGTGTGTGTGTGTGTGTGTGTGTGTGTGTGTGTGTGTGTGTGTGTGTGTGTGTGTGTGTGTGTGTGTGTGTGTGTGTGTGTGTGTGTGTGTGTGTGTGTGTGTGGTGTGTGTGTGTGTGTGTGTGTGTGTGTGTGTGTGTGTGTGTGTGTGTGTGTGTGTGTTGTGTGTGTGTGTGTGTGTGTGTGTGTGTGTGTGTGTGTGTGTGTGTGTGTGTGTGTGTGTGTGTGTGTGTGTGTGTGTGTGTGTGTGTGTGTGTGTGTGTGTGTGTGTGTGTGTGTGTGTGTGTGTGTGTGTGTGTGTGTGTGTGTGTGTGTGTGTGTGTGTGTGTGTGTGTGTGTGTGTGTGTGTGTGTGTGTGTGTGTGTGTGTGTGTGTGTGTGTGTGTGTGTGTGTGTGTGTGTGTGTGTGTGTGTGTGTGTGTGTGTGTGTGTGTGTGTGTGTGTGTGTGTGTGTGTGTGTGTGTGTGTGTGTGTGTGTGTGTGTGTGTGTGTGTGTGTGTGTGTGTGTGTGTGTGTGTGTGTGTGTGTGTGTGTGTGTGTGTGTGTGTGTGTGTGTGTGTGTGTGTGTGTGTGTGTGTGTGTGTGTGTGTGTGTGTGTGTGTGTGTGTGTGTGTGTGTGTGTGTGTGTGTGTGTGTGTGTGTGTGTGTGTGTGTGTGTGTGTGTGTGTGTGTGTGTGTGTGTGTGTGTGTGTGTGTGTGTGTGTGTGTGTGTGTGTGTGTGTGTGTGTGTGTGTGTGTGTGTGTGTGTGTGTGTGTGTGTGTGTGTGTGTGTGTGTGTGTGTGTGTGTGTGTGTGTGTGTGTGTGTGTGTGTGTGTGTGTGTGTGTGTGTGTGTGTGTGTGTGTGTGTGTGTGTGTGTGTGTGTGTGTGTGTGTGTGTGTGTGTGTGTGTGTGTGTGTGTGTGTGTGTGTGTGTGTGTGTGTGTGTGTGTGTGTGTGTGTGTGTGTGTGTGTGTGTGTGTGTGTGTGTGTGTGTGTGTGTGTGTGTGTGTGTGTGTGTGTGTGTGTGTGTGTGTGTGTGTGTGTGTGTGTGTGTGTGTGTGTGTGTGTGTGTGTGTGTGTGTGTGTGTGTGTGTGTGTGTGTGTGTGTGTGTGTGTGTGTGTGTGTGTGTGTGTGTGTGTGTGTGTGTGTGTGTGTGTGTGTGTGTGTGTGTGTGTACGAAATTGAATTCAATGCTTAGAAACAGTTCTGTTTGGATAAGTCTGACCTAAAAATACAAGAATGGCTTCTTATTTACGGGTGTTCTCGATCGATTCAAGTACAGTTTATCCAAACTCAGGAAGGATGGGGCATTTTTATTAATCAAATGTTTGGATCGTAATATTTTTATGATATTGTTGAAAATGGTTCCTAGGTATATACTCATCTACTCATTTCATATTATTCATTCTATTACATTGCCACGAATTTAGGAAATCGAAAGATAGATTTCCATGCTCAATGTGAGTGTCGGTAGATAGTTAAATGATTAGTTTGTCCTCTACCCTACTTAAGTGGCACCATCAAGTGAATCTTGCAAGATCAACCCCACTCTCCTAGGGCAGAGCTTATAGAAATATGATCCTTGTGCTTATCCTATGGGTACATCCCTTAAAGATGCTTTACCCGTCAACTATTCGTATTCGGATTAACTAGTATTGTTATTGGTCGAGAGATGATTCACAGGTTTCTTAGTGGTGCGCAATTTACTTCTCTGGAACGTTTTCATTAGACAAACTCCGTTTTTAGCGAATTTTCGAGAAGCTGTTGCAATGGTATATATAAACACATTATCTTCATGGAAATGAGTTGTGAAGGTGGGTTCTCATCCAGCCGGAAATGCGGCAATCCAGCAGTGCGTCTGCAGTTGGAAGTAGTAGGGAGTTCCTAGCAGATACGTAAAACATAATACGTCGTTCTGTATCGACAATCCTGCGCTAAAGTTCTAACGCAATCAGTTTTGGTGGCGCATCCTTCCGTGCAGATATGTATACAGATCGTAATCCGCAAAAATTGTAATCATCTCAAATAACCTTCTCCACCGACATCAACCTCTGTTGCGTTTTCCTGCTCAATCTAGTTTCCCGCTCGGTTTTTACGCTTGCATTTTATTGTTCTTTATTCATTTTTTAGACGCTTTTACGTTTACCTGTTGGAAAGGGAGAGACTATATCACATGCCGAGTGAACGGGGCAAAAAGCCTGATATTGTTGCCGTCAAGCCCGATGGATCTGTCATAATCCTGGATGTCCAGGTTGTTGTCAGTGGCAGCGTAGACATGGAGCAGACCTGGCGGGCTAGGATAAACAAGTATGACAGAAATGACCTGTGGCAGGCGATTTCCGAGCTTAAAGGAGTGGAACTAATAACATCAAGGTCATCGGTGAGACTGTGTCGTGGCGCGAGGTGTGGTGCGGGAAAAGCGCGACGGAGTTACTCAATTTGGGCATTTCGGTAGGAGTGCTTCGTGGTATCTCCGCTTGCGTCCTGAGGGGATCTTACTTAAACTGGTGATCATTTTATAGGGGCACTTCCTTTCATCCCACTCTTCCTCCTCATCCTTCTGCAACCCATATTCCCATCCCTAGAGCCGGCGTCGGGTAAACCTGGGCGTCGTCCCCACTTTTCTAAATTTATTTGTTTATTTTTAAATTTAATGGTGTGCCCCCTCCGCCTTTGAGGGGAGTTTTGTTTAAGAAAAAGTGTGTGTGTTCGTGTGTCCTTCCAAACGGTACCTCTCCTTGAAGTAGAGATTAAGAATCCGTTCTTTCAGCAAAAATCCAAGTATTGCTGAACAAATGGAGTGTAAGTCCGTTGGACTGCACATTTTTAACACAAATTTCAATAACCGTGCTGAAAAAAGTGGTAGAATATCGCTTGGAAAAAGTGTAGCAGTTATCAACTAGAACATCCAGAAATTTGTGCACAAAATTGTGCTAAAAAAGGTTTTTATTTTCATTGAAATGGGATTTTTTTAAATCTGTAAATACTTAACAGATCTACAAAATAGCAGAATGTCGAAAGGTTTAGTTTTTTCCCTTTAGATTTTGTAGTTGCATATTTAGGTGCACTCAGATCTCAACTGACTGTATATATAAATAGAATATATATATATTTTTTAAAAAGAGATATAACGAAAATTCGTTCATATTGTCATGCTGCAGGACTGGAACTTATATAATGATTTTCAGGAGTGTAGATTGCTATCACGTTTTGTGCAAAATACTCACTTCAAAATGGTTAATACTTCAGCCTGTTTCCAACAACTGGTTCTACTCATATTTTTATTTCACAGACAGGGGAAAAGGAATTTCCGACCATGGTTAAGCCCACGTACTGACCGCCTGATCTTCTTGAACTATGTTTCCTTGATGAAGCCTGGAAATTTATTTTTCATAATCTCAGCATAATGTAGGAGATATTTGTCCGTTAAAGGGGGAAACATAATGTTTGTGATTTGGATAGGAAGGAATTGTTGTTCCTACTAAGATCTCTGTTGAGTATTGATAGCTTGGCAGTGACTGGCTCCCCAACGATTTTTAGTTTTCGAAACTTCCGTTGCAGCGGTGCCTCAATTTTTATTAATCTATGTCCGCTGCTAAAATATAGATTAGTGGGACAAATAGATCAGAATGATTTGTGTAGTTTGGTGGTCAGGATGCTCGCATCTCAAAATACATAAAGGTGTGTCTACACTTGTTCAACTTTCGTGCGTCATGTGGCATGCGTCATGGCGCAAGGTGTGACGCACGTGATGAAGACCAAGGCGCATGCCTCTTCCGAGATGAACGGGGGTGTTGAACGTAGCGAAAGGGGCAGCGCACGCCGAACCGCATGGGTTGGAATTCTTTGCGTCAAACCGTTCATTTCGCGTGAGTTTTCGTGGGGAAAAGTGCCGTCTTCAAGTTTGTTAATAGATTGTATGATGTCTGTCACCACGGATTTAAATAATACCGCGAAGGAAACGCTTGAGTTCATCGAGGATCATAGAAAATCACTCGCATTTCAAAACACTCGCACTTACCTTGATGTAATCCTGTAGAGCTTCAACTATGGCTTTCAAAACTATGGGTATCATTTCTGATATACTCTGTTTGGACACTTTGAATAGATAGAAAAGAGAATGGATCGAATCACCACTGGCCAAAAACCTCAGCGTGATTTCCAGCCTATATTCTGGAGGTATAGCTTCACGGAAACGTGTGTCCTTTTTTTAAATTTTGTTCCGAGTCAGATTTAACAATGAATGAAAGTTATCCTTCGACAGTCGAGTGAAGTTTTTGAACAAAACATCATCTGCATTCACTTCTTTCAAAATCTTGTAGTCCCGAGTTTTCAAATAGTCACTCATCCACATGAATCGCTTCTTCCACCGCGTTTTCTGTTTTTTTTTTTTTTGCTTTTTCAATCACCACGAATGCCGCACTTATTGAAAGTAGCAAACATGCATCGTCTGCTGACTCCATCGCGAAAGAAGGTTGAAAGGAAACTGACGCGCAAATGTGGACAGGAATCGCATGCCTCTCGAGCATGCGTGGGAGGCATGCCCCATGAGGCAAGTTGAGAGACGGAAGTTGAAAATTGAAAGACGAAAGCGCACAAGTGTAGACATACCTTTACATCAAGTAGTCAATCCCTTAGTAAACATGCAGATTAGTGGATATGTAGGTCAGAATGAAGTGTATAGTTTGGTGATCTGGATGCTTGCAAGCTCAAATCTCAAAAATACATAACAACAAGTAGTCAATCCCTTAGTGAAAATTCAGATTAGTTGGACATGCAGGTCAGAACGACGTTTTAGAAGTATGTTTCGGGAGTTGTACGAGCTAAAAAAAATGTATCAGGGCTCGAACCCACGGCCTTTGTCTCACGCGACCGGTATCATAACCAATGAGCTACACCACAACTATCGTTTCAAGAAACAATCTCAGTACTTCACTACTCAGTAGGAAATACACTGACTGAAGCGCCACAATAGCGGAAGTTTTGAAAACTAAAAATCGTTGGGGAGCTAGTCACTACCTAATAGCTTCTTTCTGCACTCAATCTGATGGAACTTTATAGTTAACCATTTCCATGAACTGTCTCCCCTTTGATTTCGCTGGAATGTTCCATTTAATGCTATTGAGGTTTTTTCCTGCACCATGTTTAGTATGGAAAACTGGCCCCACTCTAATATCCTCAATAACTCAGACGATAAATGTTTTTTGACATCATAGACTTAAATCATGTAGATTACGCTCAGTTAATTTATTCTTTTCGTACTTATTGTTTTACTATTTTAAACTTCCTGTTTTTAGCTCAATTTTGGTATCCTCTTTGATTGGTATGAGGAACTATTAAGTACAATCACGTCTTAGAATTAAGATAAATTACATTTTTGTTTTAGATAAATAACTTGGAACTCGGACTAATTTTTTCCTGCTTTCTAACATCTGGAATTATGTTAATAGTTTTGTTCATTTTCTAGTTAGTTGAATTTCCCCAACTAAAAACCCATTTTTTGTTATTTCCCTTTCCCCATTCAAACATTTAAGTTTTATTTTATTCATTTTTTTTCTTTCAAGGGATGGGTTTTCCGAATATCGGAAGGCGAGAGATGCAGAAGTGGGAGCTCCAAATTGATTGAAATTTGATTGTTAATTCAGATTTCTTATGTTTTTAATTAAGTTCGTTAGTTGTGAATCAACAGGTTATGTTCTCATGATTTCCACTGGAGAAAAGAAAAATAAACCAGTGGAATGAATTAGTTAGAATGTTACATATCCACTAAATGTAAATGGTTGTTTCTGCTAATGAACGAAATGAAATCATCATTCAGGTATTTTGTTGTGGGGTCCGTTGTATACTACTATGTCAGGGTCTTGGCGTAGGCTAAATTGATGAACAGGGTTGAGTTGAAACGAAAAGTTCTTAAGAAATAGGTTCCAATATGTTCTTCTGTTATCAATTCTGATTATAGGAAGATGAAGATATCAAGCAAACTAGAAAAGAGAAATAGAAATAGATTTTATAGGGCTTAACATACATAATAGTATAAATACATGTCATCTTAACAAAATCATTTTGTCAGAAGTTGCAAAACCTATAAAACAGTAGGTAAACAATATGAATTCGTCTATACACTTATTCAATTAGGCAAGCGTAAAAACATAAAATTTTAGGGTCTATTGCGCACATGCCGCATAAAATTATTGTAAATTGGTGATTTTACAAGTTTTTCTTCTAGGAGAGAGTTAGAGAGTTAGCTAGAAGTAGAGAGAGTAGCTAGAGAGTTATAACTAGGCCACTCGTTCCGTTGGGGAAATTTATTGGTTATAAATATGATCCCATTGTTAGGAAAACAGAAGGTCTCATACCGTCACACGTAATTACGCCAATAGTTCATAAGCAAACGATAGTTTAGGGGAATGCAATTAAGGCTAACAGTTCTACCATTGGCGGCAGACAACCTCGACCTGTCATGCAGTCAGTTTGTGGATCCAATCGTCTTAAAGTAAGGGCAAGAGGTGAGAGCTCTCACATCAACCTGCGAAGGCTGTGGAGGGAGAGACAATGGACACCACCCATGCCCTAAACACGAGAATATTAATAAAAGGGGCCTATTAATAAAAGGACCCAATAGTTAGAAACGATCGGGTTTGGCTATAGCAGGTGTAGCATGGGGCAGAGTGCGAATTGAATCCATCATGCTCGAAGCTGAACATGGCAATCCATCTCTCATTAGTCAGTGATTCCAGATCTGTGGGGGAGAGAAATGGTGGCGTATTTGGACAAATTTGCATCATAAATGCTCCAAGAATGGATCTCTATATCCAGAGGTACTGCATGGACAAAGCACAGGAAATATGTTGAAGCAGCTGAGGGTCTGGAGGGTGTTGTAGAATTCAAAGCTTCCTTAATGAGACCCACCATCTCACTAGGCAAAGAATTGGAGAAGTCTTGTCGGTGATCGAAGGATGTGTGTTCAGTATCAGGACGAAGAAAGGTGCTAAAGTCCGTTTACAAACTATATTCCCATAAAAAAACAGAAAGTTCAAAAGCGTAAATTCATTAAACAAGTAACTTTACAACAGTAGTTGAACAGCTAAAAAGTTGGAATTGAACTGTTGATGGACGTAAATTATGATTATCGAACAATGAGTGTGAACAAAAATACAATTCACAGTGGTATGGGCTGTGTCATTATGTCTCCAAGGTTCCATAAGAGAGGTGAGATATTTGGGTCTAGAAGATGGAGTACTGCTGCCTCTCTTGGAAGAGTATAAAAGTATGCAGACCGGATCATGAATAGAAAAGATTCAAAAACACATAAAGAACTAAAACAAACGTGACCCATTATCTACTATTCAATGAATTGAATAGTTTATAGTATTTCTTCCTTGAAGGACTAGACAAAAGAAACCTGCTCAAATAGGCTACTGTATGGATATTAACTCTCTTCGAGACCGGGTCTCGAATTACTGTGGCATTGCTTTTAAGGTAATGAAGGGCTGGGATCTTTGCAAAGCTAGATCCACAACTTCAATCCGACCATGTCTGATTACCTTGCACTCTTCCATGTTCATAAGAAGGATCTGAAAAAAAGAATTTTGCGCCCACCAGTAGCAGTGGTGCCTGAAAAAAGAACCCATAGAGCTGTTTCGCCCAGAAATTGAGGTTATTCCATTGCTACGTCTAGTGGTCGCCTAATGATGCATTGGTATCTTGATCACCCTACAACAGTATAGCCAGTGTTGACTTCTATGCCCATGAGTCTTTTACCATGATAGGTTGTTTTCAGACTTGCTCTCTTTTTGAGGGTGCACGGTTATCTTTTACTCTTGATACCACCATCTGGTCGAAGAAAGCAACTCTGATTATGGCTGCTATGCACATTTCCTTTGGTATGAGTAGCCATTCGGAGTATGGTAGAGCATCAGCCATTATGAAGCAATAATGGATCATGTTAAGTTCTAGGTAGGGTGTGCTGTGGATTTGTGGAAAAGGGATCAGGAGCGTTCTTTGGCTCTGCTGATTTGCAGTGGGATGAATGAGGAAGGAGAGAGACGTTTCCCTCGAGGTCTTCATTGCAGGTGTTACCTCCATGCAGCCACCTCCATGCCGGCCACTAGTCATGGAGGAAGGGAAGGAATTGGAAGAAGCCAAAGACAAGATAAGGCATCACTCCTTGGTGGGTGACGTCACTGATAGTCACTGACACTTGACGGACTCCCTTTCTGATGATGATGATTTCGGCTAATTTAAGTGGGTCAATAAAATATGGAAGGAGGAGGGGAATGCCTGATGCCGGAAAAATTGTAGCGCGACGTGGGGCATTCTGATTCTGGTTGAAGAAGTGTGAATAGGGATCGATATTTTCAACAATCAAACTTGTAGTTGGTGTCTTGTGTACCCTGTTCCCAACTCTTATGTTTGGTCTATGCTGTTGATTGTCCAGCTTAGCACACTACATATTAGTTCGGCTAATTTAAGTGGGTCAATAAAATATCCGAAATCATCATCATCGGAAAGGGAGTCCGTCAAGTGTCAGTGAACCACTATCAGTGACGTCACCCACCAAGGAGTGATACCTTATCTTGTCTTTGGCTTCTTCTAACTCCTTCCCTTCCTCCATGACTAGTGGCTGGCATGGAGGTGGCTGCATGGAGGTAACACAGGTGTTTACTGGACAACTGACTTTAAAACAATAGGTGGCTTGCTGCTTCCACATGTCCGTGTTATGGTTTGTGTGGTCCGGTGGGGGGGGGGGGGGGCTACGCACAGAGAGCGGGTAGTGGAGTTGGTAGACTTTGTCCTACTTTAAATTAAAGGCGGTGTAGTGCTTTCAGAAGGGTTACTATTGTTGATATTCCCTATTCATCACTAAAGTTATCTTAGTTTCTTACCCTTGTTGCCCACCCTTAATGATTAGTAGAGACTTTCCCTCCTCATACCAAGTAAAGATATTTTAAACAAGTTTGAAATTGGTCTTGTGATCCCATGCTATTTTTGTTTATAATATCCACTCTAAAATACCCACTAATTGGTTTAATTCGTACGCAATGAAGTGATTAAAATATTAATCGCGTGTTATGTATTTATTAAAATACATTACCACATTTTTTGACGGACTCTTCCACAAGGTACTAGTTCCACTACTTATTTGCAAGTAACTAATGTAAAGGATTTAATTATTTCATGTTCTGCAATATATATATACTAGAACAAGTTAGTTGCTATTGTGGTCCATTGAGATTCACCTAGTTCAGTTCCAGCTTATTTTCAACTTCACTCCCTACAATTTGTACAGTGTGGTCATCTACAGACAGATTTTTTGGTGCCCTCTCTACCAAATGTTAGAACTTCTGCATCCTCGTCTTCAAAACACCAGCTATTGTTTCCTCATCATTGACATTTACTGGTTATAATTGTTATTCTTGCATTATACGTGTAGTGTTCTTCCGTTAATCGTTCTAGTTCTTATTAATGAAGTTTTAAATCCAACGTAATAAAAATGTTCTTGATGAGAGGAATGTCCAATAACTTTCCATTCATTGCATGTGTTATGTACATATATAGTGTTTAATTCTTCATCACCAAACAGATTTGACCAATGTATTCTTTATGTTGTCTCAGCAGGAATGTGAAATTATATGTTTAAAATCATTGTCCCGGGTTTGAGTACATAGGTCAACTTTCAGCCATCATTGGGTTGCCCAGCTCATGATGGTTGTGTTACAAACAATTTTTCAATTTCCTTCAGTGTCAATTTCAACAGTGACAATTTTGTCAATATCCTTCGCTAACTGCAAAATTTAGCTACAAAGTAATAAGACACATACTATGTTACTTGAATCAGTAGTAACAAGTGAGCTGTCATTGTGTGTTGGAAGCTTGTATCATATGAATTTATCAATTTCCTCATTCATTTATAATTTATTTAATATTTATTTTCTTGAGAAACGGTCTGTAATCTGTACTTAGTATGTTTTGTTTATGTGTCTCTCGGATCTACTGTACCAACAATCGTGTTTACGATTCCAAAACTCAATAATTTAATACCATGATTACTATGAAAAAGTCCCATTTCATTTATATTTTGTGAACAATATAACTCAATTTTAACAGTCCAGTTCGCTCGGATAGTTCAATCTAGATTTTATATTTATCATCATGTTGGCAGGTATGAATAATATTGTTTAATATGTCTTATTTGCTTTGCCGCATTTACAATTGAACTTTTCATTCGAATCTCGAACATTCAATATTGAATAATTATCGTGATTTTGTCATTTGCCCAACAATTTTGTCTTGTTACTTAAAACTCTACAAAATAACGACCATACCTAGCCTAGTCTGCAAAGAGCATTTGTGCAAGTTCATGTATGTTTATGATGGAGTTGTACGTAAGTTAGTGTGTTTAAAAAACTGGTATTTCACAGGTAATCTTTTCAAGTATGCTAAGTTTGAAATTATCTTATTTTTCATGATTCGAACCAGTCTTGGAAATGTTGTGGAATGGTTTATTTTTTTAGCCCTCTTCGCTGTGCCTAAGAACTACAAACTTGTGGCTGCCCCTCTTTATGAGCTGTATGACAACTCTCAAGGCTATGGGCCAATCATTTCATCATTACCTCAAAGCTTGTGCAGGTAAATATTTCACGTGTTCTTTTCATGTAATTGAATTCTAACTACTTTGGTAACTACTAGATAGTGTAACTACATAAGTAGATAAAGCTGTACTTCATAGGTTGGTTTGTGCTTGATTAATCAAGTAGATTCAAGAATTTGGAAGCAAAAGGCAATGGCACATTGTGCATGAAAACAGCACTTAACTACCTGTGGTATTTCCCATCATTTTGAAATTAATTCCATTGCTTCCAATTCAACGGTTATTGTTTGTTACTGATGGTGTCTTAACCATCGAAATTGATCTAACATTGTAATTTTTCATTTTCCGTTGAAATAGGCAACTTCACTAACTTTCGTTGTTTTTTCTTCATAATAATTAGTAGACATTTAAGATGGATTTTTGTTGGGATGGTATTGGCTTCACTTCATCTCCAAAGACTTGCTATAAATTGTCGCTCCCAATAGTTGCTTCACTTGTTTCTAGATGGATGTTTCTAGTAAGTTTCTACCCAGATTTTTTGGTCGTAAAATGAGCTTGCCGCGAATTTCCATCTGACCTTCATCCCAAAACAACAGTTCCCTATTATCAGTTATCAAGATATAACTGTCTGATCTGAAAATTTGGTCAAATCCTTACTACTCAAGACAGCGAAAATAATTGAATCGTTTATTTCAGAACCTAAGCGACAAAAATTAAAAAAATGTTGTTTTGGTGGTACTGTTCTTTTAGAGGTGAATACATCGTTTAGTGCCAAAATAGCCAATGTTCCATATCACCAATGCTATTTGACAGCCTTGAAAAGAATCCGTTTATTTCAGAAAGAACCCAAACGCCGTCGCTGTAGCCCAAGCGCACTGAAGCGTGTAGTCTACTTGAACAAGTATTCCCGTTTAATGCCTAGTAAAAACCACTCTTGTTTATACTGAAGTGTGTCTCTTACTTACTTTTGATACCAAAACAGATAAAAATTAATCGTGAGACTTAATTTCAATAATAGTTTTTAAAGAATCACTTTGGATTTATTCATGTATTGCAAAAACCACCTAAGTGCAAAATTTTCAAAAATTTATAACTCAAAAACTTGAAGAAAAAAAAAATTAACAAAATAGATCATTCCAATAGCATGTTCTTGATTTGGTAAACAAATATTTAAAGGATACTATAAGCCCCTATCTACCCTAACCACTCTACCCCCTACTACCTATACTTAAGCTTCAGCTGTAAAACAGTCTTTTTTAGTTTTCCAAAAGTTGAAAAAAGCGCACTTAGGTGGTTTCTGAAATAAACGATTCAATTATGAACTAAGTGCGTATGTGTTTGTTTAGAATCTGCCACTGTAACGGAATATAATATATAAAGGGTTAAACAGTGTTTCTAGCAGTGAAAAGGACCCCAGAAAGTTCACCATTTTGTTTGAGAAAGTCCCCCGTTTTCCCCTGGGCTCCCTCCGGAACCTGACAACACTGATCCCAAAAGTCATACCCATGTGAAAAACTATTTCAAAACTGGTGGTGAACCCACTTGGCCATCGTTTTCTTGTAGTATGTATCTATCAGTCCCTCCTTATTGTAACCAATTTGCTAGGTCTCCCACCCTTATTGATGACATTAACCTTCTGCACCCAAGCACATTAAATTTGTTAAATATTCATCTCCCAATTTTTTTAAAAATTTGTTTTAGATTCAACTTCCTGTATGTCTGAGTTTGTGGATTCGTCTTCCAGCCCTGTATATAGAAGATGGACTATTTCTACGATGCATTGAGGAGTTTTTCCTCTCCAATCATGTAACTTTTAATATGTAGCATAAAAATTCGTGTTCGAATGTGTGTGTATAGATTTTTGACTCGTCCTGTAGAAAAGTTGTTCGTGTATTCTCCATTTTCACTCCCTTTTCTTCTCGTTTCGCTGTACATTTCGGTTATTTTATACTTCTGGTGGTAAGTTCTTGTAAACTCCCTCATTTAGCTGCAATATCCATTTCACGTGTCCTTATTCGAAAGTAATGTTAGCATTTTGTCTATCGATTTTATCTTTGTATGTATTCCGTGGAAGCTATACATTATTCCAAATATTATACGTATAATTTCATAAACCTGGTGGTTTTCTATTTATCGCCTCCTTTCTTCAACTTAGCTTGTCAATGTTTGGCACCTGAAAGCTATTCCATGATACCAAGCCTAATGCGAAAGCCCTGTGTAGGTACATTCGATAAACAGTAGCTTTATTTTCCCTTTCCCGATCATCTGACTTTCCTACCTGACGCCACTGCTTAGTACCCATCGAGCAATGGATTAAAGAAGTTGCCAAGTTAGTACGCTACCTAATCGTACCTTTAAATATAAAGCAGAAATATCAGATAGGATATATATGGAACAGGAACGAAAATATTGTTTTTTGTAACACGAATTTATTATATAATCATCATATTTACACTCCATACAAAATCTTCTTCCGATTCGATAATCTTAGGGGTATGTACTGGCAAATAGATTCATAACTGTCAGAGCGGTATATGGGGAGGGGGGTAAAAATGTAAACTCACTGTACTTCTGTTTTGATTAAATTTAGTGATGGCATTTTGAGCAAGCTACACAATTGTTATGTTCGTTTCCTAGAAGCTAATAAAAATCTTACATTAATAAATAAATATTACGGGTAAAATCAATCGGACGTTGGTTGAAAACAAACATAAAAAAATAACTAATTACATTTTACATACATGGCAGTTCATTATCGTAAATCTTCAAACGCAAAACTCCCCTTTGCCAATAGTATTTACCTCTAAATTTATTTAACAAATAAAAATATATACATAGAAAATACATTTTTGATAGGTAGGTTTGTCGAAAGTTTCCGTCGAGTAGGAAAATCAAACTGGATTCGATGCTAGAATATTTTTTAATTAAAAACAATGGACCAAATGTACAATTAACCATTATCACAATAGCCAGGCGATTTCCATTTTTCAGGTTTCGTAGACTTTCATTGGTCAATATTGTGGTAAGAAGGGCATTATTCCATTGCCATTTTGTTTGGAGGGGGGGGGATTGAGACGGATTTTTGTTTTACAAAGAAAGTCCACTGGTGAGGTTAACATGAGGGTTAGCGGCGGGCTGGGGGTGGGGCCTGCGTGTGTTGCGTGCAGCCTTCCACGTTCTCGGGCCAATCACACACGTTCTCGTTGGGGTTGAAAACTAGGTTGGAGGGACAGGGCATGTGGTGCTTCCTCTCGCCTTCGCACATGTAGTACATCGTGCAGTCCGCTTTGTCCGGGTGGTAGGAGATGTGACCGTCTTCTTCTTCACAGGTCACGGCGTTAGCTGAAAGCAAATTTTGCTATTTGAAATATCAGGTACAAGGTTACTACCTCCCTAGCATGTATTCAACCGGCATGGGTCAATTCTTGTGTTGATTGTTATTTCTAATGTTGTGTTCGAGTTCTCAGAGTTGAAAAATGGGATTATAAGAAGTATAAGGTGAGGATGGAAGTCAATTCGGCTTCTTCCAATTATAAGGTACCTATTATATTTACCTCCTACTTACTGATTTCCCCTATAGACATCAGGTATAATAGGTTGGTAAAAGAAAGTAACAGTAGCTCATAATAGGTCAGGGTGCTTTGCTTCAAGTTCCTTATAATTCATTGTTATTGTCAACTCATAATGTACCTACTTCTACTTGGCGGTATTGAGCCAGCGGAGTATCTTGAAGGGGCTTTGTTATAGATGTTATGCTTTCCCTTCAAAGTTTAGTTACAGATTCTACCTGTTTGATACTTTTTGGTTACCATTGTGAATACTATTTATAGCCACGGCCGCACACGCGGTATTTGTCGAGCACCGACAATTGCTTGACGATTTCCTGTTAGTGTGGCAGGGAGGACAAATATTTGTGAAGCGGGGAGTATCGATTAATCGGGTGCTTGGGAGTGCTCGCTCGGAAGCGGTTTTTGGCCACTCCAAAAATGAGTTTTGAGAGGGAGATAAAATTCATTTGAGCAGTTAATCAAAAGTTGGTGCCTAGAGTCTATGATTAAACTTTGATGGGAAAGTAACAAAACGAATACCTACCTACCACTACGCCTGACTACCACTGCGAATTCATGTAAATGGGGTCACATATCATTAGTCCCTATTCATATGCATTCCATAATTGAAGCGTGGAAGTGCATAAGTGTCTAAGTGGCAAAAAAATAGGAAACTCGGTGTTTTTCCATTTTACAGGTCTATGTGCCAAGGCCAATGATATGAAGCAGGTACCTACAAGTGTCATCGGAACCTACAGCAAATCGGCCCATGGTGCATACCTCTTTTACATGTTTTACGTATGGGGGACTTACATAGTAGAGAGTTCTTGGCGACTTCAACTTAACCTCACCCGTTACCGTAGTCTTGAGGGAGCAAACGAAGATGCTAACCCAAACGGAACCGGGAGAACGGTTGCCTTAATTTTGATGTCACGTTAACGGTGGTTGGGCAACGCGATATTTTCCCCCCAGCTGTCTTGTTGTCTACTGGTTGACTAATCAATTTCTTTATTTCGATATGAAACGCCGATTTTCAATCCTGAATTCGAATTTCATGTTAGTTTCAGTACAAATACGGGCTAATTTCTCATTTTTAGTTTTCAATTCATAAACAGGGGATGGATAGTAAGCCTCAAGTGTGGAACACCGCGGTTTAGTTGCACTTATAGGTCATTAGTCGTTAGGAACTTCATGTTTTTGGGCTTTCCGTTGGGTAAATTGTCAACAAGTATAAACAAGTATTTATCTCTATGACAATGAAACAGGATTTTACCTGACAAAATCATCAGTGGAGGCAGCACTTCACGCAATGTTCACGAGAAAATAGCTGAAAGATCAGGTACCTAAGCTAAGAACAATAGTGTGAAGAAGTAGTGTCTTAAAACTCAGTTTTCTCATTTAAAATATGTGAAATAATAATAGAAACAAGGCTCTAATCGACCATATAGAGCCTGTGCTCAAAAGAACGGATTTTTTCGATCGAGTTGAAGGCTAGTAAAGCTGGACAGCGGAGGCGGACTTCAGATGGCACATTCGGTTTCTACGCGACTTGAAACGTAAAATAACCAAGTTTGAGGGGTGTTCAAAAACCCACCCTCTACATCAACATAATTAGTTGGTAATGAGGCATTTGAAAAGAAAAACTATTATATTTACTTCAGCAGTATTCGAGTAATTTTGAGGTGAGCAGTAGGGTTACATTTACAGGAAGGTTAGGCTGGTGTCGTGTGCCTTTAGGTCCCCAAACGGGTGACGTTAAATGAGCGACGTTGCTAACGTCCCCTCAAGGTCACGTACTCTTGGGTACGTTAGGGTGACGTTAAGGGTACGTTAGTGGTCACCAAAAACTCTCCTGAGAAATTGTAGAGAGATGATTACTTTTTCATACTTGTTGATAATTTGCCCAACGTGTAGTTTCTTTTCTAAAATTTTGAATGTCTGTGACTGCTGTAGTGCAAACTAACTTGGTCTAAGTATTCATCTAATCATAAGTTATCAGAGAAAAATGTTTTTCTTTAATTCAGTCATGTCCCTCTAAAACTATTCACGTCTAAACATTTGAATCGGCCTGCTGAAAAATTTGGTAGAAGACACTTAGAGCCTTTTGCACTTCCACGCTTCAATTATATTTGGACTAATTTGACTGAAAAGTCGTAAACAAAATATGAGATCTACGTTTTGCCCCTTAAATCTGCATTTTGAGTTGATGTTTTTGCTGTTCACATCGTTTGGGAGTAAAAATAGAGTTGATAAAAATGTGGAAGTAGCATAAGTAAACCAAATAGACTACACTCCTCTGTAAGTTCGTGGAGGTTTTATTGATACTGGTTTTCGAAAAACTTCAACGCGTTAGTACTATTTTAAACAACACTCGTTAACTCGTAACGTATGGTTAAGGACTTGATTGGCTGGTAGAGGGATTTGTTAACTCTCACTGGCCGGTAAGTTAACGGCCAAATCTCCAAACGGCTCGGTACCTAGCTCTTAACCTACCAACCTCGGCAAATCAACTCTTAACGTGTAGGTTAAGAAAGTTTGGTGAAAGAGGCCTTTAATTTTGTCCAGTTGATGAACGTGATGCAGAATTTCTAGGATCATGTCGGCCGGTATGGATTCTTTTCATCTAATTTTATAAACTTCTACCCAGCAGTTCCAGGGAGCTAACTAATTCATTATTATTATTTAAATTTTTAACGTAATTAATTAAATTTATTCAATGGAATGCTGGGTATGACTTAGAAGCCAAACTCTGTTTCTGAAAGATAACGCTCAAGGTTTTTAGGACGTCCCTATGAAGCTAGGTCCTTGGCAAAGCTTAGTACGAGCACGAAGAAATGTCCTAGATTTGACCAATCTGGTTGGTTTTTATCAACTTTAGTCAACTTGTGGCTTTCTATTTCTTCCCAACAAGTTTTACTGTGAGTGTTTTTAAAGTGAGTGAAATTTAGTATTTTCTCTTATATTTTCATGTTTCTGTCTCAGGTTAATCCATTAACAAGTGTGGGGTAATACTGTGTTTGAAGTAGAGCGTTTTTTTCTTCTCCCACTTTCTTGTTGGGTCCAAACATGATTCTCTGTCTAACTTGTGGAAGTGAGAGGGAAAAATCTTGGTCATGCAAGGGATGTCCCTAGAATCATGGTATCCCATTTAATAATCTCTAAAAGCTATAATTTAGGGGTTGAATGGAATGATGAAAAATCTTTTAAATAAATAGGTAGTTTTTTAGTTTGATTTTGATAGAATTCACTTCAGCAAATTGAATGAGTTCACCCAGAATGAGATCAGCTGTTCACGCACCACGAAGATTCAAGTATAGGGAAGGGTGACAAATCATCACCAGGACTGAATCATGCGACTGTTGGACATGAGAGTGTACTAAACTTCTGCCGTTGTTCGTATATAAGAGGGACGGCCTTGCAAAGCGCGTATGACAAATGTCGACGCTGCCAGGCTATAATTCTCAGCCGATTTTCCAGATTGTTTTTTTTTTTTGGTTTGATCCCAATTTTAATCTTGTTGTGTAACAAACCTAGTAAATGTTGAATGTCATAATGGAAAGGAGAAATGGAGGGGTAAAATTTGTTGATGCTTTCCTGGCTTCGAATCTTCACTGATTTTTTATTATTATTATTTTTGATTAGTTACTCATCTTTATGAGTCTGTTCATACTATGAGAGGTGGTGAAATAGAATTGGTGGCAATATTAGCTCGCAATACCTACTCTAAGGCACAGATGGTCGATAGTAAACCGACCTTCGGGGAAGTCAGTATTATACGAAACAATAAACTGAAATGACTGTATATCTGTTTATGGTAGTTGTATGCCTACTTCGGGTTCAATTTTATTAATTTACTTACGATCTTTTGTGGTGTACAAGCTGTTCGTGCTTGGGCCTTCATAGGGACCTGAGTACTCCAGTTTGACTTTATATTCTTCAAGTTCCTGTTTCATGGCTGTAACCAAGGGGAATTTCCCGTTGCCACAGATACCTCTGAAGTCATCCATGTCAATGGACCAGATCATGATCCCTCCAAATCCTTCTTCTTTCAGCCATTCCATCTGGAAAAAAATCGTTTGGTTAGAGTTGTGTACCTATCATGTGATTATGTTGTTAAGATAATTCTGTATGTTCGTATCCAATATAAAAGTTCTGTTTCCAATCTTGCAATCCACCGAGTTACTATTTTATAGTTATAATGAACTCAGGGTTATTGCATGGCGCAGCGTATAGGCGATAAACCTACGAAAATGAATAAAAAGACGAAGACTGATCAGAAAATGTAAGAACGATTGGCTCCAGTGGAAGCGGCTATACATGAATTCAGAAGTCAGTTAGAAACATTGACACAAGCAGTACTGACAGCCACCACAAGCCATCTACCAATTATATGTTATGTAAGATATGGTATGAGTTATATGATTTTAATAATATGACAATATGGTATGAGTTCAAGAAATTACAGCCTCTAACACTGTAAGTGCCATGTTTTTGTAGGTACCATATTACCTCCATGGAACGACCTTATATTTAGATTTGAAACATAACTTCGATGGGGGGGGTTTCTTCAAGTGATTTTTTTTCTCTTTCGTTGTTTCAAAACCTCTCTCCTCTTCAGTCATCCATGTAGGGAATTCCGGCTCCGTCCTCCAATCCAAGCGATCGAATGACCTTTCTTGTGCCCCTTAGTCGAAGAGACACAGCTCTGATTATTGACACTTGTGTTCGTACCTTAACCCATCCTAACACTTAGGTGTACGGCTTACACCACTTCTCAGCTAGCGTACTTGCCATTCTCTTGAGAAAGATTCCATACTCCCGATGGACTGCGCCGTCGCACGAACAAATGAGTGGCATGAACGAACCACGAAGGTGCTCAGCTGCTCGGTCATATTTCTCGTGTTTTTGTCTGGCTGCAGACTGTGCCGTTGAGTCCCACGTTTGGAAAAGGTACGAGGCAGCGTCAGCATTTATAATGCGTGTGTCAAAAAACGCTGGCCTCGCTCTATCCCAAACTCCCTGGACTTTAATATCGGCCACGAGCATTGGGCTTTCCTCGCTAGACTCCTGCAGTACAGGTTCCAGTGTTACTCCTCCCCAGGCCATCCCGGCTAGTTTCGCACACTCATCTCGGACTCCATCATGTCCTCTTTTTACGAGGCCCCCCTTCTTGCAATTCAGTGCATGGTTGAGGTCGAAAGAGGCATCGCAACCGTCACATCTGTTGGGAAGTTCGAGTGGGTTGTGTCCATAACGTAGAGCTAGGGCATCTCTAAATTGTGTTGGAGACAAATCGAGACCATCTGCCGCCATGGGTAACACTGTCAGCCATTGGGAATTGTTTTGGACCCGTTCTATAACTCGTTTTTGCAATGGTTGCAGTCTACTCGTGAGTTCTTCACTCCTACGGGCTGTGACTTCATCCAGAAGCTTTTTTTCCTCCCTCAAGACATTGGCCACTTTGTTTAGGTGATCAATGTAGTTGAGGGGCCTGCCTGTTCGGATTGAGTTAACGATTTCTTCTGTTGCTCTCGTTGAGGCCCGGTAGGCTTGCTGTGCTGACTGCATTGGATTTTTTATTCCCAAACCACCCCATTTGGCTGGGAGCTCCAGAAGGTTCCTTTCAAGGTCTCCTACCTCACGTCCTATGATGGCTGGCATCAGCTTGTGTTGGATTGTGTCCCATAGAGGCCTGTAGTCGTCTTCGCACCCATCAACCACTCTCATTATATATTGCTACACATTTATATAACATCTATATTTATTTTTACTTTTGCAAACACCCAGAAGGTTAAAGGGTAGTAACGTGATTGGTCTGAAACTCACGGTCTCCCTCAAAATTGGCGCTTCATACAAACAAAAAACTTATTTGACAATAAGAATCTTGTCTGTATGTAAAATGATGAAAGCATTCCAATGTTGTTAATAATTAAAGGAGTGTTCAAAATTGTGGTTTTAGCGAATTTTCGCAAAAAATTCTCCAAAAAATTTCGAACATTTTCTCGGTTTTTCATATATATACGATAACTCTGCTTAGGATTGAGATAAAAATACCGTTCTTGCGCCAAAGTTCGTTCCAGCATTGTTTCAACAGATGAAATTGGTCAAATTTCAAAAACTGTGCTTGAAAAATGACTAAAACGGCTCAAAATCGTTAAGTTTATATTTTTTATCAGAATGTTAGTCAAAAGAAGTTTTTCAACGATGAACATTGAAAAACTTATGCACAAAGTTATGCTGAAAAATGTAGGTACCTACTTAAATTTTAATAATATTTGCCGAAAAATAGATAAAACTGCTAAAATGCTAATAATGCTAAAATCCAGAATCATTTTTGAATTGCAGAATATTATTTAGAACGAGTTTTTTGGCATGAAATCGATAGTTAGCACTTTCTTTTCACTCAAAGTCATGAATTTTCAAAACAATGTAACATAGTAAATTACTATAATTCATGAAAATTCGCTCATACGATAATGATGCAAGACTGGAAATTAAAAAAAAATGTTTTACAATATTTGATGAAATTCACTGAAGTACCTATCATCTATGAAGGGTGGTTCCTTCCATTCAGTTAAATTTTTGTGAACTCGCAGTACAAATTGATGAGATAATCAATGTTTTTGGATTTATGGGATCAATGCACTTAACCCCTAAGACTTGATAAAAATAAACTGAATGATTTCATAGTCATTCAAGTTCCTAGGATTTGTTGAGCAGATATTAAGCTTTTTGATAGTAGAAGAACTGATAGTTATTTGAATCATGGCTCAGACAAAACCATCATGACCTGTGAAAGAATTATGAAAATACCAGAGGGAAAGATGAACACATCACCCAAATGGATAAGTGAAACGCGCGCATTACTGTGGAATGACGACGTTCATTATGTCAACCAACAAAAAATACCTACCGATCTTTCCATTTGCACTTACTCAGAAGGTACCAAAGTAGCTAGTTGATCTCAATAGGGGAAAGCATCACCCATGTCCTGTTCACTGCTCGTTTTCGTTACTGTTCTCCAAATAAAATGTCTTCTCAAATCTTTGTATGCGGTAAGCACATATATGCTCCGAGGTTTTATTGCTTGAGAGCTTGTAAATTGTAATTACCAGAAGGCTAGATTAGGATGATAGTGTTGCTCCAAGAAACTTAAGACACTCAAAAATTACTAAAAGTAAGGGGTTAAGGTAGGTACTCTTCAAAATGCTGGAATCTTATAGATGCTATAGCTGAACATTAACAGAGGTTAATTATATATGTTTTCCTGTTTCTGACTCTTCGTAGCAGAAGCTGCATTCTACCTTCCTGGCCTTATTTATATTGTAAAGGTGAATAGCTTGAAGGGCAGTAGCCAGTGAGGATACACACTAGTTTGCGAATAAATTTTTTGTTGGTAGAGTTTTCTCGAATCCTATCAGAACTTGCAGGTTGATATTCAAACTTCCAGACTGAGACTTGCTGGCGCGCCAGTGGAGCCCTCATGGCGTTACAGCTTTCCCAGCCCATCCAGCGTGAACACACTTACCTGTAGACATCTAGATTGGCACCCGTACATGGCACACGCCGATGATATTGATGAGCACTACAAACTTGTCATAATGACAAATATTTGTGGAGGATGATGAACAGACCTACCCTGCAATAAGTTTGAATTTCTAGTTGGAACGGTACCTTACCTTCATTTTCAAACTTCTTTCGTCATCAAAGCCAACCCATTGGTTTCCTCTGTAGGCGAATGGTACCTGTTGCTCATTGTCCCACACAAGCGTCGTATTGTCCTCATGGAGGAAGTCGCAGATCTGAAAATGAAATAAGTGGAAGCTTAACAGGTTTGGACAGGTCGATGCTAAAAAATGTTTACGCAGATATTTTCCATTGCATCGAATTCTCGGATCTTGTCGGTTTGCATCAGCAAACTTTGGAGGTGACATGCCGCCCGCCATGTCCAACTAATCAGAATTTTTATCAAGGTATTGTTACCAAATAACTGGTATGAGTAAAATTTGAGACAAGCTTACACTAGTTTTGACTGTATACAGATAATTATTTGCATAGATCAGTGGTCAGGATGCTCGCTACGCTCGTATCTCAAAAATGCATACCTTCTAGTAAGTAGTCAATCTCTTAGTAAAAATTCAGATTAGTTAGACACGTTGCGCCCCTCCAAAGGTTGCTGACACAAAAATAAAAAATTACGGAAATCCCGGGTAGTAGCTACCTACTTTTTCGAATACATTTTCCTTGGAATTTCCCGTTTTGAGGTAGGTACTTACTGAGGATATTGAACCTGGTCACTTTTGTATACTGCATAGCAAGGTTTGTGTCGTTCAAAACGTTGATCCCGAAAGAACCCCATTGGCTAATATGCATTCGAAGAACAGTACTTTTCTTGTCCAAATGTTGAAATATTTACTTACTCAAAAAACGACTTATGAACCTGGGAATAGGTTCATGAGTACCCACAGGTAAATGAGAACCCACCTTAGGAACTAAATTGATTTTAGGTTTGTGTTTTATTAGATAATAATAGATTGCAATCACCTCATAGTAAGCCATGAACCCGCTTTCAGCCGTGTAGTTTCCTGGTTTGCCACCACCTGAGGCGGGAGCTCCAATGTCAAATTTGGCTTCGTCGACAAGAGTGAAGCTTCTGCCGTACGTAGGCATTCCAATCATGAGTTTTTCCTTAGGGGCTCCCTGTTTCACCCATTCCCTTGCACTGTAGTCCTGTGGAATCAGACAGTTGTGGAGATGACATGAACATGAATTGAGAGAGAGGTGCTCCATGCACCAAGGTTGGAATCAGTCAAAATAATTTAAATCAAGCACAGAACAAGGCCTAGAGGAAAACACAAAATACTTCGTAGATAGTGCTCGAGGAGCTGGAAATCATTTTATTTATACGGTGTTGGACTAAAATTAACTGACTAGGTTTTGTCTGACCTACCCAGGTCCGCCACATGGGGGGGGGGGCAAAGTGGGTACTGTTGCCCCGGGCCCAGGGGGGGCCCGGTCCGGTCCTGAATTTAAATAAAGTACCTATTTTAGAATTTTTAGGCCTACTTAAAACAGAGTGTATTACACTTGACGGGCCCTGATCAGATTAAATTTGATTTACTACACCAGACTGTTTCTCTTAAACAGTTGCGATGATTGCGATGGCCCAAAATATTACTCTTTACCCTTTACCGTCTTTACCAGTAGGCACTCGGCTGAAGACTTGGGAGAGAGCATCCATGTGCCAAGAAAGGTTGAATTCCCTTGCCATTCTCAGCATTTAGCACAAGTTAGCATCCAAACTTGACTTTTCTAAGGTTATTAAAGAATTTTCACTTAAAAAGGCACGAAAGTTTTAAGTGTTTTGTCTTGTATTTTTCAAATGCAAATACACTTTTCCTCACTTCACTTTATTAGTTTTAAAATGTTTCATTTTATAAAACATGAAATTATAGCCTATTATAGTTTTCTATATTTAAAAAGTTTTCCACAATTATAATTACAATTACAGAATGCTATTATAACTCAACAAAACAAATTTGTCATTTTACTAATGCATATTTTTTATAGTTTTTCACTAAATAATTCTTGTATCTTTTGTTGTTATAAATCTAATTCTTTACTGCATAGCTTCATTACAAGTAGATAAACTGTAATAAAACAATTATATTTTTGTAGATTTTTTTTTTTTTCCAAAATTAATAAATGTATTCTTTCAAACATAATTATTGTTTCAATTAATTCCTTCAGCCATCTTGTATACAGAGACTTTCCTTTTTAATCCGTCCATAACATTAAAATAAAGTTAATTGTGTGTTGATTAATGATTATATATGAAATTTAGTCAATCATAATTTCTGCTACAATCGTCCAATTGAGGAATGAGTAAATTGGAACTTCTCTAAATACGCCCTCTATTCACAAACAATTGTATTTAAAGTAGTTAAAATAAAAATCCTATGACTGATTGGATATAGAATTTTTGTTTCAAGGTAATTTATGGCATTTTTATGGTTTCGTAATTGGTTGGTAATTACTAGAGTATGAATACTTGAATTTTCAATTCTTAAGTTACACTTTACTTTTGATTAAATGTTGAATAAAACGTAGTGAAGTAGTAAGAGTTCAGCCCCTCAAGTGTTCTTATTCAAACACTGAACCTTGGTAGGAAGTATAAATGATTTTTCGTTTGGTTAGAGAAGGTTTAATAGTTTTTTTATAACAATTATCATAGCCATCTCTAGTAAAAGTGGCGTGACAAAAAAAAAAAAAAAAAAAAAAAAAAAAAAGCGGGGGGGGGGGGGGGGGGCTCGTGGCCAGAATCTGGTCCCGGGCCCGACTTGGAGATGTGGCGGCCCTGGACCTACCTAGCAGTGTTATAAAGGTAGGGGAAGGGGTGTTCAGAGCTCAGTATGCCTGATGGGCAACGTTTAGTTATTTATGTCAGGGTTCAGCCAAGGCCTCACTTACCATTTATTTTACGCCACGTTTCGGGCCGTACCTTGGCCAATCTTCAGCCAGAACTATTACAGTGATCCCTTAATTCAATTCTCAGCTTAATCCCATAAAAACAACACAGCTATTAAAAAACGAATATTTGTGTTGTTTTCTGGGTGGTTAGTTGAGAATTGAATTAAGAGGTCACTGTTATAGGTCTCCCTGAAGATAGGCCGAGATGTGGCCCAAAAATTTGCGTAAATCAACCTTGGCTGAACCCTGAAATAAATACTGAACATGCAGCCGACTAATTCCATTACAACTGATACAATAAATTGTGTTAAGTGTTACATGAGGGAACAAGAGACTATTGAACATTTTATGGCGAGATGCTCCATATTAGCACGTATAGGATCAAATACCTATTTAGGTACCTTGGTAACGGGATGCTCGAGAGAGACGAATTCTTATCTCGAACTGACCGTTAATTATAACGGCAGGTGGTTACAGGAAGGAACTTTTCGACCACTTTAATTATTCCTTGTGGTACCTGCTTAATATCAAGTTACAATCAGCTAAACCTGACCAGATACTCCATATACCTATATATATATATAGGTGGTGGGGGACAACCCAAGCATGCGAAAAAATAACCAAATACAAATCAGTTTCACACCATTCTAAGACCGAAATCGTGAAAAACCCATAGGTATGTCCGTGTGAGTTGGCTTTGTTTCTAGATACCTGGCCGAATAGTGGTTGTAGACGAGGTTACACTGGTTTTGATGAGATAAAACAAGTTTTGAGGAATTTCGGATATTTACAGTCGGTTACTAGGTGCCCAACATCCATAGATTAAATAATTATCACATTTTTCCACAAATTAATATACCTATCTATACATTTTGCTATTCTATTGCGGATATGACATCAATTATGAGAGTAATTTCATGGTTTAACATTCGTGAATTGAGTATTTATATAGGTACTCACAACAGTAAGTTTCTTCTGGTAGCTCGTGGCGCTCTCCAGAGGGTACAGAGGTGAATTATGACCAACCTGCCTCTCCCATTGTCCGTGGAAATCGTAGGTCATTACGTTGATGAAATCCAAGTATTTCGCTATTTCCGGTACATCATAACTGAAATTTGTGAGAAACGTTATTTCAAGCTTATATTCCGCATAAAGTAAGTAGGTATTTGGAATCTTTCTTTACTAAAGAAAGCTTTGTATTCATGCAGACGTAATAACATGATCGTCTTCCAGAATCCAGTTTTCAAATCGTGTTTCATGGCATTTCAAAACTTTGAGAAGAAATTATGTTACATTTTGTAAGTGTACAAATCCTTGACACAAGATAATTTAAACTAATCATCAGATGTAATTTAAACTCCTGGGATGTAGGTACCGAAATCTAGGATTCCATTGGTTGCTCAAACATGTGATTCCACGAACACGAATCCTCAGAAATAAATAAATGGTCTGATCTCAGTTACATTTTTCAAGAAAGATGAGCTTATCAATTAATTTTAGTGTTATTGAAGAATGGTACACTGGCAGAGTTCGCGCAAACTAATTTTTAAATATCGCAAATATTTTGAATGTTCAGCAAATTTGATTTCGAATTGCTTATCTTGAATTGTTAGTTTTAGCAAATTTTCGTAAAAAATGAAGCTATTACAATGCTTCCAGAACTTTCCTTCATGGGAAGCTGTTTTCAGACATTCTAAAATGATTACTGTGATTTACAACTTTTCCATATATATAAATTTATCCAATTATAAGTACTAATATAAACACAGATATAGAATATATATCTGTGTATATATATATATATATATATATATATATATATATATATATATATATATATGTGTGTGTGAGTGTGTGTGTGTGTGTGTGTCATTCCAGACAATAAATACTCTCCTTAGGATCGAAATAAAAAATTCCGTTCTTTCGGGGGAGGGGGGGGGGAATCAAGTATTCCAAAAGAAAGAATACCTTCGTTCATTGGGCAGCACTTTTGAGCACAACAAATTGGTAAAATTTCAAAAATTGTGCAGAAAACCCCACAAAAATGGCTAATAATAAATAAATTTATATTTTTCATCATAAAAGAAAAAACGCAAAGAAAAGTTATCGACTATGAACTAGAACATGAGAAAAAGTTTCAGTCATGCAGCATGACCATATGAGCGAATTTTCTTGTTATCGTATTTTATTATATTATGTTAAATTGGTTGAAAATGCGAGCTTTTCGAGTGCAAAGAAAAAGTTAACCATTATTTTAACGGCAATAAACATGATCTAAATAGTAATCTGATATTCAAACTATTATTTAAACAAAGATATTGGATTTCTAGAATTTTAAACATTTTTATCGATTTTGTAGCACATTTTAATGAAATTTAATTACGATTTTGAGCATAGGTTTGAGCTTTAATTTTTAAATTACCAACTTCATAGTTGATAAACTTTATTTGAGTAATATTCTGCTAAAAAAAAAAATAAAAACACCGATGTTTAGCCTTTTGTTTTTCATTTTTTGTGATTTTTTTAGTACATTTTTTGAAATTTGACCAATTTAATGTGCTCAAAAAGTGTTTTCCAGCGAACTCATCCTTTCTTTTTAAATGCTTGATTTTTTGGCGAAAGAACGAAATTTTTATCTGAATTCTATCGAGAGTTTTCGTCTGGAATGACACATACATATATATATACATACATATATATATACATATAAAAAAGCGTTAAAATCCAGGAATCATTTCAGAATGCCTCAAAACAGATTTCGATGAAGAAAATTTTTGAAAATTTTTATTTTAAAATTTTTGGAGCCATTGCAATAGCTTTATTTTCTGAAAAAATTCGCTAAAAAGCACAAAATTTAGCCAAAAATGAACTTAAATTTCATTAACTCACCAATAAACTAACCGTGCTAAAAAAAGATAAAAACTGCAAAAACGCTCTAAGTGTTTGTTCGAATAGTGGTGTATTATTAATAAGATTAGGTAAGTTTCGAAACGATTCAGCATAAATATAATACGATAATTTCTGAAAATTTGCTCATACAATCATGCTACATGACTGGAACATTTGATCTTGTACGCGCGGACTAAACTGCAGGCGATTTAAATGCTTGGCTTGGGTTATTTTGATTTATGGCTATGAACATGAGAGCTCACAGCTAAAAACTGCTTTACTAGTCAAAATGTCCTCCTGGTGTGAATTATTCCTTACCCAGCAGCGATTGCTTCAAAACTGGCAGGCACTGCAGCTGTGAGGAGTAATCTTGGTTGGCCCGAAGTCTTTGCTTCTCCCTCGAAAGCTGTCCTCAACTCCCTCAACAGATTGACGTAGGATGCTCTGTCGTCCACTCCCCTACGACGATAAATTCGTGATTTTTCGTTTTCATCAATCAATTCATATCTTTCTCACTACTGATCATTGAAAGTCAAATAGGTCCCCTCAACTTGACTGGTTAAGATAAAGTTAATATCGATGTTTGAAAACGTTTGGAAACTTTCGGGCTTACTTACCTCGGATACTCCCAATCAACGTCGAGACCGTTGAATTTAAACTCCCTGAGGAATTCAATGGCCTCGTAAACGAATTGGTTCATTCTGAAGACATTGCTTGTCAACTCTTTGAATGGTGTAGATCCGAAAGCCCACCCTCCAATAGCTAACAGGATCTGCAAATAAACATGTATACGTTAGTACTTAATATTGTCTTGCTTTATATAATATGCAGGGTGTCACAAATTTAATGGACCAGCCATTTATTTTATATTTTATTTTGAAGATATAAAAAAGAAAAAAACTCTTAATACGATCGTAGTAATACAATTCAATGGTGAAATCGGATTTTGAATATCATGCATCACAGTGGCGCTACGACCCACAGTGGATGGAAGCGTGCAAAAACCTCAAAAAATGAAAGCTTTAATAAAAATGTTTTTCCGTTTTTATATTGTTCCTAGATACCTTCAGACACAAAATTAGCCCTTACTTTCCCCATTTGGGCGTGTAGAAATTTTTGAGAGGGCATTGAGTATGATAATTGGTCGTATGCATGAAATTAAGATTTTGGTGTAGTAGGTATTGATGATTTAATACGCCTCCAAAACTGGGGAAATTCCCCAAGACGAAATATACCATGTATTCTATACATTTTTAGGTGTACCTGATCATTTTTTCACATTTTTTGGTGCATCACCAAGAGTAAGCAGTGATAATGAGGGTTTTTGGAATAATCATGTGATTATTTAACCTTGGTAGAGTGCCACAAGTGCAGGTCATCTCCGGTCGTCCTAAGACTGGAATAATCCGACTACGCACTCATTTAAGTGTCTTGTGTATTAACTTGATCGTCGTTCTCAGCCGTCGGTGATCACAATGAACGAAAACGTTGAGGAAGGTATGTGACGGCAACCGCCTATCAACTCCTGCTATGACGAGTCAAAGTAAATAAACCACAAGGTGCGAACCTTGTCCCGAGAATGAATGTTACGATTCATTCTTCGTCTAGAAAAATAGTTCTTTGAATTTTAGTGATATAAAATAGTCTTATATCACTATCAAGAAAAAAATGTCTCTTGAAATTCCATATTCAGTGCTTTGCGAGATTTTATTTAAGAGTGAAAGTGATTTTGAGAACGATCTGCGCGAACGATACTCAAATTTGGAAGAAACGGTTTTACATCAGGTGAATAAAAAATAATTAAGTAACCCATTTCGGTTATACTTACGTTCCTTCAAAATAATTATTCAGCTTGATTTACTATTGATTCAGCTTTCGCGCTATGAAAAATGAAAAAAGGTTCTCATTTGCCCTTCATCGCCACACCTTTTTTTTTACTAGTTATCATTTTGGTAGTAGATACTTGGTGCAGTAATAAGGGATATGACTGGTTTCGGCTTTTCCAATGTAGAAAGCAGGGCATTCTTATATATACAAATATATATACATACAGCGAAATCAGCGGAACAAATTCTGATCAGCTGAGCGGACAGCTGATGACGTCCGCGACGCCCGAGGCAGTCGGACGAAAAGCCCCAACCTGGAATGGTTGTTTACTTTACTTTACTTTTTTTATATACATATAAAAAGCGTTAAAATCCAGGCATCGTTTCAGAATACTTCAAAACGGATTTCCATGATGAAAAATTTTTTAAATTTTTATTTTAAAAATTTTGGAGCCATTGCAATAGCTTCATTTTCTAAGAAAATTCGCTAAAACGTTGCTATCCGATTAGCCATTATAGTTAGCGAGTTGGGAATGGTTTCAATCGACTCAGCACTCCAAAAAACATCAAAATGCAGATCAATTTCAACCACTTGGCTCATCTAAGAGGTTTTTGCACAAAAACTGCTGTTTCCATCCACTGTGCGACCCCTAACTCAAGTTCTTCAAGTAAGAATCCTCATATTATTTATTATAGATTCGGAATCTACTGAAAATTTTATTGAAAAAAGACACATCACTCGAATTTTCTTGTGGGCGAAAACGGACCGAACAAAATTCAAAATACAATTCGATTGTGAAACATCGAGTTTTTGAAAATATTCAATTGTCACACATGATACATGATTTTGAAGTATTGTTTCATCCTCAATCACATAGGTACCTAGTGATTTATTGATTTTTGCAATACCGACTTAGAAAAACACCGAAAATAGGCCAGAATTTCACATTTCTCCAGTTATTTTTCACCTAGCGCAAAGCGTGTAGTCTAATGTCGTTTTTCGGCATTTTTCCAAGATGTACAGAAAACTTACATTCTTAAAATAGTGTGCTCTAGTACCTATTTGTTATCAAATGTTGAAGAAAAGAACAGTCTCACCTTAAGATTGGGATTTTTCTCCCTGAGAGCGATAATCTTTGCGTATTGATCTTCCGTACCAGTTGCAGCATCGAGTTTGTGATCATTAAGAGTTGCGAAAGCGTAAATAACATGAGTGCAAAGTGTGGGCTGGAGGTCTGCAGGCTCGAATCTGCCAGCGCCTGGTCGCTTTGCTGACCAAGAGGTGAGGTAGCAAAACACCTGAGCTTCTCTGCCTGTTACGCAAAATTGAACTTGTTAACAATATTGAAGTATATGCAATTAATTTTGGAATTTAATGGTATGTTGTCATCTGTCTCTACTGCCTTAAGGCCGAGCTAATTAATATCTCAGTTATCACAAATACTATAATCTACAGATAGAAATATTGAGATAGGTAGTAGCAAATTGATAAGTTGTGTTTGAGTACTGTTAGTATCCGTAGGGATGGGGATGATCTGATTCGAGACAGTTGGTTTCGTCTTGAGTTTAGAGATGACTTCAGCGACAGGGATCTTGATCGGTGCTGGTTTGACGGCAACTTGGGATGATTTAGCAATTTTCGACCAATCCACGTCCTGTGCGTTAGGTCCACGCTTGATTCCCCTAAGCTCTTCTCTGTAAACCCAACCAGACATCAATTTAATCAATAATAATTGCTACATAGGTGTGGTAAATTTCAGGACGGATTACATTTGTGGGGAATCAATTTTAGGCCAGTTCCCTTAGGATTTGGTCAAGGAAGTTTTGAGTTAGGTAGGTACAGCCTTGAAATTATTTCTTCAATCCCTCTTTTCTTGGTGGGGTACGATCGGTAGCGAAAACAAGCAGTGTTGTATAAATTATAATGCTGTATATTTATATTCAACTGCGGTTGTTAACTTTTCTTCGAACTTATTCGTTTTACCCCGCTCACTTGATTAATTTGTACGAATTGTACCTATCAGGATTTGAGAAAAGAATCACGGACCACTTCTGGGTACCTTGCACTGGTGGTCTGCGGACCATAGATTAGGGAACACTGGTCTGGAATGACACATTATATATATATATATATATATATATATATATATATATATATATATATATATATATACTTGTGTGGGTTACCTATCTCCTAGGATGATCCCATATAAATTTCGTTGTCGTCGGATCAATAATGACGTATGCACAAGCGCAACAAATATTCGGCAGCCGGCCTAGCATCCAGATAAAATTTGACGAAGTATTTTGCTGGTAGGCTATTATTGTAAAAAACGTAAATGTAGTATTATGAAAAAGTATGTAAATAATTGAGAAGTGCAATTCTGGCCAATTTTTCGGTGTTTTCCCAAGTTGGTGGTGCAAATATCAATACGAAGTTCTGCACGAAAAAATACCTACCCCAAAATCATGTACTACATGTGGCAATTGGATATCTTCAAAAACTTTATTTCACAATTTTTGCACTTTTAGAGTGGAATCGCGCATTTTTACAGCGGAATTACGCATTTTTACAGCAAAATTGCGCCCGTTTAGGTGCACTAAAACGATTGAGTGATGGGTCATTTCTTCATAAAAATTTCACGCAGAATTCAAATTTGCAATGGAGGTTCCCATTTAAAATAACGAAGTTGATAACAATTGCGCAATGCTTAATTTTGTCATTTTTGAGATTCTTACAATAAAACATTAAGATTTATTGTTTTATTGTAATGTTTTATTGTAAGAATCTCAAAAATTACAAAATTTCAACATCAACTTCGTTATTTTAAATGGGAACCCCTATTTTTTATTGCAGATTTGAACGTAAAAATTTCTGGAGAAATGACCCATCACTCAATTTTTTTAGTGCACATAAACGGGCGCAATTTTGCTGTAAAAATGCGTAATTCCGCTGTGAAAATGCGCGACTCCACTCTAAAAGTGCAACAATTGTGAAATACAGGTTTTGAAGGTATTCAATTGCCACATGTAGTACATGATTTTGGGGTACCTACCTATTTTTTCGTGCTGAACTTCGTATTGATGTTCTTTTATTGATATTGTAACCCCATTTATCGATATGGGAACCCTCGGAGGGGAGCAAAAGCTAAGAGTTAAATGAAAACTCCTACTTTAAGAACTTGTATTATTTAGGATTATACCAGTGCGGATCTACACTTACCTTAGCTGCCTGTGCGAGACGTTCGCTGGAGATTTGAGATAGAACTGCCACCACCTACTTTCAAGGAAGTAGGACTTAGTCAGGAGACTAAGTGAATAAATGTAGATGAAGAATGAATTTATTAAAGCCAGTGAATTTACGTTAATTATATATATATTGCAAAATAAAGTGAAGTTAATATGAGCAAAACTATTGTTGAATTTACTTGTGTTGTACCTGGGTTAATGGGAGAAGTCAGGAATAGTTATAAGTACTTCCGTACGTGAATTGTATTCAAGGATAAAACAATATTACTAATGAACAATATAGGCATCAAGTATATCTTCCTACCTAAGTGTCGACTTGAATATAAAAAGGAACCTATGTCTCAACTTCTGGTATTATACGTGGTGGTCACTGAAGGTGGACACCAAGGGTGGTCACTGAGGGTGGACACCACGTGTTCAAGTTTACAAGTACGAAATATAATAAATCAGAATCAAATAATGGCTTAAAATTACGGGGGAATTTAGGGAAGGGCCATTCTCAGTCTCTATCTTTTGGTAGGTATTAGAAGCGCCTATATCGCACAGTTCAATGAGAAGAAAACAATCGTAACTGTTCACGTTCACACTACTAATTATATACAAGAGTTATTGAGAATCCTACCAGTAGTTCGTCGGAGGCAGGTGCTGTCGCAGTCGAAATGGTGTATTGAAGTCGGAGGTAGTCGGGGGCAGTCAGTGGTTGAAACCGACGGTGGACACAAAATGATCGGGGGGGGGCTGCAACTCTCGGTCAGACTCTCTCTCTCTCTCGCCACATCAAGCGCCAACCGTGGAATGGAGCAGTTAGGGGCGAACACGGGGGTCCTTTGACTTGGAGGGGGTCAAGCGACGCAGGCGCGCATGCGCGGAGAGTGGGAGAGCCGCTGCTGGCGCGAATGGTGGCGATGGGGGCGACTCCGTTGCTGCTGGTGGCGCTGCAGTTGGCGATCCTGTGGAACGCGAACGCGCCCGTTTTGAATGTGCATCAGAGCGGGAAATTTGACTGGCTCTCGACGGGACCCTGGGGTCACACTCCCCTCCCCTTCGGAAGCCGATGTCCTCAGCGGCGCAACTTCCCTCGGATCGGTTGGCGGCAATCTCCAGGGCTTGCAGATGTGTCACTCTGCAGCCGCGACAAGCAGTTATGGCAGGATTCTGGCGGTGGCGGGTGTCCCCGCAGACAACTGGGTGCCCCTCAGCAGCAGCCTTCTTAGATCGACGCAGGAAGGTCCTGCAGGCCTCACACCAGAGGCGTGAGTTGTGGCCCCGAGTCCTGCCGCAAGCCATGCACCCCCTCTCCGCGGTGCGCTCCTCATCCTCAGTCTGGGACTCATCCTCGTTCCTCCCTTCCGACAGTGGCTCGTCTCTGGAAGTTGAGGGGGCGCTGGTGGCGAGTGCTTTCCTGGATGTTGATGGGACGTTTGTGGCGGTATCGTTTCTCGGTGGGGCGCTGGTGGCGCGTATCGGTTGGCGCAGCTCCCAGATCACGTGATCTCTAAGTCGATCGAGGATCGCTCCAGCCAGGGCCCCGGCATCGTGGATCGGCGAGTACGCAGGCGATTGGCGCTGCACAACCAGGTCGGCAATCCGGTCGGCCATGTCGTGGGGATTCAGGGTGGGCGGCAATCGCTCGTCTATGAGGGCCACCACTTCTCGAGCTATCTCCAACGCCGTGGGTCCGACGACGCGTGGCTGTTGCATGCGCTGAGCTACAGCCGCTGCAACCTCTGCTACACTGAACCCAGGGTGGGGTACAGGCTGCCTCCCTCGGGTCCACTCCTGCAGGCGCCTCATGGCGCTGGCGTGTCTGTGCCAGGCGTCCTCCCGTTCAACCGCTGTGCTGGCGCGATACAGCATTTCTGCACCTGTTTCCAAAACAGTCCACTCTTTCTCGATCTCTCGGGGTCCGGGTCCCACACCACCAACTCTAGGCAGGCCCATTCGGGGTTGCGGGAACATTGGCTCCGCTGGCGGCTCATCATAGGAGCTCCCTCCACGACTCACCTCCTCATCCAACCTCCTCTCCATATCCGCAACCATCGCATGAAGATCCCTACCACGTGACATGATCGAGCACCGTCTGGAACATTCACCTCTTACATTAGCACTTTTGTCTAGCCACTGGGGTCTTAAAATAATGACAATATTCAGGGGAATCTAGATTCTACTGGTGTGCTGTTATCTTATAGGTGCCATTGTTACGTGTAGTGTTGTGGTTCCTATTCGACTCGTCGCGACAGGGGCCTAAGTTGGTAAGGGCCTAGTTGTGCTGACCCTCATCGACTCGACTGACTCATCACTGGTAAGAACGGAAACAGGTAAAAGGGCGTCGGCCCACGATCGGTCACGCGCGCGCCCGCGACAGCGTCACGGGTTGACATGAAAAGGCGGTACAAAACAATAGAACACAGGTAAGTAATTTTACATAATCATTATCATTTTACATGTATACATTTTAAAAGTTTCAATTCAAATAAGTTTTTTTTTTTTTTTTTTTTTTTTTTTTTTTTTTTTTTTTTTTTTTTTTTTTTTTTTTTCAGGTTCTTGTTTCCTTTGAAGGTCGTCCCGTGTGCAATTGCCGGTAATCTGGCCGCGGAAGGCTACGCAGCTTACGAGGTGCAACTTCAACAGTTGTATGCGACTTCTTGGCCGCAGGTGGTACTTCAGCAGGGGAACTCTTCGATGCTGGTTCGTCCGAACCATCTGTCTTCCGGACTTCAACAGGCAACGGTACTTCAACAAACCGAGCCACTGGGTAAGTATCCTCTTCTTCCAGAGCAAGATCCTCAATCTCCATACCGCAAGGCACTGGTTCGGGCTGTTGGTCTGGCATGGGTGCAATCGGTGGAGTGACGCAGGCATCGTCCAGTATACCTCTCTCGAATGCGGGCTTGAGGCGCCCCAAGTGCACTACCTGGCAGCGGTCCGTGGGATCGGCTATCTCGTACGTCACTTCAGAGAGACGTCGCACGACCCGCATGGGTCCCACCCACGGGCTCCAAAATTTGGACGAAACTCCAGGAGGCGGCACCATCTGGCGCAGGTACACTCTGTCGTCCACGTTGAAATATCGAGGGGTCCGACGTGCGTTAGCGATGCGAGATCGCTTCATCCATGCTTTCCGTATGGCCCTCGCCGCTGCCTTCTGAGCTCTCCGGACGTATTCAAATGTCCTGTTGTGACTGGACGGAGAGCCCAGATCTAGGGCGGCGGCGACAGGCAATCGGACTTCCCTTCCCAAGTGCAACAGGTTTGGCGAATATCCGGTGCTTCCATGAGGAGCGCTACGATACACGGCCAGGGCCATCGGCAACACGTCCTGCCACAAGGTTGTCTTGGGGGATAACTTGGCGATTATATTGGCCAAGGTCCTGTGAAAACGTTCACAAATTCCGTTGCTTTGGGGGTGGTACGCGGTGGTCTGTACCTTTTTAATTCCCCAAGCAGTGCACAGTTCTTGCGTGACCGCTGCAGTAAAGGCGGTTCCACGGTCCGAAATCATTTTCTCCGGAACTCCATGCGTGGGAAAATACCTCCTAGTGAGTATGTCGACCACCACCTTGGCTGATGTGTTCGACACTACGTAGGCCTCGGCGTATTTGCTGAAGTGGTCTACTACTGTAAGAAGGTACCTGACTCCGTTGGGTGTCGCAAGCGGCCCAACATGGTCGATTCCCACGATCTCTCCCGGATGCGTCGGTAGTTCTGGTTGCTGAATTGGTGGATCCAGCCGATTCGGAGTTTTCCGTTTCTGACAGACGGCACAGGACTTGACGTAATCCTTGACGTAGGTTGTGAGTTTCGGCCAGACTCCATATCTCCTTACCGTGGCATCAGTGGTCTCAATGCCCGGATGTCCGGCCCAAGGGCTGTCATGGCATACTTGTAGAATCTGGTGGCGAAGGGAGCCGGGAATCAAGGGGACCAATAATTCTCCGGTATCTACGACCTTCGAGGCCATCCAGACTCCGTCTTCCAAGCGGGCTGACCATTTCTCCGGATTCTTTTGGACTTCCAGAATCCATGGGTCCACTTGTTGCGAGGCAATGAGCATCTCTTTCGTCAGTTGAAAGGTGCTAATGCTAGCAATAACCACTCTGCTAAGGGCGTCCACATGCTTCATCTGGCTTCCGGGTCGGTAGACAGGATCAAAGTCGTATTCCGACAAACGGAGCATCCATCTGCTGATGCGATGAGTGGGGTCCCGCAGGTTCATTGCCGCTGTTAAGGCTCTATGGTCAGTTTCCAACCGGAAGCGCCGACCTAACAAATATGGTTGAAAGTGAGAAACCGCCCACACTACTGCCAGGAGCTCTCTTTCAGTGGTGGAGTATCTTGACTCCGCGGGATTCAACTTACGACTCGCGAAAGCAATGGGGTGGCTTTCTCCGTCATGGTCCTGGCTGAGCACGGCTCCTAGAGCTATGCCAGAGGCGTCTGTGGATAGGTTAAATGGCAGCGAAAAATCAGGATAAGCGAGAACCGGACTGGTGAGAAGGTTCGCCTTCAACTGGTCGAAAGCTCGTTGCTGCTCGTTTCCCCACTCGAAAGGAACATCCTTGCGCAGGAGCTGGGTTAGGGGAGCGGTGATCGCTGAGAACCCGCTGACAAACCGCCTATAAAAGCCAGCAAGGCCTAAAAAGGCGCGTACCTGCGTAGCATCTTTTGGTACAGGATAACTCTGCACGCAATCGATCTTGGTCGTCTCCATCCGCAGTCCGTCTTCAGACACAATGTGTCCCAAATAGCTGACCTGTGTGCTCAAAAAGGTACATTTGGCCAGGTTCAGTTTTAGGTTGGCGTGGTTCAATCTCTCTAAGACTTGTCGTAACCGCACCATGTGAGTTTCTACGTCCGGTCCGAATACTACGATGTCGTCGAGGTAGACTAGGCAGGACGAACTCACAAGTCCCTCCAGAACGCAGTTCATTAGTCTTTGAAATGTCGCCGGCGCGTTTTTGAGTCCAAAGGCCATCTTGCGGTACTGAAACGTTTTGCCCAGTGTTGTGAATGACGTCTTCTCACGATCCTCATCCGCTATTGCTATCTGGTGATAGCCTGCCGTGAGATCCAGCGTCGTGAAGTAGCGGCTACCCCCGAGAGACTCAAGCGTCTCTGTCAAGTTCGGAAGTGGGTACGCGTCGCTCTTTGTCGCACGGTTTAATGCCCGGAAGTCGGTACAAAACCGATACTTCTGGTTCTGTCCGGGTGGAGTTTTCTTTTTCACGAGTACAACGGGTGCTCCCCAGGGGCTGGTCGAGGGTTCAATAACTCGATCCGTCAGCATCTGGTCAATTTGCTCCTCTATGATGGATCGTAGAGCATGCGGCACCGTGTACGGCTTTTTGTAGATAGGGGGGTGCGATCCCGTTTCGATGCGATGTACTACCTTCATCGAGCATCCCTGAGCGTCAGGCCACTGAAACAGGTTCTGGTATTCTTTCAGAATACGGGTGACATAGTCGCTGTCCTCTGTCGGGAGGTGCTGGAGCTGTTGGTTCAGCACGGCGACGAGGTCCGGAACAGGATCATCCAGATCCTCAATCGGGAACTCCTCCGACGGGTCAAGAATAGGGCAGTTTTCGGACGTAGGGACATCCATGTCCACGGGTCTCCACAGGTGAGAAGAGTCGAAAGCGTGAGTCCCTTCGACGACGGCAATGCGAGGACGCATTGGCTGTGCGAGGTCCGGCATGGGAACTGGTCGGGCAGGTGACAGGTATCCTGTGATAACGTCACTAATCACAATGGACTGGCCTGTCTGGGGGTGTATCATCCTAACTTCGCAGCTATCCAGGTGGATAGAAGCGGGAATTCTCCGAAGCAGGTCCAGCCCCAGCAGGTCCAATCCTGAGTGATCTCGTGCGAATATCCTGAATGCATGGGTGAGCTTCAAGGGGCCTATAACCACTTCCAAACGTTGTTGTCCGAGGAAGGGCATCGGCTGACCATCAGCACCCCAAGCGAGAATCCGAGTAGGCACAATGGGTACGCCCGGTACTGGCTGCGTCAAAACGGAGATTTGAGCGCCGGTGTCGACTATCAGCACTCGTTCATGGCCACTCAAGCTGACCTTGATCCGCATAGTTTGTTTAAACGGCGAATCAACAGCTGGTAGGCAGACATCAGGCTCTTCTGCCTTTGGAGTGGAAGCCGAAGGTGTTTCGGCACTTTTCGGCTCCGTTCCGAGGGCGATTGCTTGGCGATGGTTTGCCTCATGCGCAGTACTCGTAAGGGCTAATACCTTTCGAGGTTCTGGTCGGGAGAGTGGTTCAGGAGGTACGTAGGACTCGGTCTTCTGTGCACATTCTGCTTCTAAGTGACCGTAGTAACCGCAGTAGTCACACATTGGTTCGTCGGCAAAGTGAACGCTCTTGACTCGGCAATCAGACTCCTTGTGTCCATATAGTCCGCAATAATCGCAGGGGAAATTCTTAGGATTCTTCAAACAGTGAGCTGGGAAGTGAACTCTGCTCTGGCAGTAGCTGCAAGGCTGCCGCGGGCTTCCCATGGCGTTTCGGCGTTGTGGTGGTGGAGTAGGAGGTCTCGGGATGTTGGGACACCCTGATGCTATGTGACCCAGCTCTCTGCAGCGGTAGCATCTCTTGTCCTGGACCTGGATTCGAGCAACATTCCAATGGTCAGATCCCTGAGGCTCTAGAGCGTCCTCTAGCTCTTCGGATTTCTTCAAAGCTTCTTCAAGGGAAGCCGGAGGGTTGTTGACGAAAAATCCGGCGTAGCGACCGGGAAGTCCTCTCAAGAAGGCTTTCACCGAGCGAGCTGCAATCCATGCTCGAGTTTGTGCTGCATTCATCACTACTCCATCCACACGCGATGCCAGTGCTGCTGTATGTTGAACTCGTTCGGCGTACTGTCGAAAAGACTCGCCTGGCGATTTCTGCATTGTCCAAAGCCGCTCCGCAGCTTTCTCAGGATCGTCGCGACCATACCAGCGCACTAGAGCGCGCTTTAGTCCTTCATAAGGGTTCTCTCCCTCGAGTAAGTGTCCGTTGTCGAGGAGGAATGTTTTGGCAGTCCCTCTAAGCTTGATTCGCAGTAATCGGATGCGTTGGTCGTTGGTCAGGCCCTGTGTGATACCATCGAAAATTTCGAAGAACGCTCCGATCGACACACTTTCTAGGTCATCGGGGTCCCAGGGGTCAACTTCCATCAGCATCGACCTTGGAATCTGCTCGGCCGAGGACTCGGATGGTTTATTTCCGAGTACCAGCTCGAGGCGATTCATGGCCTTGGCGACAGCTTCAAGGGCAACATCTCGTGGTTCCGGTGACGTAGACATCGTTGAAATAACGATCACGGTCAAGAAATTGAAAATGAATTTAAAGAGGGAATGAAACTGAAGGTTTCCGTTCCAAATACTTGATCACAATTGCACTTTACACGCACCCAAACGCTTCGCCACGCCGCGATTTGAACCGGTTGTAGGCCGACAAAGGTAAGGTGGGCAATTCGATGTCGTATGGGGAACAACGTTGTGCTTTTTGAAGAAAAGCAACAACCAATTGTGGGGATAACAGTAAACAATTAAGTTACTTTCAAGTAGATTGTTTTCAAAATCGTATTAAATTAATTTACTTTTCACTCTTGCCGAATTTACTATTAAATTTAAAGGAAAGGTGGGCAAGGGTGGTCAGGCAAAATGAAAATTGGCCTGGACAGGTCTTAAGGACGGGTCCCTTGAGGGTGGGCAACAATGGTGGACAGAAGGTCTGCCAATGGTGGGCAAGGTGGTCACTGACCACCAACAAATTCAAAGTTAACTATAGGGTTCAAAATCTACGAACTTTCAACTCAAAAAAGATACTGTTTATCTTACGTATTTTGTAAACAATCCAACGTGTGGTGGGCAAACAAGGTGGACAGAAGGTCTACCAATGGTGGGCAAGGTGGTCACTGACCACCAACAAATTCAAAAGTTAACCATAGGGTTCAAAATCTACGAACTTTCAACTCAAAAAGATACTGTTTATCTCACGTATTTTGTAAACAATCCAACGTATGGTGGGCAAACAAGGTGGACACCAAAAGGGGCCACGGTGAGCACACCTTGCAACTTGAAATTTGCGAGTCAAACTCTGTGAAGGGTGTCTGTACTCAATTCGTGCAGCACAAAGAACAATATGAAATGTGTCAAATTTGTGTAGTTGTGTTAAATGTGTGTTTGGCACCCTTAGATCATAACATGCACATTCACATACAACTTAGTCTAAGTACTTTTGTTCCAACTGGAACTTTTCTGGACAACTCACTAACCCAAACAACACTTTTTCTTTTTGCAAGACAATTGAATTTACTGAATTTAACAGAGAAAGACAGCTAAGATCCGCACAGAAAAAGAATAAAATCTACTAAAATTTGTATAAAATTGGTAGCTACTGATTTTAGGCAGTCAAGGCGTTGGTGTCGATGGTGTGTCGACACAAGTTCGATCAAGATTAAGTCTGCACTGAGGAAAACCCAACACAAGTTTGGTTTGCAGTGCTTTACAACCCAATCCACACCGATGCCAACAATTGTAACCCCATTTATCGATATGGGAACCCTCGGAGGGGAGCAAAAGCTAAGAGTTAAATGAAAACTCCTACTTTAAGAACTTGTATTATTTAGGATTATACCAGTGCGGATCTACACTTACCTTAGCTGCCTGTGCGAGACGTTCGCTGGAGATTTGAGATAGAACTGCCACCACCTACTTTCAAGGAAGTAGGACATAGTCAGGAGACTAAGTGAATAAATGTAGATGAAGAATGAATTTATTAAAGCCAGTGAATTTACGTTAATTATATATATATTGCAAAATAAAGTGAAGTTAATATGAGCAAAACTATTGTTGAATTTACTTGTGTTGTACCTGGGTTAATGGGAGAAGTCAGGAATAGTTATAAGTACTTCCGTACGTGAATTGTATTCAAGGATAAAACAATATTACTAATGAACAATATAGGCATCAAGTATATCTTCCTACCTAAGTGTCGACTTGAATATAAAAAGGAACCTATGTCTCAACTTCTGGTATTATACGTGGTGGTCACTGAAGGTGGACACCAAGGGTGGTCACTGAGGGTGGACACCACGTGTTCAAGTTTACAAGTACGAAATATAATAAATCAGAATCAAATAATGGCTTAAAATTACGGGGGAATTTAGGGAAGGGCCATTCTCAGTCTCTATCTTTTGGTAGGTATTAGAAGCGCCTATATCGCACAGTTCAATGAGAAGAAAACAATCGTAACTGTTCACGTTCACACTACTAATTATATACAAGAGTTATTGAGAATCCTACCAGTAGTTCGTCGGAGGCAGGTGCTGTCGCAGTCGAAATGGTGTATTGAAGTCGGAGGTAGTCGGGGGCAGTCAGTGGTTGAAACCGACGGTGGACACAAAATGATCGGGGGGGGGGGGGGGGGGGGGGGCTGCAACTCTCGGTCAGACTCTCTCTCTCTCTCGCCACATCAAGCGCCAACCGTGGAATGGAGCAGTTAGGGGCGAACACGGGGGTCCTTTGACTTGGAGGGGGTCAAGCGACGCAGGCGCGCATGCGCGGAGAGTGGGAGAGCCGCTGCTGGCGCGAATGGTGGCGATGGGGGCGACTCCGTTGCTGCTGGTGGCGCTGCAGTTGGCGATCCTGTGGAACGCGAACGCGCCCATTTTGAATGTGCATCAGAGCGGGAAATTTGACTGGCTCTCGACGGGACCCTGGGGTCACAATATTCGCAACACCAACTTGGGGAAAACACCGAAAAATTGGCCAGAATTGCACTTCTCAATTATTTACATACTTTTTCATAATACTACATTTACGTTTTTTACAATAATAGCCTACCAGCATTGTATATGGGACCATCCTAGGAGATAACCCACTCAATTCCTGAAAATTTTGATCAAAATCGGATTAAAACTTAGTGTAGCCATGGGCGTGGCAAGGAATTGGCACAGACTGACACGGAATCAAAGTTGATCAGAAGCCTCTGAAACGCAAAAAGCAAGAGGAGAATTTTTTTCCAGCTCCTGTTTATTCTTCGAACGAATTTTTAAAGTATAAACTTTGATGATTAAAATGATACGAGGAAATGGAGCCTTCCATTTCTGCAGTTCTGTTTTTGCTCATAACAAAATTGGACGGGCTGAACGAAAACAACGTTCTGATATTGTCGAATCCTTGCGTTACTTATAATATTTTCTCAACTCCGCTGCAAATTATGGGCCTCAAGATCAGAAATCTGATTTCTACTAGGTACTTTTTCGAGAAAAAAAAGATATAGGTAGGTATTTTTTAACACTAATTTTCCTAGATCTGGCAGTTTTTCAATCATTACGTGACTCTTCTGTGGATCAATAGCCTGCATTAAGACATGGTACAGGAAATACTACAGGACATAAAAATCGGTCAAAGTTTCACTTGACGTTTCAGTTACCTAGCTATTTATTACCTAGGTCTTACCTGGTAATCCTGCTTATTTAATTTAATCATTATAATAATAGCAATTTAGTTGTTGTTAGGCTAGAAGAGGGTTTAAATAGAAATAAGAATACCAAAATAGATTCTCATTGTGAATTGCAAATGGTATTTCGCATTTACCTGATAGCGCCAATCAGTGGATATTTGACATCGTTGCCACAAACAGTTCCGGTGAAATCGTCCATGTCCACAGTCCAGACCATAGCGCCTCCGAATCCGTTTTCCTTCAGCCACTTCATTTTGTACCGGATGGATTTCTCGTCGTCAAAGCCAACCCATTGGTCACCCTGAAATTTCAGTTTTGAAAATCATCATTCTCTAAGGAAGGTCCTTTTAGAATAATGGTAATGGGATGGAACCTTTCTCCCAAACAACTCTAACATATTCGCGAAACAAATCACGTGAATGGTTTATTTTCAATAACATACCTATGTTATCGACCTAAGGGGAAAAAACTCAAAATTTGATGGTTTACGTTTCAAAATGCATACGGCGCGCGGACCGTAACTTTTCTCCGAAACCACTGGAATAAAGTTCGTGAAACTTTGATCAAAAATCATTTTGGGGTCTTGTTGGTTCTGAACCGTCGGCATCAATATCAATCAACCCTAAAGGGTAGAATTTAAGGGCTGAAATATTAAAAAATCGAGATCTCGAACACGTATGAGCCGGTAAATTTTTTTAGCTGTTATTTATTCATAGATATAATCCCAAAGAATCGAGTGAAACCATCCGGATCGCTCTATATTCAGCTGTTTGCTCTCCTGAGGGCTAGAGCGTTGTCAAAGAACATCAAAATGAGAGTAAAAATTGCCGTATGAACTGCAACGATCTATCAGCTACCCATTATAATTACAAAAGGAATTCTCACTTCTCGAAATCAAGTTTATTATACCTACCTAACCGTTGTCACCAATAGATGGAATTGCGAAGCGTAGATAGGTGATTTATTTCTTATTTATTCCTATTTATCATCTCATTAATTTTCAGTTGGTGTGTCCGCTCTTGTTAAATACAGTGTAGGTATTTCATAATTTAATAAATTCATCCTCGGCAGGATTCTTATGCAATCAAGTTTGGACAGTGCATAGTATACAATAGATAATGTTAGTAGGTATATTTCTGATACAGAAATAATAAAAATTTGTGAAAAAACTTGCATCGTTTTTCATTGTCATTTCGTAGTTCGTTTTCTCTCTAGGTTGGCAAATATACTTACTGAATTTATGTAGTACTAGTGTAGCATTCTCGCTCCCTGCGCTCGCTCGGGTTGGGATATAAGGAACACGGGTCATTGCCTAACCTCAACAACCTGACCCCACCCCCCGCCTGCCCTCCAGCTCAAAGTTCGGGTGGGGGTAGAAAAATATAAAATGGCTTATGCACCCTTTTGGACGAACCCAACAAGACTTTACAAAAAAGGCCTTTCTGTCCTTGAATTGGTTTTTTTCTCCAACGTTTCTCCTCAGGAACTGGGGCTTCTTCAGGGAGTTTACATTTTTCTCCCGTTTTCTTTTTTTTGATCGAATTCAGAGTTATCAGTTTAAGAAAATAAAATTAAAAATTTTTCTAGTTAATGTAGGTAATATCGGATCCGCTGTGAGGGGACCGGCCTCAGCAGCGACCCCACCTCGACTTGCGGACCGACCGAGGATATATAAGACAATATATAATATTTATAATAATCCGGTATCTTTCGACACTGGGCAGTCAACGCTTCGTAACTATTGGCCCTTATTACCTAGCTAGCACCGTGAGTTGGATCCGGGACGACTAGCTACCATCTCGTCAACGACAGTGCCCTCTTCTCCATTCTTCTCTGCTGCTCGAAGATCTTCAAGATCTTTTAGCCTCTATCAAGAATCAAGGTACCGCGAGGAGAGACTTTAGAGTGGATAGGTTTAAAAGGATTGTATAATAAAAGGGGGAAATTATCACTCTCTTTGTTAATATCAATATCAACTCTTCCCTAAATTGCTACCCTAGTTCTACGAGTAGGTATTATGGGCACTGACAGTAACAATGTTTTCCCGTATTTTTTACCTACTTCGTTGGTGATGGTTCCTGGGGAGAAACAGAAATGAATAAAAAACCAATTCAAGGACAGAAAGGACTTTTTTGTGAAGTCTAGTTCTAGTTATAATTTGTCCAAATAAAGAAATGTTGCAAACCCAGGAAGATCCCCCCCTCTCGTAGACGGAATCGGTTCAGCCGTTTGGCGGTGCATAGCGTGGACAGACAGACAGACGGACTTCTTTCTTAATTTACTTCGATGTGTATTTCACAGCTTTTAAAACTTGGGTTCTGCGCCTTTATGGGGTAAATTCCAAGAACTTGGCTAAACTATAACAGTCCAATTTTGTCGGGGCTGTGCAGGTTAGTCTGTAGACAATTCCTACAAGCTCCTTCGCCATAGAAATAACATCCCACGTACCTACCTATTCTAAACAAATATCCCGCGATCTATTGGCTTGAATGTGAAAATATAGATTTATCCTTGGAAGTGAGATATCAAAGTTGAAGAGCTTAGTGAAGTACCTAAGTAAATCGTTGTTCAAGTTCAAATACACAACATTATTTCTTCCCAATATCAATTCGTAATTAGGTAGGTTATTTCATTTTGTATCAATGTAATAAAATAGAATAGGTACTCACATGAATGGCATAAGGAACTTTCATTTCTTCATCCCATACGTATGTAGCTCCATTCCTCAGCATTTCGCAAACCTGAAATCGTTAGAAACCCGATTGATGAAATGTTCCAAAACTTTTGAATTGTTTTGATTCAGATTCACAAAAATCGTTAACCATTAAATTGCTGCTACCCCAGGGTAACATGTCTGCATTATCTAGTATTTGTCCCGCCTATTGATAGTTTTTTTTAAAGGTTTAAGCCGCACCTCAACCAGAAGGGTCATTAGCGGCAATTGATAGTTATTTGAGATTTCATAGAACATATTATTATAGTCAATACGATCTCAACGTTTTTATAAACATTATTAACTTTTTTTATTTGAGCGATACAATTACGTGGGGTTTTCCGCGAGAATGATGGGTAGGTACTACAAACAAATTTCTTGCCACCTTCTACCTAGTTGAATGAGAACAAATTAACAATGAAATAATCTCGTTAAATAAATGAAATTGATTTGTGGTACATTATTTCTAGCAATGATTCCATTCCTTAGAGTTAGTATGACCCGGTTTTGAAGAATTGGAGTTGAAAAACCGTAGTGTACTGTCATTTTCCAACCCAGAAAGGTGAGGTTGGTCTTAGTCGAGCGAGATTGCGTTAGTTCTTGGCGAAAGTGTAATTTGGTTTTTATTTTGTTTTCTCCATCAAAACATACATTTATATCCCAAATACGTATTAGAAAAATTGGACATAAAACTCTGAAACATACAAATACCCCCAGAATTGGTGGCACATACCTTCCAGTTCCACTTTAAATTGTAGCGCAATTTTTTGCACTTTGTGTTTGAATTATTATCCCAAAAGAACGTTGTTTATTATTTTGAAGTTGGTTTTTCGTTTTGCATTGACAAACTTTTCATACCGTATCTTCATACTGAACCTAAAAAAGCCTAATATTTGTCGAAATGTTATCACAGGTTTTCGATTGCCACTCTAGTGGAATGGAAGAGTATAGACGTGGAAACCCATAGACTGCATCGGTTAAATAGAGGTTTCTGTTAATGCAGCATTTACAAATTTATTTCAACTGTTAGCAGATATTTTTCTACCCTTTACAAAACGGATTCAACAATTTGCAAAACGCTTTACACAAACCAGTCTTTTCACAACAAAATATGCTGATAAAAAAAAAAAAAAATCTTTAAAAAGATTAAGATTATTATACCTAGGAATATTTTTCTGTGAATAGGAATAAGATTAAATTTGTATACAGTAATCATTCATCATAATCACAGGATCTGTGATTAGTCATACAAACCTTGGTGAATATTTTCAAGATGCTTCTCTGATTAAAAAAAACTTAAAGTCAATCAATCTTTTCAATTTTGATAAGTCAATCTATAAATTGTTAAATCTTTCAAATCTTAAACATTCAACATTGTTAAGGGTAATAACTTTGTTATGTCAAATATTCATACTTCATATTCACCAAAGTTTCAATGATTAATCACAGGATTTCAGTAATCATTGAACCCTGTGATTATGAACTTAATTTTGGTCAAACTGAATGATTATGGTTTTAATCCTAATCATATTCTATGATTACGAATTAAATCTTATTCATATTCACAGAAAAATATTATTGTGAATGATAATACTAATCTTATTTCTGAATACGAGTCTGCCCAACTCTGGTCTGTAATGCAGTAGGTAGGTAGGTACTTATGAAATTGCTAGATTTTTAAAACCTTATATAGGGAATAAGGTTTAGGTACATTTGTAAACAGGTTGGAACACATGCTGCAAAAAGGGTGAAGTCAAATTCAATCATATAAGGTTGAATAATTCATGTAAGGAGTTCAAATATCTCTGCAAACAGTTGAAATAAAATTGTTAATGCTATAACTCCTGGGTAGGTATACCATTACACCATAATGTGGAAACTTGGATTCAATTCATTCGGCTCATGACAACCGCTCTGAATACTGAAAATGTACGTATCGTAAGTTTATTTGATGGGTCCACCTCATAGTAGGCTAAGAAGCCGCCTTCTTTCGTGTATTCTCCGGCCTTTCCTCCTCCTGAAGCTGGCGAGTTGACAGTGTTTTTCGCACCGGCGAGCGTGAACGTTCTTCCATACGTGGGCATACCTAAAACGAACAATTAAATTGATTTAAAAACAAAAATCGGTGCAAATTATTACAAGAGGTTTATTATTTCTTAATCCCATAAATTTGGTATTATTCTTATACCCTTAAATAGTATATCGTCCAAACTTGGCGCTTCGCGCCTCCCGAATGGGTTCAAATTCAAGGAATTTGAAGGACCCCTCATGCACTCAAATTTTAAAGCGATTTTACATAAATATATGGCATTTTACGTAAAATCACTCGTAAAATCATGCTGCATAACTAGAACTTTTTAAGCAAACTGTCATAAATTTTAGTCAATTCAAAAGAAAAATTGAAAAATGACGAATGGTTCGAATTCTAGAATCAACGTAGGTACAGGTAACATAGGTATATGTAGGTATAACGTAGGCAACTTAGGTAATCATTATTATTTTACTTTATTGACAACAAAGATACCTATATTATCAATAAATCAAAATTGATTGACTAATCGCACATCATTCCTGTTATATACCTACCCTTTTTGAGATGATTGTTGGTTGAGTGATACCTAGATCTGCATAAACTTGATATTTTATTTGCCATACCGAATTAGGCGTGAGTCTTGATAAGTTATGTCTAAGAGTGTTGAGTAGGTACATACCTTCTTTACTTTCTTAAATAACGTTATACCATAATCCACGTCACTGGTGGGTACTAACTTGTGTAGGTATGTATTAAGAATTTTATTCACCCATGTCTAGGAAAATGTAGGCACTTTTAGGTGGTACTGGTACACCAATCCATGGCAAAGGAATTGCTTACCTATGATCAGTTTTTCTTTGGGTGCTCCCATTCTCGTCCACATTTCAGCAGCAGCTGCTACTGAAAGCTGCTTCCTCCATTCGGAATCTGATGATGGGGCGTAGAGTGGGGCGTTGTGACCGGTCTCTCGTTCCCATTTGCCGTGGAAATCGTACGCCATGAGATTGATGAAGTCCAAATACCTGTGACATACATCTTATCGTAAACAACATTTTTTGTCGCCAATGACCTCCATCCGTTGGTAGATGTATCCCCTTAACCAAGAAAACTATACAGGTACCTACTCGTGAATTCCCTCGTAAGCTATAAGAATTGCTGTTTAAAGTGAAAACTAGGTGATCAGTGATTTTCCGAGTATAAGGAATACTACCTACTATCCTATTCCTTTCTGCAGACATTTTTATTTATCTATCTCATAAATCATACGCGTACCTATCGATTTGACGTCGATTACCCGAAAGATCCCTTCTATTCAGCCATGTCATTTTAGCGTTTACTATGATGGCTAACCACAGGTTATTAGCTAGGTAGGTACCTATTATCAATCGTTAATGATCCTCAACTAATCAAAATTATTTGAAACCACTGAATTGTAAATTGATGTCAAAGAAAGAGCTTCCTTCAATTGGAGACAGAAAAGATCGAGGATATGACTTTCGTTAGTACTTTATTTTTTCGATTACTTATGAGAGAAATTAGTTCCTGTACCGATCTGCTTCATCTTGTCGTCGAATCTATATTAATAAAATCGTACGTATGTCTGTCTGTAGATGGAGTAGAATCATGAAATTTTGCATTTCTTTTCTGTTTCATGTTATTTGTAGACGATTGGTACCATTTTCTTAATTTTTCTCTGTCTTTCTGTCTGTCTGCCTGTCCGTATGTTCGTCCGCTTTTCACGGTTACATGGTCATTGGACAACTGATGGGGGGGGGGAATGTCTGTATCAGTCCAACTTAAATTAAAGGCTATTTGAAGTTTTTTAAATTTGAGCCAGAGGGGATGTTTTAGGGGAGCGAGAGGGGGATCGTGCTGAAAAACAACTGGTGGGGAAATGGATCAACCGAAGAACCCTTACACACCTCATCCTAGAACTGACTGCAATAGTTTAGAATATCAACACCTCATAATAATTATTAAGGATGATAGATGAATGATGACATATATAAAAAGTGGTTAAAGGTATAAAGTGGCCCCATCTAGTTTTCATCTCTGGTTTTTCACAGATTTCATTTTTCAATATGGTAATGTTTTTAGGTTTAGAGTTCTTAAATGCATATTCCTGAGATAACGTAGGAGGAATGCTCACCCAGCTACGGCGGGAACATCGTATCCTCCTCTTACATTGTCTGGACCAACGGGAACAGCAGCTGATAGGAGAAGACGGGGTTTCTTTACTTCTTGAGCTTCAGCCTCAAAGGATTCTCTCAGCTCTGCAAAACGTAAAAAAGATTTAGGCACCTACTTAAGTGATTTGTGAGCATGTTGACGGGAGTATTGAAGCTAATAGCACGTAAGGGAACGTATTTGCACGTTATTATCACCAACTTTTCTCCTTTTCATTAACTGCATTGCTAATTTGCTCACCACTAATATTTAATAATTCCGAGACAAATGGGAGTACCTACCTGCATAGTGATACCTGATTTGTTTCAATAAACACCTTTCGTTTTGGTTGGATTCATTATTTCACGGCTTCTATTAATTACATATATTGATCAATTTCTATTCTAATTTAGTGGCAATCAGTGAACTCTGATATATGCACTCATATTATTAACTGAAAGCCTCTTCACACAGAGATGGTTGCAATAACATTGAGGTTTGTGGGTGCAATTGACGGGGAAATGAAGCGTAGATACGAATACAATAATTTGAATCAGACGATTAATTAATTATTCCAATATTGCCAATAATCATGTAACCAAACTAACCTTTGAGCAGCAAGACGTAATTTTTCTTGTCATCTCCTCCTTTGGGGTATTCCCAATCGATGTCCAAGCCGTCGAACGCCCTCTGCCTGAGGAATGGGATAGCGCTGTAGATGAAAGTCTGTCGTGCATATCTCGTGGCTGACATGTCCTTGAATTTTTGGGTACCAAAGGACCAACCACCTACACGTAAACAAATTAAAAATAAATTAGACTGGAAACATTTTGTAGGATCTTAAATTTGTTTTACAGAACACAAAAATCGCTACTACCACCTTGGTACATATCACACATGGATGTTACACGTCACCTATAAAGAATTTATAGGTGCTATTAATTTTACGATTTATACTTCAATATTATGTATTACTGATACCTATATTTTTTACATAATTTTTTTTTTTTTACAAATTAGGATACAACGTTTTTTTTTTCATACCTGTTCCTATCAAAAAATGGAAAAATGTGATTTTAGTAATGTGTTATTTCATAATTTATTAAGTAATTTACTTATTTTAATTTTTATAATACAAGTGGTTTTACGTTGTTAATTTTATATAATTTTCAATAAAAATGTTTGGAAGAAGGTTTGAAGAACATAAATTTTACACATACCCAAAGTCACTATGTACACGATAGTGCACACTATATAAATCATAGAACGGATTATCTGAAAAATCTTTAAAAAATTCAGTGAACTACTATAAGGTCTAGGAAAAAAGTCTATAAGTTTCAGATTTTTCCCATGACAGGATCTAAATTTGTGACCGAGATTAACCGAAAGGGTTAATGTCTGGTACTCACCGATGGCCAAGAGTGTCTTCAGTTTGGGGTTAGCCTTCTTTAAATTTCTGATTCTCTCGTAGAGGCCGATTTTGCCGTCTTTGGTGTCGTCGTTGGTCTCAAAAGACGAGAGCTTCCCCTTCTTGAGCCATCCGAACGCGAATATGATGTGCGTACATAGATCAGGCTCGATGTCTTCTGGCAGGAACTTTCCGACTTTTGGTCGGTACTGGGACCAATTCGTGTAATAACAAACGACCTACGGAAAAAACTGTCAGTTATTAAAATAAATAGAAATGCATCTTGCCGTTGTGTCTGTAATATTTATCCACCAAAGCCGTGGTTATGATCACTGTTCACAATTCTATGGAAACGTCAATCGGCGTGTATGAAAAAGCCCATATTGAGCCATCTGGCCTTCTGATTTAAGCGAAATTGGAGGACTGATATTGACATGGTATGATAAGTACCTATTTATGCCATATTACAATTGCATAGTTAGCCATATAAAGTCATCAAGACCCTAACAATAGCCAAAGTTTAAATGAAATCGGTCAAATGCTTTGGTATACAAACCATACCTTAATATTTGGCGTTGGGAGTCCTCCCAAACTAGTGCTGACCTAACACATAGGCAAGATAAGCAGCTACCATGGTACCCAATGCCGTCTCATACATCCCAATACATTCAAATGTCAGCTGCCGAATTTGGTACATGGGGTGGATTTCTGTTTTCTGTCTAATCGTGACTGAATTCACACGACGTAATTCACAGCCGTGTTAAAAATGATTTTGCTTCCGAGACTGCAAGGCAGCGTAAGCTTTGTTTTCACTTTCGAAATGAAAAAATTTTTTTTGCTCCAAAATCAAAATTTCCACTCGCATTTTGCGTTTCAGAGCCTCCTGAACAAATTTGGTTCCGTGTCTGTCTGTCCGTCCACATTTCCTTGTAACAGCCATAACTTCCACAATTTTGATGCGATTTTAACCAAATTTTCAGGGATCGTGCGGGTTAAGCTCTAGATGGTCCCCTTATCAACTTCATCATGATCGAATCAACGGTAGCTTCTGCGCAGGCGCTTACGTGAATTACTTGTGACGGTCATAACTCGGTCAATGTTGAACGGATTTCGGTCAGATTTTCAGGGATGATGTGGGTAAGGTCCCTTGAGGTCCCATAAGACAATCATCATAATTGCATTAGCGGTACGCTCTGCGCATGCGTGAACGAAATATTCTTGTTACGGTCCTTGCAACAGCCGTAATTTCCACAATTTTGATGCGATTTTCTTCAAGTTTTTAGGGATCGTGCGGGTATAGCTCTACATGGTCCCCTATCAGTTCCGTCATGAGCGAATCAACGGTAGCCTCTGCGAAGGCGCAAACAAAATTTTCTTGTTTCGGTCATAACTCAGGCAATTGTGAACGGATTTCGGTCAGATTTTCAGGGTCTCATATGTGTTTCAATATTAATGAAATCCTGTAAATCAATTAAAAACTCCTTCAGTTTTGATCCGATTTAGACGAAATTTTCAGGGAACATGCGGACTACATTACGGATGGTCCCATATTGAAATCACAATTTTCCTTATTAATTTCATTTATTATATGTACCATTCAGCTTCCAATTTCCCACCTTATTAATTCCCTGATGCCAGAACTGGTCGTTTCTAGTTTTCTGGAATTTAATGGTGACGTACTGTGAAGGTCACGAGGAAGCTCTTGTGCCATTTCCTTGGCAGTGTATTTTTCTTTACTTCCAACACTCTTCTGGTGTGCTATTAAATATTCTAGGTGGATTCATTCAGTATTCAGAACTTAATTAGTTAGTGTCGAGGCTTCGGCTTATTTGACGCACTTACTAACCTCTAATTAGTCAACTTATAATTAATATTCCATTATAAATTCAGGCTCAATCACATTACCTTGTAACCATCGTCACTGGGTGCGGAAGACGTCCCTTCGGAGCTGGACTTCCTCGAAATGGCAGGAGAAGTGGATTTTTCGGAGACCCTACTTCTAACCTTGAACCGATTCACGCTTGCGCTAGTCTCCTGATCTCGGACTCTCGCCGAGGACCCTGACGGCCTCCGCAGTCTCCGTCGAACGGCTGGAAAATAACATTTATCTTTATTAATACAACAACAATCGATTGAGTGTTGACAACCAAAGACAACCAATAACACACTAATACAACACTTACAATTATACTAGAGTTGAAAGTACTCAAATACTCTAGTACTTATTCTAGTTCTTATTTCAACTGGACTACAGGGGAAAAAGGAGATAACTGTAATTTTTTCTCGAAATGAGTTAGTGACGGATTCTTATCGATTTTTTTTAAATGGCGAACACGATTAGCATTTCAGAGTTGGGGAAAAACGAGTCCAAAGAGCCGAAAGTCGCTGGCGAAAAAAAGTGTACAGGAGAAGAACGGGACTCTCCAAGCGGCACTGTGGAAAATGGGGGTAACTTGAGCGCCTCGAGAGTTGAACGTGGACATTAACCATCCCAGAATGACTTACCATCGGGATACCTACAATGGAGCCTAGACCAGCTCTATTGTAATTCCGAATCCTCCAAAGAATTAAGAAAAAATACAAAAAAAAAAAAAAAAAAAAACGATTTTCGAGGACGTGACCAAAAACCAAACAGCAGCTCCGTGATAACGAATTTCACTCAAATTCTATACGTGAACAATAGTGGCGTTTTCCATACAAAAAATGCTCTGCTGCACAATTGCGAAAATGACACTTATCCCCCCTTTCCCCTGTAGTCTTCATTACTGTCGTTAGAACTTACTCGTAATTTACCACTTCAGAGGCATGTTAATATAAGGTGCAAAATGAAATTAGTGATTCAACAGATACAAGTACTTTGAAAGTACTTGCAATGTACAAGTACAATTGCTTTACCTGTTTCGATTTCAAGCCGCCCAAGTACAAGGACAAGTACTTGTAATTACAAGGACAAGTAAGATGCTTGTATCCGTCGGGGTCAAGTTTCAATTACAATTTCTTGTACTTGCGATTGTACAATTACAAGTACTTGTACTTATAACTTGTAATTGTAATTCAAGTACCTACTGCAAGTTCATTACAACTTTTTGTTGAAATACAATAATATTTCGCTTCGGAACGTCTTTCCGTTTCCGAATAGAATCTATCGGAGCCTTAATTTTTCTTAAAATTAAAGTTCAAGTCACGAGAAAGCTCCCTAAAATCTAAATTTTGTGTTTCGGAGGATCTCAAATAGATACCCAGGGCGTATCTACGGAAAATTTCGCTTTTTTGAGTACATTAAATTGGTCAAATATGAAAAAAATTACTTAAAAAAATTACTTAAAATTGCTAAAAACTGCCAAAAATCGTCAAGTTCATGTTTTTAAGCAACATCTTGGTCAAAAAAGTTGATCAACAACGTACTACAACATTATAAAATTTATGGCAACAATTGAGCAGAAAAATGTACCTAATCAAATTCCATTAATATTCGTTGAAAAGTCTATAAAAGTTCTGTAAAAAAGCTAAAAGTTCTAAATCTATTTTGAATTTCATAATATTATTCAGAAAGAATTTCGTTGCCATGAAATTGTACCCAAAAGTGCTTAAATTTCAAAATAATGTAATGTAAAGGGATAGATAATTTACGAAAATTTGCTGATACGATCATGATGCACGGTGGAACTTTTTTTACCTTTTATTTAAGTTAATGTATTCTGAAAATCATGTATTTTGTGAGCACTTGAATTGTTAACGGTGAAGTTGGTAGACGAAACTGGCAAACAAAAGTTGGGCCCACGGAACTCATGAGTCTGTTTCAACATGCATCGATGTCTTAAGAACGGACTAAGCCAAGATCCCTTCCTTCAAGCTAATCGAGCGTTAAGTATTAAAGAGTTCATAAAGAGATAAGGAGCCTTATCGTGAATCGAAAGTTCAAGATCAGGTAGTTGTAACACTTTGATTTGGTGAAAGAATTGAATGTCAATGGTGAATATGTATGAAATATTGAAATGGTCCCTAGGTATAGAACATATTACCTGAATTGGCATAATCGTCTTGTGATTTTGATCCATGAAAACTGTTTGTATAGAAACACATTATACGTGAGGCAGAGAATGTTAATATAACTCGCGATAATTGCAATTTGTTCCAATTCAAGTCTAGTGATTAGTTTGGCAACAGTTTGGTCAAATTCTTATACTTTGCTTTGCCGATTCAGCAGTTTCTATGGGACTGTTCGAGTTGGTACACAGGTTTACAATAGAAAAGTCATATTCCGTGAGATCACATTATCAAATCAAAGGATGAACACGAATCCGAACCCCGTTTTTTCCATCTCATTAGGATTTTGAGATTGTCAAAATTTGTCGAATTTTCGCCCAATTTATCCAATTTTGCAGTTGTCGCATTTGGAGAGTGTGAGGTGTCGTTTCCTGTAGTTTTTACCCTCCAGAATCGAATGAGACCAACCGCAGGTCACTACAATTACTAGTTACGGAGCTGGAACGCTTTAAAGCCCGAACAACGTGTTTTTTCGTGTTTTGTTCTTGGTTTTTTTTGGCGATTTTTCTCAGTTTGTGGAAAAAATTATGGCAGCAGATAAAAATTTGATACAATAATCGTTTAGAAGAAACATTTCTGCGTCGAATGCGACCAACCGCAGCCTTGTGGTCCCAGTAGTAACGGAGCTACGATTTATGCAGAACACGGTGGCATTTGAAAACTCAACTTGCTGAGAAGCGAGTGGCAATCAATTTTGTCAAACGTAAGTCTACGAACATACATCTCGTCAGCCGATTCAAGTCGACTTTGTAACGTGTTCAGACCCGTCAGGCGCATCATTTCCGAACCGCTAAAATTCAAAACGGAAGTTAGTGAAAAAAAGTTGTCTATTTCCACGAAAAATGAAGAGTTACAATGTTAAATCGATTTCAACAGTTAGGCAATCATCAGTAACAATCAATAACTGAACACACATTAGAAAGACACAGCTTATATAGTCACAGGTGAAGTGAAGGGAGATTGAATCCCATTGGTCGAGAGATCTCCCATTCTCTCGACCAATGGGATTCAATCTCCCTTCACCTGTGACTATATAAGCTTTGTCCTTTCTAATACGTGTTCAGTTATTGTTTGTTACTGATGATGACCTAACCGTCGAAATCGATTTAACATTGCAACTCTTTATTTTCCGAGGAAATAGACAACGTTTTTTCATTAACTTCCGTTTTGAAATGGGTTTCCACAACTTCGTCGCGAGTGATTTAGTTCGCTAAAATTCAGCCTACTCCCATTCTATAAGATGCGTATTTAGGAACCGACGCTGAATCCGCTCTAACTTTTCTTTGGCATTCATTTAATGCGGCGACCAAACTATAGCAGCACGCTGTAGAAGCGAGCGAACCAGAGACGAAAATAACGTGGTCAACGAGAGAGGGTCCGTGAATCCCCTCTTAAAACCAAGCATCTTCATGGCTCTAGAACAAATTTTATCGATAGTTGTGTTCCAAGCACCGCGAGTTCTTCGGAACTGGTTCGGTACCAAACCTTATGCGCACGTGAATCGTGTTCCAAGCGTTTTGAGTTCAGGAACTCAACACTCGTGAACAGTTCATGAACTGATTTCAGTGATTTCATGAACTTTTCAGACCTGCTCGGGGATAGGGTTGAGAACTCGAGCTAAAGGAAACCTTTCTGAACCTTCCAGAAATTCAATTTCACCGCGAACCCTCACGCTAAATACTTGCTGTGTCAGTCGCCTTCTTGATGTTTGTTGCGTTATCGTTTTTCACATCTCTTTAATTCCTTGCTTGCGTTACACTTTATTTACGTCATGAATCTTAATAGAATAGCAGGGCTCTTCCTAGAAGATTCTGATTCGGAAACGGAAATGTATGCTTCCATTGCCGATTGGTCCATAGCTCTGATGTGGAGAAGGAGTTAGATGAGCAGGAATTTGACGCGGATAGAGTCGTGCCTTTCGATGAAGCAGGATGGATGCTCACTTTTATTTTGACTCTCCTATTTTCGAAGTAACAATTAATAAACGTACAAATGAGGGAATGTCGCACACATAAATAACCGTGACGAGGTTTTCACGTTACTAAAGACGACGCTGGCGCTGGTTAGTGCATTGAGTGTCAGGTGAACTATAGTGTTCCCACCGACGGGTTCTTGAACCTAAAAGTTTCATGAACTCCTGGAATCTGTTTGAGTTCATGAACTTAGACTGGTGATTGGAACACACCTGGTGTAATCAGTGAAATTCATACGGTCATCAAATAGAACACCAAGATGCTCAACCAAGGGCTCTGGAGCTGCCCACCAATCCAATAGGGAGACGCAACGCCACTGACTACACTATAGTTGTATAGAATCTTTATAATAAACTACAAATCCGTCCGACGAGATCAGTTATTCTTCCCTGATGGAGACCTGCAGAGCCCAACCACTGGACAAAAGAAGAATTCTTGCTGATTTGGTGTTCCTGCATAAGCTGCTCAATAATGAAATCAATTGCCCATCTCTACTTGCCAATTTCCAGCTTTCCACTCCTCGTCTTACCAGTCGCCATCCCACTTTGTTTCACGTCCCGTTCTCAGCATCTAACTATTTAATAAATTCCCCCTTAAACCGTACCCGCCGTTCAGCAAATTTACTTCTCCACCTTCATCCCGATTTTGACTTTTAACATGGAATCATGTTTTAGCGATGATCCCCCGCCGAAAAGTGAGACTATAAAGTGAGATGAAAGTAGCGCCAATAATTGTGATGATTTCCGCTTACAACCGAGTCGTTGCTAGGGATATGATACTTCGTCGTTTTTCATCCCACAAAATTCGTTGACCATTCGTTCGAAAGCTATCGATTTATCCAACCATACTATATTAACTACTGCGAAGTGCGTGGCCAACAAGCTGAGTTTTGAGCATGGTTATATGAATAATTGTTTACACACAGGTGATCATTCTCAATTATTGATATTGTGAACATGATTGCAACCGCTTGTTGATTTCTGATGATTTTATTGAGCTGGTGTTTCGATTATGTGATTCATAGCAGGTGATCCGAATATTGCGAGAACGGTTTGATTTGTGAAGCGGTGGTTAAATAATTTTAATTGGTAATTTCTATACTTTACACTATAGGAAGCTGTAATTTCGTATGTAGCCTCTTTAGCCTCTTTCTATAATAAGGTGAATGTTTACTCGCGAGTTTCTATTAGGAGATCATCATCTCACAAGAGCTCAATCGTCGTGATCATTTCTATAATAAAGTGAATGTTTACTCGCGAGTTTATATTAGGAGTTCATCATCTCACAAGAGCTCAACCGTCGTGATCATTTCTATTATAAAGTGAGAGCGAGGAGCTAAAACATGTATCCATGTTTTTTACATTTTAGCAGTCAGGCTCAAAGTAATAACATCCGGGGGGGTCCAGGGGGGCGAAGCCCCCCTTGCGAGGCCCGAAGGGCCGAGTTTACTAAGGGATTGACTACTTGATGTTTTTCAATAGTTCTGTATCCCAACTTAGATTCCTTGTATTATCATCCCCTGTTTTATTTTGATTTTAAATTTTTATCAAATTTCAATAGTATAAATATATTTTTCTTCCATTTTTCATTCACTTGCCACACTGTTTTTTCTTGAATTTCTGTATTATATTTTTTTCAACTCTGCATTATGTTTTTCCTTGTAAATTGGGCTTGCCCGTACTAATAATAAATAGATAAATCGGCGTATGGCGGAAGATGAAATCCAGAAGCAGTGATTCTATTGACCACCGCAAAATCCGCAGCGTGCACTTCTTCCGCGGACCGTGTCGCGACGTGACGTCCAGGAAGGCTCATCTTTCTTCACGGTCGTCAAGAACGAAAGTCTCCGACCAGAGCCGACCAGACCCCAACTGCCTCTACGGAAGGAGACGCCATTATCCCGGATAAGAAAGGAAGTGAAATTCTCATTCAGACTAAACTATTATATTGTTTGGGAGGCGTTTTTTCTCCCGACCCTTTAATCTCCCTAGAGCGACAATGTGACCACTTCGGGGTGTTGGCTCACTTTCTAAAAAACGCTGCGAATTATTACACAACGATTCATTATTTCACTAGTACCTCATTTGTCAATTTCAATCCGTAGGTAACCAAGCTCATTTTTCCCAATAGATCATTTGCGAGCCTTGATCAATAGGGTGGTTCAATCATATACGTAAGAAAAAATCATAGCGAAAAAAGAAAGATCTCAACATACTTTTCATCAGCCCTAAAGAAACATTAATCGACAATCAATGAAACACGATACTGAAGTCATTTTTGGGATTTATTCTGCTTCTTTTGACCATACATCGAATTTTAACTTGATTTATTTTTTCTTCGTTTGACTATTTACTTAATCACTTTACTTTTTCAAGATATTATTCAAGTAAATTCGACAATATTTCAGCGCCCTTTGCAGTAAGATTGTTCTAGTACTATATGAAAGGAACGTAGAAAGGAAAATCTCAATATATTTACACAGCTGCCCTAAGCAGTCATTCGGGAAAGAATCGATACCATTAATAGAATAGGAAAAGCCCACGGAGTACTGTTAACCTCAATAACTTAAGCATGAATCTGTTAAGCCCGAATCTGAAATCGGGTTTTGATATACTACCCTGTGATGTTAACAAAGTTCAGGCCTCCGAGCTGTATGATCCACAGTTTTCTGGTACTCCTTGAATTTAATAATATCGTATGTTAAATAGGAAATAAATGAATTAGAGTGAAACACTGCAAACAATTATAAAAATATTTTTATTTCACATCTATACAGATCATCTGCAAGTATGATAAAAAATTTGGCCCCCTCCCACACGCATGAAGTTTGCATTCATTTTTATGGATTATCTCATGTAAAGAGTATGTACAAATGTAAGAATGAAAATAAAAATCTTGACATTTATATCTTGCAGTCTTAAAGAAGCCTAGTAGGAAATAACATAATCCATTACTTGTTCTACAGAGTCCAACAGATACTCCGTGCATCTGAAATGACCGCTTCGTAAGTTGAATATGAAATGACAACATGAAGATGATCATGTTTTGGATCTGTTAGCTGATAAAGGATTTTTCCCGTGCAATTCATTCTCACCCAGCGAAAAATCAGAGTCTCGATTTCAATTTTACCTTCGTTATTAAGTAGGGAAGAAACAATCTTCAGTGCTTATAAATATTCAGCCAGCTAGACCATCTTGTACATCACTAATTTGTTCCAGGAACCAAAGTCAAACCCGGGTACAGCCACCATCTCTTATTAATTACAACTCTTGTTACACGCAGGGTATTGAGGTACGTATATTTATGCTAGTTGGGTAAATTGTTTATTAGGGCAGGTTTCCATTGGCTAATATAATAAATTGGAGAATAAAACATGTTTTCCGATCTAGAGTCTTTTCCGCATACGGTCTTTTCTACAGATCGCAAAACAATTTTCTATAGAATCAGAACGATAGTTGTTTTCCTGAAATTGATGAAATTATCCATAAAATGAAAACTTGTACTTGTTAAAAAAAAAAAGGACCTTTTCCGTTAATTCACTACCATTCATTCATTCTGACCTGTATATACAACTAATCGGTATTTTCACTAAAGGATTGACTACTTGATGTTATGAGATGCGAGCTTGTGAGCACCCAGAACACCAAACTATAGAAACCATTCTGATCTATTTGACCAAAGTGGACGTAAAAATGATTGGGGAACAGTTTTTAGAACAATAGAATATATATCAAGCGTTTCTGTTTCTATAGAAAAATTTTTTACGGTTGTGTAACAGAAAAGACCGTATGCGGTCGTTTAACGAAAAAGACCCCCGATCTAAATTCTTATTATTTCATGATAAGAACGTCCTTAGATGAAAATGAATATGGTTCAAAAAGGTACAAGCAAATAGGTGACTTAGGAAGAAGAGTGTTTCTACTAGGTAGGTACTCGATTAGCTCTTCATGTTGACTGAATGCTGGGGGAAGAAATACTACAAAATTAAATGTATACTCACGTGAAGAGGACGAGGTTTCTGTGAGAGTTTGTGTGATAACTGTGAATAATAAGACTAAATAAAACACCTTCCTCAGAGATGTGCTCCCGTCCTGCAACAGAAACAAATAAAGAAAAATTAGATAAGTGTGTAGATAGATTGGGCTTAACAAAAAACAAATGAGGCTAAAACGAATATGAAAGTGGTGAAGGACTAAGTTTGGAGGCCTACTTATGTTTTATGGCGTTCATTACAGACGATGATGCACTTAAGAGAAAGCTCCGTCAGAACGCGTTGTGTAATGTTCCTTAGGCGGAGTTTTTCCCATAGTTGAGATGAGTTTTTCATACAGCGCATCATCACACCGTCACTTAGACGATCTTTCTCAACAATCGATTAGAGTTACCGTTTTAATTACAATTGTCAGGATGGCGTCACGTACGCGAGTTTTTGGCAAAGGGTTAAGTGTGATATGTGCATGACTATAAAATCAATTGTTACAATTACCCTTAAGCGATTAATTTCTACTGTAGGGTAAACGTACCAGTGGCAGAAACCGCACCAGAATCAGACAATTACACATTCATAACTAAAAGATAAGGAGACCAGTGTTGGTAGGAAGTTGATTTTTGAAAAAGGGGGTAACAATATATAGGTAACAAATGAATAGATTTTTGCATACCTACCCTCTTCGAAACCGGAAGCGCAAAAGAGATGCTTAAAATGCGAAATATTATTTTCATCTTTCATAAATGGCGAGGATTTTGTTAGCAGGTATAAATATAAAGTTTACATCTACTAGCTACCGTTGGGACCAATCTAATTAAACGGTTTAACACTGAATATGAAGGAGCTTTTAGAACCACCAATAAGACATTATTCCTACTCTATGTAGGTAACCATTGGAAACCTTCGGAACCGGAAGTAGAATAGAAACACATAAAATGCGATATCGTGCTTTCATCTTTTATAAATGGCGAGACTTTTGTTGGCAGGAATATAAAGTTCACATACTTCTACCACTGGGAACAATATAATTCAACAGTTTAACACTGAATATCCAGTAGCCTATAGTTCTTTTAATGCTTCCATATATTTGCTGTAGTAAGTTTCTATAAATACCATCCCCGAACAGGAAACGTAATGGTAGTGACGAACGTAGATAAATAAGTCTTCTTTTGCATTCATAGTAAGCAGGTTTTGTTGTACATTCACTCCATATACTCTTTCAACTCTATGCAGGTTAAGTATAGAGTGGGTAGGGTAGAAGGCCCGTAGTTAGCCTACGATAATTAGGTGAAAATGTGGCACTCGCATAGGATATTGGTACTCTTGGCTTATTTGTACAACCTATACGTGCTGGGCCTTGAAGTCTCATTTCATTGGCTCCTGAGATAAGACCATATTACTTCCACATTCGTATTGAACAGTGGTACTACAGCATTTACAACGACCTTTGAAGGCACAACGATTGAAGTTTGTTTGTACTTACTAGTTAAAAGGCTTGGTAGGTATATCGAATTGTTGTAAAGCTGTATTGAGGAACAGATATATCAATCAAACTAGAAACGTAACACACCTTCAAGATGGCGTTCTCATTTGGATGGCGAATATATTTGAAACTGTTTAATTATCGATTCAACACAAACCATATGGTATATGGGTACCATATGTCAACAGTAAGGGTGGAAAGCAGTCACTGTAAAAAAACATCAGGTTTTTGAAATCAGCTCTTGAAAACCTTTTAAAAAAGTATCAAATGTATTTTTTTCTACTAATAATTTTCATTCAAAGTTGTATGTACGTTCCAAAAAAGATATGCCGGCTCTCGCTACTCCTTTTCAATCTCCTTGAGCTGGAGACAAGTTCCATTTTGATCATTGTTGTTTTGTATTAGTCTGATTATTGTATTATAGTTTTGAGAATGTATGTGAAAATTTTGTATAGACGGTTATGAAGACTGAAGAGTAAGGGTAAAAAGATAAAATCAAACATCGTGTGAATAATTTGTTGCTGAAAACATCAAACATGTTTGTAAAATATCGATATACCCTAAGCTAAACTATTTATTCTAATCAATATGCTTCTAAATCTTATCAGTGAACGAACGATTAGGTAAAGTTTGTAGGTGACGGGTTAAAGTCGGTAACCTCGGTCGGTAAAGTCGGTGGTGAAAATTTGACGGTTCGCTTTACTGAGAAGAGTGGGGAAGCATTGTGATTGCGTAGGTCTAGTAAAGACTCTTGAATAAAGTAGGTACCTCCAGCTCAAATGGGACAATACAAACTGAGAGACAACAGTTACGCCAGTCTCCGCTCATTTCCACCACTGCATTCAGGAAAATGATGCGGCTCATTGTCGATAACAACACGGTCGATCGAACCGTAGCAATCTGCGTAGCCTGAGGTCGTTTCAGAGTAGAGCACAAGAATCGTAAGAAGCAGGGGGCGGTCGCTACAAAACACTTCCTCGAGCTCAAGGAGACGCGGTTGGGTGTGGCCTTCCTATTGCCAATCAAAGCTCGGATGTCTGGCCCGTTGCTCCACAATCTCTGCCCAGATCTTGCCTGGGAGCACACACCTGCCCTTCACGTTCGCTCTGTCGAGTAAAAGTGCCATTTCTAACTGATCCCATGAAACGAAAACATCGAAAGTCTTCGGGAATATTAGGGTGAGCCCGAGATAGGAACTCAATCGGTAACATACAAGCACGTACCCCCGTTCGAGATCTATCACTCCTAACCGCAGTTATTACAAGCTTCCATCTATAGAATAATAACGTACGAAACCATTTCGATTTCCGTATGGTGGTGTCCTTAATAAGTCCTTAATACGACGTACGTAGAAGATTGTGAGGGAAAGATTTGTTAGGCTTCTCTTAGGTAGTGTATATTTAGCTAAGTACTTTCGCCTTTGTGGTCTCATCAGAGCTGTAAGTTTATGGTCATTATTTTAGTTGTGAGCTAATATTATAGGTACCTTTAGTTGTAAATTATAGATTTACCTTTGGTTTGGGCTATAGGTAGGTTTATAGTTGATGGAGGTCCTCCTTCATCATAGTGCTCCTACCTATAGCTACCCACTAAGCACTAAACTAAAGGTAAATATATCAAGAAAGCATTATTAACAACAAAAAAGGTAGGACTTATTAAAAGGTAGGTTATTAGATACTAGATAACGAGCTGAAAATGGAATTATGGAGTAATGATGGGCCCTGCGTAAGTAAATGCAAAGCCCTAGAAGGGGAGAGGTTGATGTTATAATACCATCTAATAATAACATTGAAGAGATTCCCAGTTATTTTTGATAATTTAAGGAAGGTATTGAGCTTTAAACTCCTCCTGATGATTTACAAGGCCCTACTGCAGCCAATTTTGTCCATTAGTATTCCGGCATGGGGCATATGCCTTGACATAGAAACCTCATACGCCAAGGAGCCATATTGAAAATAATAGCCATGTTGAAAGGTATTCGCAACAGTTGAGTTATTTTCTATGGTTCCTGCTTTCTCGCTAAACCGGAGCTCTATATATAAAGAGCATACATGTTTTACCAGAAACATGAGATGGCTGGCTTAAACTTGATTGTGCTAGAGGTTTTCTGTACGCCATTAGGTTCAATACCAGAGCGGTGATTCCTGTTCATCGAATAAATTCGGAAACATAGAAAAAATACTACTTCATTTAATATTTACTTTCGTTAATGTTTCTTATAATGTGTGCGATGGGTGTCCGTTGCTGGGTACCTGGTTGGGATTTAGCCAAGGTCGGCCCCGGGTGCAGCTCGCCTGTTATGCCTCTGTGTGAGCGTAGATATTCGTCTGTCAGGTCACTTGTCCAGCAATGGTTAGGTGGCCTCGGAGGCCGCCACGGTGGGAGGGACCGGGTCCGAAAATACATTGTTTTGATTGATTAATGGATTAGAGATAATGTCGTTCACAATCATGTTTTGTTTATAGCTAACGGTAAAGCTAGGATAGGACTCAGTCGTCTAGGAATGAGCGTGTACCATATACTTTCAATAGAAAATCGATTAAAGGATTGAACCGAACAAGCCAAAGTTTAAAATATTCCAGCGCCTGAAAATCTCTCTTCTGTTCTCAGTTCTGTTGACCACTAGTAAATCGTGAGGCGTGAACAGATGGACGATGGCCAGCTGATCTCATTCGATTCATTGAAATAGAGAACGTTCCTAAGATTATGGTTTTTCAAAATTCTAACCCTTAAATACCTAACCCTTGTGTTGTAGTTGATCTAATCCCACACAGCAGTGTTGGTGTTTGACTGTGATGATGTTATTTCTCTTTCATCTAGTTTTCAGTATAACGTTGTTTCCTTCTGGTTTATTTTAATAACCATATTAATGTTCTCATAATTCCCATAATTTATTGGCTATGTAATTTTCAGTTTCCCATGATCTGCGTTGGAAGCCCGAAAGCAAAAGAAAGGGATTTCAAGTTTGCCTGATACACACAACGTCTCCAGAAGTAAACGTACGCATGAGGATCGCATGAATGAGAAAACTACGATTTCCACATCACCGTGGGACCGAAACTTCAGAATGTTGAGGAGCTCAGCGATCTCGAAGGGAAGATAAGTTGCATTCACGCGAGTGCCTGCTCAACCATTTCTCTCCATGATTATGAGAGATTACGTGTAATTTTATAGTTATCTACGTACAATTAGAGGAAACAAACTGCGTTAGCAGTCCAAAAATTAAATTAGGGCATTTATGAAGTTATTTCATTTTGTTTGAGAGACAGTAGGTTTGATAAATCCATTTCATAGCATTTATATTCCCATGCTTGTTGCCCAGTCATAAACAAATCGTATATGGAAAACTGTTTTACCCAAGTTATCAATCATTCGCCCAGAACATGCATGTTTGTAGGATTTGGCGAATAGAAATTCGAGGTCTGCTTATAAGTTGACATCCCTAGGGGAATGTTCATACTGACCATGGACGAACAATTGAACTTTGAACTATTTTAGCGACCATCAATTGAAATACAATAATGCAAAACATAAGTACCTACCTAACCAAATTAGGGGCTAATGTCTTGGACTGGTTTTGGTATCCTCAGCTAGTGTTTGTTATGTAACCCAAGTTAGATAGTCACCACTTCATTTTAGTTCTATATTACGTCTAGAAATATGATGTCAGTTGCTACAACTCATGAGTTATTGGTCGTCACTGATGATAGCTTTACGGTCACATGTCGTACGTAATCGTTATTTTTATTAAAATCCGTTTCCATAACTTCGCTGAAATAGATTTAATTCATATTCCAGGGTGATTCTCGATAAATTCTGGCGATGAATTAGTAGCAGAATTCTTATTTCTGTCGTGCGATATTTGTGTCCTTCAAATGAATTTCTTGTCGACCTTGTCGTTCAAGTTCCTATATATCTACATATTACTCATGTTGTGCGCGAGGTTTACTGTCCTACAGTTCCGCCTTAAGAGCTATCTTATGACTCTTCTCAAACGCTAGGAGCTGTCATACCACTTAGATAATATTGCGATCTGACAATCTTCCTATCCAGGTATACGCATTGTTTTCCCGAACGGTTCATGCATTTGATAAAGTATTGTAACCGTAGGTACCATATTAGTTGTTTAGTTTTGTCCTTCTCACTATCTATTACGTTTAATTGAACTACACTGGACGTCTTGCCTTGATTCAATCTACAGCAGTATCATAAATGGACGGTAACGGATGACCACGCTATCACATATCAGGAATCTAGACTCATAAATGTGCTTTCCTTCACAACTTCTCTCTGTGATACGTTGACTGTCGCCCATTAACTGTCAGTAAATACATTTTAAATCGCCTGAAGGCAACGTTTTCAGAGGAGTCAAGAATGGAGCCCGAAAGCCCCTGGAATGGAGCGGGAATTCGCACGTTTTGTCTCACCGTCTCAGGGTGGTAATTACGTTGCGTAAAACCCCTTTCCTTGACAAGGTTTACGAGGAGGGGGCCGCCTTTCCTGCAAAAAAGTTCTTTCTGACCGAAGGATCAGGCGCCGTAGAAAAAGGAAAAAAACAGAAAAAAACGACGACAAGGTCCCCCCACCATTTTGCGAGTTCGTAAAAGGACTTCTTGAGAGGGTCTGAGAGAGAGATACATCTAGTAGGTAAAGTCAGGATCTCCTTCCATAAAAGACAAAAACCTCTTTTGTGCGAGTGAAAAGAGAGGGAGTTGATAGCGGGTGGTGGTGGTGTTGGAGGGGTTGTTTAACAGTGTAACAGAAGTGGATAGGAGTGAGGCGAACAGGTTTGATTCGGTGAAAAGTGAACGTGGGCAAGGAAGTCGGCCAGCAAGGACAACTCTCTTGAAGCGAGTGCACCTACGAGCGTGGCTCCCTTTCAGTCTCGCCATACTTACGATAGCTTGACAACCGTTCGACGTCCTCTGCGGCAGGAGAGTTATGCAAAGGTTTGCCTAGCAAACACCAAAACGAAGTGTGTAGGTGGTATTGTGGAAGGTGCTCGTAGGATGTGCGTCTTATCCGAAATTCAGTTCACATTATTGTAGGAGTAGAGTAAAAGGTACACTATCATGGTAGAGACCCACAATATGGCCATATAGCAGTTACGTCAACCAAACAATTGGGAAGGCCTTCAACTTCACACTAGTGGTAAGAATGCAGGAAGTACACCAGTAATGCCCTTCTCAGGATGCTTATTATCATCACAGCACTTTTTGTAAATAAAATTTTAATTAAAAGCTTTCTTAAGCTTTCTTCTGACAAGCCTTCTCAAAATCCTTCTCCCTGCATACTATTTGCATATTGCACACAAGAGTTGAAAACTGTTACATGGCTATAAATTGGTTCCCCCCATATACAGTACCATATCAATTCTTGACTATCGTCTGACGTCTTCTGTGGCAGAAGAGCTATTCAAAGATTCGCCCTTGCAGTGTGTAGATGGTATTGTGAACTGAGCTCCTAGGATGTGCGTCTTATTCGAACTTCAGTTCACATATTGTAGGAGTGGAGTAAAGAGTACGCTATTTTGGCCAATATGGCCATATAGCAGTTACGTCAACCAAACAATTGGGAAGGCCTTCAACTTCACACTAGTGGTAAGAATGCAGGAAGTACACCAGTAGCGCCCTTCTCAGGATGCTTATTATCATCACAGCACATTTTGTAAATAAAATTTTAATTAAAAGTTTTCTTCTGACAAGCCTTCTCCCAGAATACTATTTGCATATTGCACACAAGAGTTGAAAACTGTTACATGGCTGTAAATTGGTTCCCCCCATATACAGTACCATATCAATTCTTGACTATCGTCTGACGTCTTCTGTGGCAGAAGAGCTATTCAAAGGTTCTATGCAGTGTGGATGGTATTGTGAACTGAGCTCCTAGGATGTGCGTCTTATTCGAACTTCAGATCACATATTGTAGGAGTAGAGTAAAGGGTACGGTATCATATGCCTGTTAATGTGAGCATTGGCGTTATATGTCAACCACACAATTTGAAACGCCTTCAACTTCATGGTACTAGTTGTAAGAATGTAAGAAGTACACTAGTAGCGCCCTTCTCATTCATAATTGTCATTTATTATTATACTACTTGAATTGAATAATGAACTTTTTGAAAATGTGAAAATAGGTTGTAAATATTTTGGTAAATTCTGAGACCAAACTTGAGAATAAGATGCGTAGAGGTTTCTTACGATCATCATTATGGAGAGAATGAAAGGAAGGTTGGGTAACTTCCCCTTACTTGTTTCTTCTACCTACTTATGAATCATCGTGAACCTTGAAAAAACAAATGAACAAGAAGGGCCAGAAGACGGAAACAAAAGGGCCTGCATATTTTAAATTCTTCAAACGTGACTGAATTCATTAAAATGCACTACTCACGTGCTTCTCTGAGTTCATGAGTTTGGACCTGCTACACATATATTGTAAGCGTGCAACAAACTTACGTATTTCTCATGGTTGCATACGGTTTTAAATTCAATCTTTACATTTGTTTAAAAGTACCTAGTTGGTATGATTGTTTCGTCTCACCACATTATTATGCTTACGTGTCTACTTTTAGATAGATAGCAGAAGCACTGATTCCTCTTTTGGGTGATGGAAAAAAGTTCTCCAAGGTCGAAATTTCCACTCCCGTTTTACACGTGAGACCGTTCTGAAAAAATTTCGTTTCGTGTCTGTCTGTTTCTATGTCTTCTATCTATCCTTGCCACACGCATTTCGTCTACAATTTTTGTTCGATTTAGATGTCGTTTTCAGGCAATGAACGGCTTAAGATGTAAATGGTTCACCACCAATAATAATGGTAATCCACCAACCAATGTGTAATGGTTGATCAGTTGATCCAAAATCTCTTTTTGAATAACATATTACTATTAAGAATACATTTTTTGTCATAAAAACAATAATCAACATTTTCTCTGCACTCAAAAAGCTAAAATTTCAAAACAATTTAACATAATATAATATGGTAACTTAAGAAAATTCGCTCATACGATCATGCTACATGAATGAAACTTTTAAATTAGTGGTGACGCCTTGGCGCCATCGTTAGATGCCGTGGTGCCACCTACAATATACAGCCAATTCTTGGTGTCTAAAAAGACTACCTACAAAATTTCATGTCAATAGCTTCAAAAATGTCTATTTAAACTTGGAGGTGACGCCTTGGCGGTGCCACCAAAAACTATTTAGCCAATTCCGGAAGTCTAAAGAGTAACTACCGAATTTCAATCTGATAGCACCAAAATTACAACATGACAAGCTAACAAACGGTAGCCCAGTCAAGGTATAGACTGACTTTGTTCTTTATTTATTTATTTTTTATTGGCATTGTTTTTATTTACATACACCATTATTATTTACAGAATAATTCTCCACTTCTTGATATTACATAGTTACATAGATGTTCTCAATAACTTATATACTAAATCAATTTTACAATTTATATGTTTACATAATTATGTTGCTCTTGTTTATAAATGAATAAATTTCTTCCCATATTTCCAATTTTTTAGTCTAATAGTATAATGCAATCAAATGGATTATTTATAAGATAATTTTATATTGTTAAACATTTCTTCCCTATTTTGACGGTATGTAGTACAATTCATCAAAACATGTTTCGCATCACCATTTGGTTCCCCACAGTCACACGCAGGATCCTCTCGTTTATGGATTTTGAACAGATAGGCTGGGCATATGGCGTGGTTCGCCCTGAGTCTGCATAATGTTCTTATGAACCTCTTCTCTTTATTCATTATCATAAACCAAGGCACTGATCCAATTCTAGGATTTATATATTTTTTTAACTGATCCTTGGAGCCTCGGGCGAACAATTCCTGCCATGCGCGTTGATTTTCCCTCTTAGAAATAGCGTAGAGTTCCTCCTTTGTCAATTCATATTGTACAATATTGCCCGTGGTGGCCGCTTGTTTCGCCGCCATATCTGCCCGTTCATTGTACTGGACTTCTATATGGGATCGGACCCACACGAAAGCAAGTTCATTCCAGAGATTTTATAATGGTGTACAAGTTTAACTACCTCCGAAAATAAATGGTTTTTGAATGTCGTTAGGTGTTGTGAGGAAATTGCTTGTAGTGAACTGTGTGAATCAGTGCATATTATATGTTGTTCTTTGATCTTGCATATTATAATATGTTGTTCTTTGATCTTAATAATGACTTTGTTCTTCAATTATATTAATTTTAATTCGTGCTCCAGGATAACTGGAAAAATATAAATCTGGAAGGCAATATCTCGCAATAGGCGAAGGTAAAATTACAGCTACAGGCCTCTGGTACAAACGAATGCAGGGTCAGTATTATAATAAACCAAGGGTACGTTTATATTATGTTGCAATGAGTGGGGATTGATGAAGCTAATGGAAGTTCTTTGCCAATCGGGGAGACAATAGTTGGCTGGGCTGACGGAGGGGGTCGTTTCGTTTGAAACTCAGCACCGCAGTCCGATAAGGTTCCCTTCCCTCCCTGACCCATTGTTTGTCAGATCTTAACCCTATTCACATAGCCCGCCTGGAAGCCTTGAAAGTCGCTAGTAATTACCGATTCGCCAGCGCCGAAAACTCAGCTGGCTCGTGCCCGCCTTGGCTTCCATATATTGACTCATGACTGTGGTGACTTTCTTGAGAACGAGAACGGCGGCTCATGCATGGGAATTCATATGCAGTTTTTACTTTCCTAACGACCCGGAGAGTCAAAGGATAGTAAGCCAGGAACACTTTTTTGTGTGGATATTCGCATTAGGCTCAATTTCCGATAGGCTGGAGGATGCCAACTATTGGATGGTTCAGCTATTGTCCGACCATAGTATAGATTATAGTTTGTAGATCATACCTACACCACCGGAAGCAGATTGTGGTTGCCCGAAACATGAACTAAGTCACTCCCGATGAAGTTGAGAGAACCCATTTAAAAAAAATTTAGCGGAAAACGTTGTCTGATTCCACGAAGAAAAAAAAAACCGCTGCAAATTTATACAGAGGTTTATTATTTCTGTATTAGATAGCCCTCCTACATCGAACACTGGTCGATAAAACATTATCTTTCAAACTGAGTCTATGGTGCATTATCGAAATATATGTCACCTACCAGAAGAAAATAAAATGAATTAACTAAAAATAATGAAAAAAAAAAAATAATAATAATAATAAAAAATCTTGGGAGTGATTAGGAAGAAAGAATTAAATGTTATTACGACAATGTTATTATAATACAATTTATTAAAATAACAAAATGAAATGAAAAAAAAAAAAAAAAAAAAAAAAAAAAAAAATAGGTACAGCATTAAATCGGTAAATTTGGATTTGTTAAAAACTACGAAAGTTAAATAAATAGCGAGACCGAAATCAAATGAGACACTTGAGCTTGAATTTGGGAAACTATTCATCGATGTTTGGATTAATTCCACTGATACAAAGACGTAAAGAATTTTCCAAATTATCGTCAGTCAGCCTTGTACGATGTTTTGATTTATTAGCTTTCATCAATGAAAAGAACTGTCCGCATTTATAAGTACTGCCAAACGCACAAATCAATCTTTTAGCAAATTTTCTAAGCAGCGGAAAATTATTTTCTCCGAGGTATTTTTTGTAGAAATCGCACAACTCCACGTCTTCAAATTTAGATTTTAGGACTGAGTTTGCTTGAATCTCGATCAACTCCATTTGCAAGTGTATTCGAGCATAATGTACATTACTTTTTGTTGGAGTAGCAAATAAATTGTCTTCCATGTTTTTGAAATCGCCAAATCTGATTGAAAATTGTTCCGACAGTAATTCGAGTTCTTCAGCATATTGAGCATAAGCAATATTTTCATACGGAGAGAGCGTGGTGAAATGGTAACTGTTACCATACCAGACAGCATATGTGTCTCCCACAAGCGGATTTTGTTCTGAAAAGCTTTCAAATGGCTGTACAAATCATTTCCGCTGGGATAAGAACCACCGTTTGGATTCACGGCCGGTGTGCCGCCCCCGATATCGAGTACTCTAACCACTGAGTTACGATCACCTGTATGTTAGCAGCGCATCATTTTTTCATGTTCTCGTGCCTGGAAATCCGAAGGTGTTTTTTCGAAGTTCTAGCCCTTAGGGAAAACATACGGATCTACGCACAGAGTTGCGGATGGTTTTAATCGATTCTTTGGGATTATATTTATCATTGACAAGCAAAAAATCGTTTTCGAGATCTCGGTTTTTGACCAAGTTTGACCATTTTAAGGGCTAATGAACACACCGGAGATACGAGACAAAATAGTTCAGAACGGTTTAAAATGTAACAAGTACCACGTTCAGCAATTGGAGAAGGCACATGCTGCTCAGATATGTGGCATTTAAACTCCATATCCCCAAGTAGCTGGTGGATTATTATACTACCATGAACGAAGTGTTGGACCCTTGAACTGGAAGATTGCAGGAAAGTGGCTGATTTGGTTTTTTTCCACAAGTTGTTGTTGGGATTGATTGATTCACCCTCCGTGTTATCCTAGATTAATTTCCTGGTCCCTCGACTAAGCTCTAGATCCGCCTATCTCTTCTGGTTGCCTTTTTCAACGACCAATTATCTATACAATCGACCACTTGTGAGACTGTCGAAAAAGGCGAATTACGTCCATGCCAGTGTCCTGGAATTGACTTTTTCAACTAATCTGTGGCGGTGGTTCGAAAAACATTGTTGACTTCTTTTTATACAATGGTCTTAGTATTTAGCCATCATGTAAGAATAATTGTTGAAAGAAGTTTTTTTATTTATTCCCTTCTGTTAACTTAATATTTTTGTAACTCATTTGATCCTAAATGTTTGCTCTATTTCTTATTGATTTTGAGTATTCTTTTTCCATACTACAAGGGTATTCTACGTTCTTGAAAGACCTTTCATGCTTGTCCTGTTCTCTCATTTTTATTGTTTTAATGTTTTGTACTTTATATTGTAGGCTTGCCCGTTATAAAAAAAAAAAAAAAAAATAATATATACAATATATATATATATATATGATAGTAATAAAATGCGGGTAGAAATGGCGACTTGGACCTTTTCTTAATTTCCCCCAAAAGTGGCTATAATTCTTCCGGTGCTTTGGTACATTTGGAAGCAATGTAATGCGTTGTGTAATGATTTTCAGCGTTTTCATTAGTTGATTGAATCTGTTTTTGATTCGTTTTGGAAGCGGTCATCAGCTTATCGCCAAGCAGGTCTTATATTAGCGTGGGATGCCGCTTTGATCTCCGAAGACGTTGCATAACACGTGATAAAGCAACTGTGACTGACATTTTTCGAATCAGGTAATCAATATTTCCTTCAAGCGCTCCTCAATTTCACAATTAGCACCTTCGGGCGTGAGGAAGTGAATGTTTTCGCTTCCTCAAAGACTTGCAAGGTGTTAATGGCTCTCCACCCGCGTCTTTCTCGATCCGAACCTTCCGAAATACGGACAACAAACATTCTCGAACGTATTTCTCAATGGGGTATGATCAGCTCCTCATACGAGGGGTTAAGGTAACTAGTTAGTATATTTAGAGAGCGTCCCACATCGAACCGAGCAGAGCAACCTACTGACATATAGCGAACGAGAAACGGGAGCCGATTCGAACGACGGTCCCGAGACTTTTTCTCAGTTTGAAATAGAGAACAGAATAAACATTCAGTTTGCGCAAAAGAGGCACGACTCTTCTCGTAGGGAGGATCCAACCAGTGGGTGCATGTTGGCGTTTAATAGGCGGACCAATGACCTGAGAGGATCGCTTTGGATTTCAGAAGACCCTTTCACTTCAGATTCAAGATCGATGGATCGGATTCTGCAGTCACATTTGCCGTTCTCTCAAAAATATTTGCCACACACGTGATTTCGTCACAAACCTAGTTAACCTAGTTGTTATGTTTTTGGGCTGGGGGTCTTGGAAAAATTTCCTTCACATTTCTGAACAGGACTACCAATCAACAACTTCCCTAATAACAATAACAATAACAACCGATCCAAATAATGGTTTACTAGTATTGAACTTGGTAACAAGGTAACCCCAGTTGGGGTTTTATCTTATCACAGTTACAACATTGTCATCCATGTGAACGTGTGAGACGTTAGCGCGAACGTAAAGAATTTCGCGACATGTTTTGTTACAAGGGGAACGAAAGGTTTATTTATAGCCCAAAAATCGATCATTACATTTTGTCGAACCGCAAATCGGAAGGTTATCCATTTCTGTCGAACGGGCCCTTAGGCTATATTGCAATCTTCTAAACTTACTCCTTCATCGAGAACTCGGCTTTCGCTAACGACGTCACCCGGGTAAACAACTCCGTAAATAAGAAAAATACTCAGTCATGTAGCATGGCTAATAGAGCGAATTTTCGAAGAAAAGTTATGGATAACATTAAATTGCCGTGTGACGAGATCGCAAAGAAAATATTAGGACACGCAGCCAAACTCGAAAATTTGGACAATTTTGGGCATTTTTTACCTAAAAATCTATTTTTCTCACTTATTATAAAAGAGATCTGGGAGGGGTAACAATTGACTCAGCGCTAAAAAAATACTTCGACGCCAAAACCCCACAAGCCCTATTGTCAAAAGACCGATTTTTTAGCATTTTTGGGGCCACAAAATTGTAAATTTGAACCTGAAATCCTGGAGCGATCGGGCTGGCCAACGAACTCGACCTGTCTTTTGCCAAAACAGATTTTTCTGCGTTGAAACGAAATTTTAGTGCCGTATTTCAAGGGAATTATAGACTGGAAATACACCATATATACATACGCCATTAAAATCTAGGATTGTGTTCTTTGATGTATGAAACGGATTTGTAGGTCGAATTTGAAACGGATTTCCCCGCTCCCTCCCACCATTTTTTAAATTTTGAAGAATTCACTTTTTTCTTTGAAAATTCGCTAAAACATATACATGCTTCAGGGATTTTCCGAGCTAGGGGAGAAATTTGGGTTTCTTTATCTTTTTTACAATGACATTGACTAACATTGAGTTGTTATGATGACATTCACAACTACGTATTTTATAGACATATTGGTGAATAATGCATGCATTACAGGGGAGTTCCTATTTCTAGTTTGTAAAGTGATTTTGGTGAAAATAGTGAACATATCATGATTTCACTGGATATACTAGCCTAGTACCCTAGGCCTTACATCGTTGGTTAAATAGGAATTTTAATTGATGATTGGTTGCGAAAATAATGTATAAATAACATGACTTTATGGAATAAGGCGGCTAAGAGGGGCAATGTTAGCTGTTGGTGATTGTGATATTTATCGAAAGCTTCACGAGTGGCAAAAGATTTTTGTGGGACTTAGAACAAGGAAATTATATTTCTCTGTCAACAGATCGGTTATAAATGAAATCGGGACCAAATGGATTTCGCCAATGGCTTGCCATGATATAATTTAGGGGCAAGATTTTTGGGGGTTGGGGTAGAACGATTTCGTCATTAATTGAAGCACACGTCATTATGTGACTTCAGTGACGTCACCCATGATTGAAGCACGGCCTTCACGATCAAAAATGCCTTTCACCTCGCTGGCTTCCAGTAAAGAGTTATCATTTTGTAGATCAACATTTTCCACATTTTGATAAAATAATTTTAACGTAGAGTACGTTTTAACGGAAACTATTTTTTCAAAAATTGTCATCTAAAAACGCAACGAAAAAATTAATCGTACCAACAACACGTGTATATATGTCGCAGCCTTTTTTTTTTTACAATAGGCCCCCTTTTCGTAATAAAAACGTTGGAATGACAAACTATACACATCATTCAGACCTGTGTCCAACTTATCTGAATTTTCACTAAGGGATTGACTACTTGATGTTATGTATTCTTGAGATGCGAGCTTGCGAGCATCCAGACCACCAAACTAAGACGGATCATGCTCAGCCTTTTTGTCAAATAGAATATATTGGTTTTGCAAAAAGGCTGAGCTCTTCCAGCTTCTTTAAAAAAAAAAAAGGCTAAAAAATACCAAGCTGATTCTCATTCCAACGTTTGTATTACGAAAAGGCGGTGTACTGAAAAAAGGCTGATTTCACAATAGGGCTGCGATATATACATGCTATAATGCAAAATAGGGTCATGATTCACATAGTGTTTAGAGCTTAACCCACAAAATAATTGAAACTTTCATCAAAATTGGTCCATTATTCTCCTAGTGTCAACCAATATTAGTTTTTGCATGCGCATTGCCTAGTTATTATTCGAACAAATGCAAGTCAATCCACACGACATATACAAGAAGGCTTGTGTTACCGTTGTCTGGTGATAATCGAAGCTGTTTTCTCTGATATTCAACCTGTACGCATCGAGCTGAAATTCGAAATGGAAATAGAAAACGTATTCTATGTTCACTATTCTAAAGTCTTTAGGCCCCAGGTGTTTTTTCAAATTTTAATTTTTATATTAAAATTTCAAAATTGACCAAAATCCTTCATAATCTGTATTCTTAGCGTTAGTGCCTATTTGCTTATTATCTACTTAATATGTCTGTACGCTTTACAACTTAATTTTCCCATGAGAGCCAGGACTAATCTGGATATTCTTTTTGCTCTACACCAAAGTTACGAGAATTGTTCTGAGTGCAAAAGCTTCAATCTTTGCCAGTCTTGGGAAAGTCTGAGAAGGGACATAATTCACTCAAGATTACGCGACCCCCATACTTGACTTACTTGATCCGAGAGGAAGTGAGATAATAATCCGTTCGCTCGCATTATTTTCCTGCTCAAATTACCTTTCTTTCGTCCATTCTGAAATGCCACTACGGAGAGAAAAACAATTTTCTTAACTACATTTCACGGTAACAGTAATTTATGGAATGTGCATAGAAAAAAAGTCTTTTGGGAAAGAAAAGAATGAAAAAAATAATGTTTCTCGAATGGCGGGCAAAGCCGTGCTCTGGCCAAGCATTCACGTAACCGCATTTTGCTGCGAACGGGTGAAATGATGCGTTCATCGGCGTGAAGTAACTCCTCGGATCGCCGAAGGGGCATACCAGCCTCACTCACTTGTATCCTTGAAGGTGCTGGAAAACTGCTGGCTTACGTCATTGTCGAGAGTAACGAAGTAATGACGTATATCAATATTGTCTCTTGTACACTCATAAGGAAATCACGAGTAGAGATGAATAATTGTAATTGCAATAATTGTAACTTCCGAAGCGTGGAAGTGGAGCTAGATTAATCAGACCGAATTCATTGTAGAAATATTCATAGGATGGTTCATATTTGGTAAGCGCAATCAATTTCACAGCAGATGGTTACATTTATGGTGGTAAATCTGCCTTTACCTTTTCATCCTTTGTCATCTACTGCTTTTTGTCTGCTGCATCATTGAGTAATTCCTCAGCTCGTATCGCAAATCCCCCAAACCAATTTCTACGGGGTAGCTCCATCGCCTGCTTTGATCATCAAAGACATCAAGCAAAGATTCTAGAATAATGTGCTACGAAATATTGTCATTGCACCATAGTACGTTTGAAATGAACGTTTCCATCATTAACTTCCGATTCAAACAGTTAGAGAGGGTATAAAGTAGCAAGGAATGAGTCACTACCATCGGCTAAGATATCACGTCAACGGGAAGCAAGATATCCTTGAAGCAAGATATAAGAAGACTTAAGCGCACCGCAGGTACTGCTATATTTTTTGATATTGCCTACTTGTGAAGCAGCAAATTGGAAAAATCATCTGTCGTAATGAATAAAACTCAGTGAATTAGTTTTGAATACCTATCTCTATTTACAAGATGATATTGTTAACAAGTTATGATTTAGTGCAGCAAAAGAAAAAAATCCGCAGGTGGTTGGATTCTATTGCAGACCCTAGATTTCATTTTTGTATTATTCCTTCATCTAGCCATTTTTGGATAGGCTTTACAACTTACATAGCGTGTACTGGGCCCGTAATCTATATTGCTTTCGAGTCTACCCATAGGTAACAGAAGCACTGTTTTCACTTTCGTGAAAAAAAAATTTGTCTCCAAAATCAAAGTTTCAACTCGCATTAAACGTTTTAGGTATTCTGAACAACTCTCATGCGCAAACGTGAATTACATCGAGTATATTTTTTTGTTTCTTGATTGACCACAATTATGACGTTTCACGCAAGGTACATCTTGATTTACTCTTTTCCGCAATGAAATTTTTCAAGATAATTTGAAACATTTTGTGGGGTATCGCTCCAGTAACTCTTGTGGAAATATATCACACAAATTTGAAATATATTTGGAACGCAGAACTATTAAAATTGAGGAACAAGTAAAATGATATTAAATTGGAATATTGATTTTTAAATTAGGACAAATTACTCGAACGAGATCTGAGAAGCGAATAATTTTTTATTGTTTGAATATCCCTAGTTACCAGTATGACGGCACGGTCACTGGTTGTAATTAGATGATGAAATTAAAAGCTGAAGAATAAAATAATAATATTGATTGATCTTACTGAAGGTAGGTCCCCACACTTTTCAATGATCTATCCATTCATATTACGGAAACAAGGATATAAGTTAATAAGTTCCTTCTGTGGCGTGTGCCATAAACGTTTACATCGGAATGGGACGGAAATGAACTATTCATCCTTCTCACTAACTTCAGGCTTTCAAGAACATACAAAGATGGAATGATCAGGCTATTCATTTTTTCTTTAAATATACCTCTACAGCTGCCTCTATGCCCAATACCATAAACAATTCGTATGGCTGCCATCTGCATTTTAACAATTCTTGATGCGCCACTGTAACCGCCCCACAGAAACACACCATAAGCCCGACTCATGGAAACAGCAAACATATTGGTAAGTAATGCTTGCATACTTTCCAAAACTATATCGAATTCATAATGGAACAAAATAAGAATCACGAACATCGGTCGAAATTTGTAGCTTGGGCAGTGTTTGAAAGAATCGGTAGTTATCCTCTTCACCCCACCCCCCTCGACAGCAAATCCGAAATTCCCAAGGTTCGATGCTCAACTAGTGTAAAATTGGAATCGGATAAAATAAGAATCACGAAAATCGGTTGAGAATTTTAGCCTGGGTAGCGTCGAAAAAATTAGTCAAAAAACACGTTTTTTCGGCTTTACCCTCTCCCTTCCCCCTCTTCCATCTTGAAATTCAATTTCCGAGGTTTGGTGCACAACTACACTAAAATTGGAATCGAACAAAGAAAGAATCTCGAAAATCATTTGAGAATTGTGGCCTGGGCAGCGTCTACAAAATTTGTCACACACACTCAGACATACACTTATGAATTTTTAAAATGGAATCATACGTTTGAGATGAGTCTTTGGATGGTCTCAAACGTATTCGCATACGTTTATTTTTTCTCATGCTTGGGTTGTCCCCCACCCCTCTAGATCAATTCCAATAGGCTGTCCCTCTATTGACAAAGCCTAGCTTCAGAGGGACGTCCTTAAACACCGAGCGTAGCACTGATACTGAGAGACAATAACTGCAGGTTTTGAAACAGTGATACCGGGCTTCGCGGAATTGAAACGCACACACAACCCCTCAAACTCAAGGTTGTATTAGAAGACAATTGAAAATTATAATCATTAACCCAATAAAGAAGCAGGTTACTCAACGCAGGGTTCCAGCAGTGCTCAAGAGGACGTGCTCAGCACGAGATCGCACCTTCACAAAACCTTGAAGGATTTCACTTCAACAATAGGGAGAGGAGCTTGTGATGAGTTAAAATAAATAGGCACTTGGGAAGCGACATCGATTTTATCGAGTGGCACCTCCATCACGCCTGCCTCTTCCCTCCAGGTCATTCTCCAGTTCAACGGCAGTTAATCCTCAACGATTGCATCAAGGTCTGGATCACAAAGGTCCTATACGTCTTTCGCTGCCTATCATCACTTATTCATTCGTTTGGGAATAGAATCAGCTTTCCGTTGAAGTTGGTTAGAAACAGAATGCACAAACGTTTTTGTACTACCACTAAGCGATCAAATCAAATTATCTGTCAGAACACATCGACGCAAGACAATTGTCAAAAATTGGTTATAAACATAATACATATCATGTAGCCAGTGAATAGAGACGGAGAGAGAGAAAAAGTAACTGTAAATTAACAACGATAAAAAGGTATGAAAAAAAGAAAGGAACAGAAAAGCACGGGGGCTGGAGTAAGGAAAATTTCCTCATCCAACCGCCCGAAGGGCATTCCTGCCGAGCCCGGACCCGACCCACCATGGCGGCCTCCCAAGGGGTATATGAGTATATTTAATGCTAATAAGACCCACGTGGGAGTATGGAAACCTAATCTGGGATGGTGCGTCAGGTTCAAAGGTAGTACTACGTATTCAAACTTTCCAAATTAGGGCTCTAGAGTACTAACACTCCAATACAATGGGACTGCTAATCTACAAATTAACATGCTAAAACTACAAATTTCAACAGTGAAAGGAAGTGCTGGAACAGTGCAGGCTACTGCACCTCCACCAGGGGCCCCCTACCAGCCAACATCTACTGATAACTGGTATTCTCTAGACCACTCTACCAGATCACCAAGTTAGTGAGCTAAAGAGAAAACGACACACTGATATCATCACATCTCCGACTGGCTCTTCTCGTCGAGCCACCTTCCATCCAACAGACACGTATTTAACGTGAAAGACACTAAAACCACGAAATATACAGATTGAGTGACGATAATAATTGGATTTTCACCATCTCTTGAGTGTAATATTATTATTGTTATATTTTTGTGTTTATTATCCTAAGAGTAATGCGTTTTGTAATTAAGTGTTATATTTAGAAAAAAGTTTTTGTTATGAATGTGGCGAAAATGAGAGGGAGGGATTTGTTCTCTCGATGGTATCGTAAACAGTACGGACGGGCTCAGTGAAACCGATGTCTATTTCCAAGAACCAAACTAAACTGGCCAAAATAAAGCGAATGTTGGTGAGACGAAAAAGTTAGCATAAAATCAGACTTACCAAGCATTTTACATTTCAAAACTGTACATATCTGGGAACAGCTGGGTTATTAACTCCCTCTTGAAGACCTCAAGGGCGCCAACCATTTCACGACTGGTTTGGGAGCTTCTTGCATTATACCGCTGTCACTTTCTATCTCTTTTGACCACCGACTGCGGGTTATTATAAAACGATTTTTGTTGTGGTTTGGACACTGCGGATTTTCGTCTAAAATACTGGTAGTACTAACTACAATTGATCGGTGCGGGTTGCAATAATCAAGAAGCTGAGTTTCAGCAGAACATAGCCTGCAGTATGATAAGGCTAAGAATCAACAGGTGATTCCTAATAAGCAAGGTATTGCCATCTCCGTAGCTACATGTTAATGGGGTGGCCTTTTGTCTTAAAAAGTTAGAAGATATCACTCTTACTGGTGTGAGAATCTGTTAGCAGAATGATCACCATCATTCACAATATAATGAACGAACGGTTTTGAGAGGCGATAACCGGGGTATTAGGAAACTATTTTTGTTGAGATTAGGACATTGTGGGTTTTCGAGTAAAATGCTGATAGTAATGCTGTCGGTTCAGATTGCAATAATCAAGAAGCTGAGTTTCGGCTGAACATATTCTGCAGCATGGTAAGAATCAACTTTTAATTCCTAATACATGAGGTATCGCCATCACCTTAGTTACGTGTTTATGGTGTCAAAGTAAGTCATTCGATGGTGTAAGAGGCCTGTAAGAGATGATTACCATCATTCCACAATATAATGAACGGACGGATGTGAGGGGCCATAACCGGGTTATTAAAAACGATTTTTGTTGAGGTTAGGATGCGGTGGATTTTCGACTGAAGTGGGTGGTGCGAACTGCAATAATCAAGAATGCTGAGATTCTGCAGCACGCATAGTCTGCAATAGGTGTGATTAAAATCAACATGTGATTCCTACAAGGGATTTCCATCACCATGGTTAGGTACGTGGGTTTGGCATCTCTAAATAGAAGATATCACTCGACGGTGTGAGAATCTGCAGAACCAACTCCATCATTCCACAATATAAGAACAGACGGATGTGAGAGACCATAACCGTGGGGCAGCTCAAGGCACAATTTTGGCGTTTCGTGAGGTGAAGACCACCACAACAATAGATAGGGCGGCCGACGTGACCTAATGAAACTTGCAGAGCACGAGCGCCAGAAGAAGAGGATCCCCCATACAACATCATGGATCACGATAGTGGATGTCCGCAGGCCAAGGCCAGCCCGAGAGGGTGAGCTCAGAATAAACACAAGAAACTTCCATGAAAGCGAAATTTCAACTTCTAGAACCTGTATAATAAATGTCGAGGTAAAATATGGAGAGGAATGATGTAGGGACGGGAGTGTTGTGTAAATCAACGATAACTCACTTCGTCAACTCATTCATCACTCATTGACTGGCTCTGAAGCACATTCAGCTAATTTTTGTAGAAAATGAAGCTATTGCAATGGTTCCAAAAATTCTAAAAACACAAATTTTCGAAAATTTCTTGATTCAAACACGTCTTATTTATTTTATTATATATACAAGAAAAAGTGTTAAACTCTAGGATGGATTCGTTTCAGAATGTCTCAAACGAAATTCAATGTAGAAAATTTTCGAAAATTTTTATTTTTAAATTTTTGGGACCATTGCGATTTTGTACAAAAATTCGCTAAAAACGTAAAAAGCGAGAAGGTATACATTTTGATTTCGACGATTTTTGTTTTAAATCTCCCGTAAGTGAAAACAATGCTTGCAAACAATGGTAGCAACAGGAGTGAAACTGTTAATCAAGTTCTAAAATGTTAATCATTTCACAATAGTATTAAAGCTGAAGTTAATCATGATCCATGATTCACTCTGTCCAGAGAATTTGAGTTATTCTCGAGGAAGGAAGGTTTTTCCGGATCAGATGTGAAAATTTGTAAATGAAAGAAGATAAGAAACCTGTATGGATTAATTCTTCTCACAAGGGAATAGACTTATCGGCGAAGCGTAGAGGTGGCATTGACCGCGATCATCCCAACTTCTCACACTCAGTTCATTTGCATCCTCCAGTGTCATCCCGTCCATGATTTATTATACCGATGAGCGCTAATGGAGCCAATCAGAGGCCAGCGAGCCACCAGGAATTGTGGCATATATAAGGGTGTCCCGACTTAAGTTCATCAAACTCAGGGTAGATTCTAGAGCTCATTTCTGATCGAAAGTTTCTCCTCGAAATTATAATAAAACGCTTAATTTTTGAGTAATTTATTTTTAAAATTTTTTTCGTGTTTTTGACCTTTTGTGACTAATTTTGCTGTGTAAATTTCCTATCGGATAAATGCCTGATATTTTTTCAGGTTGAGGTTTGAGACAAGAAAAAGCCTTCTGAAAAGCAAATTTTACCTAATTTTGAAAACCTCGAGTATCTTCAATCGGAAATTAAACTATGAGAACCAATATTTTTTCAAGATGCAAGAACGGAACTTTGCTAAAATCTTACCTTTTTAACGGAGGAGTCACTTTTACTTTTACTTTGCTAATTAGGGGACAAAACTATGTTTAAATGATGAAAAACTTTGTTTTCTCAATGAAATCGAGGGATTGCTAGAAAAATCACCTCCAAAGGAAATTTAGAGGGAATTTAGAGTCGGTTCCTTGGTTTTTGTTTACGTTGAATCGAATGGAAACACTTGCAGACCTTCCCAACCCCGCAATAACCGAGTTTTACACGTTAGTAACTAGTTTCACCCCTAAACACACAAAATTTGTTCAAATTAATGTTAATAGGAAATACCCATTACATACCATTACTTGTAATCGGAAGTATGTGAATTTTCAAGATGATTACCGTTACAGAAGTGGTAATGGTAATTGCAACTAAACTTTTTCAAGTTAATTAATTGGTAAGATTAATTGGAATTCCAATGGTAATTATTTATTTAACAACTCTGGTATAAACGCAGTGGTTGTTGATTAGCAGAAGGAGGGTCCGTAGGGGAAATTGACAACGGATATCACCATTAAACCAACTAGTACCGCCTAAATTTTAAAAATGAAGTTTTTGTTCCTAATATATAAATAGAATAAATAAATGAATTAAATTAAATCATTAATGATGACTTGAATGTAATATATCGTCGGTAAATCTATCAGAAGACAACACCAGAACCAGAACTAACTAGATCACAGAATGTGTTTTGTCCTTGGCATCTCCAAGCGAAAACGAAACGTTAATGTGTAAGGAAATGTGTTGCTACAATTTCTGATGATTTCCGCTTACAACCGAGTCATTGCTAGGAAAATGGTACTTGGTTATTTTTCATCTCACAAAATTCGTTGACCATTCATTTGAAAGCTCTCGATTTATCCAACCATATTCTGTTAACTATTGTGAAGTGTGTGGCCAAAAAGCTGAGTTATGAGCGTGGTTATTTCACACATAGGTGATCACTGTCGATAATTGATTTTGTGAACATGATTTCAACCGCTTGTTAATTTCTGATGATTTCATTGAGCTGGTCGTGAGTGATAAATAAATAAAACAACTTGACATAGTAGTTATAGATACATCGCAAAATCTGAGACATTCTTATATGCGGGTTTCATGGGTTTATGCGAAACGCGTGAGCTAAAACACATTCTGCGTTTCAATAATTTCATTTAAAGTATGTAAATAGAAGTAACCGGGGGTCCAGGGGGCTTGGTTTTTCCTGCTAGTTTTGCTCTTTCAGATTTCATCTACAACTATAGTAGCAAATTTTCTCCTATAATAATTGTTGTTATTTCTATGTCGCACGGGTATTGTACAATCGTCATCTCGAATCGTTTGAGCAACCCTTCCATTACGCGTTTCGGCTGTCGAACGGTTCAAACGGACTCCCCGGGAATTCTTTAATTGTTCTCTAATTATTGGTGCAAAACCACGTTAGCTCATAACAAACTCTAGAAAAGAGTCCTTAGAGCTATAATTATAATGGACGGGGGCTCGCCGGCAGGATGTAATGAGGCCAAGGTGGCATCGAATGGCCCGCCCTTGATTGCCGCACTAATTTTCGAGTAGGTACCCGCCTGGGAAGTTGGGAATGGGAAACGAGATCTCGGAAACCTTTGCGTGTCGCGAACGATCACTGCGGCAAATTATTACACAAAGGTTTATTATTTCGTACATCGATAAGGAATCTATATTGGGCTTCACAGCGGCGAACGCTGCTGACACTGACTGGTCGCAGTGATGCGTTGTCTGTAATTGATGACTACCTACCCTAGGTGTTCAGACAGACTTACTTTCACCAGAAACTTATTTAACAGAGTTTGGACGAACTCCAATGAAAATTTTCTCAAGGACAGGCGTATTTTTATTCTTTGCTGGAATCAAAAGTATTTTTTCCTCTAGTAGTTGTAGTAAAATTATCACCCGTCGTCACTAGCAAGTCGAGTACCGGGGGGCGAGCGCTTTTGATGCAATAATGCATCATCATGAGTACTGTTTCGATGGCCTGATGATGATGTCTTTGCATCTAAAGCATCGAAACTCGACTTGCTAGTGACGCCGGATTCCCCAAAAGGTACGTAAATGATTATTTTATTAGAATCAGTTCACACCATACAGACAGCGTAAATGCTTAAACACAGCCAGTGACCAGCACTGTATTTAAACAGCCTGTTAGTTGCCTTAAAGCTTTAAAGATGCCAAAAAACGCTTCCCATATGTGGTGGCCTACGAAGTTGTCATATTTCCAATATTTAGTGGTAAATATCCGGCTGCCCCCTCCCCCCCCCCCCACCTTTTTTTTTTGAAGAGGGACTTTGGGTACTGCATTTCAGTAAACCCTCCATCCACTGTGACACAGAGGACCTATTGTGAATTGCCCCAAAAGGCTGCATATGCCTAATGAATAAGGGTTTTCAAAGACCTTCCTCACATGCTTTATCGAACCGGAGAAGATCGGCTTGAGCCATCTTGGAAATATCATCTGGAAATGAGATATCGTTTCCAAGAATATTGTGTCTGATTCGACCAAGTGCATCACAGTAGCACAACATCCGGCATCCTCTGTTTCTGTTCCACAAAAGCAACAGATATCCGTTGTTAGTTTCCCAATATTCTTTAAATGATTGTGAAATTTCCACTCTCGTTTTACGTTTTAGACTATTCTGAGCAACTTTCGTTCCGTGTCTTTCTCTCTCTATCGCTGTGTGTGTATCTGTGTGAATGTCCGCATATCCTTGTAACAAGCTTAATTTCCACAATATTCAACCGGTACTTATGAAATTTTCATGGTGTACGCGGGTTTGGGTGAAGATGGTCCCCCTTTGAGTTTCGTTGTTGCTAAATCAATAATTAACATGGCGCATGCGCAAACGTAAATTCCATCAAGCATCATTTTCTCACGCCCCTGTTGGCCGATCATGCTCAAATTTGGAGGATAGGTGAAAGAGCATAATTTGAGCATTCCCTAGCAATTTCAACATAATCCTATCATTAGTAGGTACTGCGCATGCGTGAATATGCATTTTTTTTAAACCAGCCTAATTTCAACAGTTTTCATCTGATTTCGATGAAACTTTCAGGTAAAGTGCAGATTAGGCTGTAATTGGTCCACTAATAATTCCATACTTCTCAAATCATCACTTCATTTTGTGTATGCGCAAATGTAAGTCCTTGAAGCATCATTTTTTTACGACCTAGTCGTCCGATCCCGCTCAAATTTAGTGCATGGTTGGAGAACATTGGTTTAATTATTCCTTGTTAATTTCAACATGGTTGCATCATTATTAGCTCCTTTACATGCGCGAAAGTGTATCCCAGGAACAAGGTCTAGATTTCATCAGATTTTGATTACATTTTCTAGGAATTTGTGGGTTTTGCTGTATATTGTTCCCGACCAATTTCATTTTTCTCAAATCATCACTGAATTCTGTGCCTGCGCTAACGTAAATTACTTCAAGCATAATTTTCCCGTTCTTTTTAAACATCTTTACTGTGAAGCGTAAAATTGCGGGGTCTTGATATTGTAAAAGTGTGAACCCTTCACGGAGGCACGATGCTTCTGATCATATACCGGGTGGTCCTTAATGAACGTACCACCCTTTTAATTTCGTTGGTTGTGGAGAAATCAAAAAACTTGTCGAAGTAACCTCCCCTTATTTTTTTGCAAAGAATTCGAAAATTGCAGTTTGAAGCGTCGCGCATGCGCGCAAATGCGCGCTGCGCGCACCAACTTTGTTTTTTCAAATGGAACCCCCCCATTTTTATTGCAGATTCGCATTTTACATCAAATTTCATGAACATTTTACTTCGACAACTTTTTTTTTCCACTGCGCGAAACGGGCGCCAGGAGCGTTCAAAGTTGCTAAAGTCATCAAAATTGCGCAAAACATGGATTATGGTAAACCCCAAGTGTGGCACATGACTTTACTTTGTTTTTCAGCGCTGATTCACGTGGTGCTGTCAGTATTTAGATTTAGCTCAGTTTTTTCGATTTTATAAGCTTAATCTACGTCTTTTGGTGAAATATTACAGTTTTTCCGAAGTATCAACTTTGGCAGTAGATTTATTTTCCCTCGCCCTTTCGCAACCCGGGCTTGGGACCGGCTAAGGCGGCCATAAAAATAAATCACGTGGTGTTTTTTTATTGGACTTGATGAATCCGAAATAAAAGCCAGAAACATGGTCTTTTTTTTAAGAAAAAAGTGGCTTGGTTCCTGCACCCAGAAGGATACCTACTCTGAGAAATCATGAATGTTATGGTACCAAAAGCATTTGAATACGATTGAATCACAAGAGGTAAACAACTCGGATTTCTCGATTCTCGGACTGCTTATATGCTGCACTTTGTGACGAGACGTCACTAACCGCTCACGTTACAACTTCAACTCCAAGTTGATCTGTACCCGTTATCATATTTATTTTGTCTTTAATCGTGAGAAGCAACTGATCCGGTTAATAGTCTCACTGTGAACGTTCTTGAGTGCGTATCATGCCGCGTTTTACCCAAAACGAACTGACCGAGATGGTGCGGTTGTACTACACGCACGACGGAAATGCTCGAAAAACTGCAGCCGCTTGTCAGCAAGTGTTTAATCGGCTGGTTCACCACCAGGCGATATTACGAACGGTTCGCCGTTTTGTTCGCACGGGCAGAGTTGACGTTCCTCGTCCACCCGGAAGACCTTCCGCTGTACGCTCCTTCAACTTTGATTTGGACGTGTTGCTGTATCAACGGGAAAATCCTCACTCTTCCGAACGTCAGACGGCTCGAGTAGTTGGTTGCAGCAAAACCACAGTTCATCGGGTCCTTCACACCTATGGCATGAGGCCATTTAGGTCTCATGTCGTTCATGGCCAGCGTGAAGGGGATAAGGAAAGGCGGCTGCTTTTCCTCGCACACATGGAGGCGCTCCGCGAACAGGTCCCACACTTGGCCACCGCTCTTTTGTGGACCGACGAGTCCACATTTACAAACAATGGACTCTTCAATCGTTGGAATTTTCGAACGTGGGCTGACGAGAATCCACGATTATCGTATTCCACCAGACACCAGGTGCGTTTCACGGTAAATGTATGGTGTGGGTTGGTCGGCAACCACCTCATTGGGCCACATTTCTTGACCGGTGGTAGCCTCAACGGGAGAGATACCTTCAGTTTCTCCAGGAGGTTCTGCCTGAATTGTTGGAGGACGTCCCTCTCGCCACCAGGCAGGCAATGTGGTTCCAACATGATGGTTGTCCTGCCCACAACGCACGGGCTGTTACACGCCATTTGGATGCCCGATTCCGTTCTCGGTGGATTGGCAATCGGAGCCTGATTTCTTGGCCACCCCGTTCTCCGGACTTGACTCCACTAGATTATTTTTTATGGGGTTACCTGAAGAACAAGGTCTACGACGCCTCCCTCCCTCCTATCGCAAGTGCTGCCGAATTGCAACAGCGGATCATCGACGCCTGCGATTCGGTATCTCCGGCATCTACGTTCGAGGCAGTCACCACCGAATGGGAACGTCGAGCTGCCGCCTGTTTGGAGGACGACGGCGGTCCATTTGAACGACTACTGTGAACGATTTATTTTCTTAATTTTTTTTCTTTTATTCTTTTTTAAAAAAGAAGGAATTGTTTTTGTTGTATTTTAGCAGAAAAATTATCGAGGAGTGTGATTTATTTTTAAGCCCGCCTTAGCCGGTCCCAAGCCCGGGTTGCGAAAGGGCGAGGGAAAATAAATCTACTGCCAAAGTTGATAATTCGGAAAAACTGTAATATTTCACCAAAAGACGTAGATTAAGCTTATAAAATCGAAAAAACTGAGCTAAATCTAAAAACTGACAGCACCACGTGAATCAGCGCTGAAAAACAATGTAAAGTCATGTGCCACACTTGGGGTTTACCATAATCCATGTTTTGCGCAATTTTGATGACTTTAGCAACTTTGAACGCTCCTGGCGCCCGTTTCGCGCAGTGGAAAAAAAAAGTTGTCGAAGTAAAATGTTCATGAAATTTGATGTAGAATGCGAATCTGCAATAAAAATGGGGGGGTTCCATTTGAAAAAACAAAGTTGGTGCGCGCAGCGCGCATTTGCGCGCATGCGCGACGCTTCAAACTGCAATTTTCGAATTCTTTGCAAAAAAATAAGGGGAGGTTACTTCGACAAGTTTTTTGATTTCTCCACAACCAACGAAATTGAAAGGGTGGTACGTTCATTAAGGACCACCCTGTATATTACATACGGGGTTTAATAATTATAGACCAATGATCCGCGTAGAAGGGTTATCTAACACAGGAATAATAAACCTTTGTGTATTAATTAGCAGCGTTTTATATTGAAGTTGACGGAGAGAGAAGAACTTCATCGAGTGATCAAAAGTACATTCCGGTCCTCACTCGGGTCGGTTTAGAAAGTTTCGGGCCGGCGCAAGCGGGCTCATTAGACATTCAGAGGCACTATTGACATAGAACCGGCTATTATCCTTTAAAAAAACGTAAGATGCTCTCAACAAAATATCGGAATCCGATTTTGAAACCACGTGAAGGGGCTTTTATGTTGGACATTAATTTTTCCCTGCGAGAAAAAGCCATTAATTGGGAGTATAAGGTTACAAGATAACGACCGACAGTGTTACCAACTAGTTTTAACTGAATCCTGCTAAGTACGGTTGAACAACAACATACGTAAAAATAAATAAAATATATCTGGTCTTTTGGAATACAAATACCAAAGTGCAAACAATCTGGAAACAAATAGTAACTTGAGAAATATATTATTTCAGTGAGGTGAGCCCAGTGTTACGACATCGAAAAAGCTGGAGTAGGAATCGTGTTAACAAACCATTGGTAGGTACACGTGACGGCAAAAGATAGTTTACAAGTTCTTACATAGTTAATGGACAAAATTATGACTGCCTTTATTATGAAAAAGGCTTTTAGAACGTCCCCATTTCGATCTAAACTGTTATGTTGTAACAAAAACTGCAGTCATCATCCACAACAGACAGAAAAAAGCCTTCATAATTAAGAGATGATCTCAACCGAATTTTTAACTGGATTTTCAACTGTGTCCGGATCGTGAAATACCTGCTCACTGAGATAAATTCCAACTTTTCGGTAAATAGGTTTTCGCGTCTTCAAACAAATGGTCGCCCATCTGGTCTCTTTCAAGGGTTTACAAAAGTTTTATACGTCATTGAAAAGCTGAGCTCATGCTGAAAATTAAAAAAGAAAAAAAAAATCTTTAAAAATGGTTTTTAAAGATCCGCACCATCCTGTCATTGACTGAGGACACTAGCTCAATGACTGGATGAGGCGGCTAATGTTTGAAGCAAGAAATGGTATATTGTCTCATTTCAATCTGTTCTCTTCAACTTAAATCGCCGGAGGACAATCCATTTTTATTAATTTTTTCAAAAGTTTTTTTGTGACAGTTGCACTCCTAGCAACCAATTTCCACGCCTCCAGTTCAGCTCAACCTTCAAATCCCCAATAAAAAACAAAAAACACAGTAATCCCTTGATTTTGAACACAATTTTTAAAACATTGCTTACTTTTTTCAATGATATTTTGGCAGTAAACCCTTGAAAAATGAACCATTTTCAAAGATTTTTTTTTGTTGAAATAATTCAGCATGAACTCAGCTTTTCAATGACCTATAACATTTTTGTAAACCCTTGAAAGAGACCACCTGGGTAACCATTTGTTTGAAGACGCGAAAATCGATTTTTTCACAAAATGTGTTCTTGGTTTACTTCGAACTGGACCATTCTATTGAGCTTGGATTTGTTGTAAACTCTATTTCTGGATGCCTATTTACCGAAAAGTTAGAATTTGTCTCAGTGAACAGGTATTTTACGATCTGGACACCATGAATGCGAAACTGAGTTTTTTAGACAGCGATCCCTTAATTGTTCACTGCAGTGTAGTTACGAGCTTGGTAGGTAATTATTTCTTGGTTGAATTCAATGCACTTTTAGATTCGTAACTTTCCAGACGAGACCGCTCATTTCCTACTGTTCCCACAAACCCCATGAAATCTTCGCCCGTTCTTTCTCATTTTCACTTCTTGATCTCAGTGCTCAAAAGCAAAACAAAGGACAAAAAGGAGTGAAATTGTATATTTTCACCGCACGGTAGTCGAGTTAGAGTCAGCATTGACAATTCGATTCGGCAGCAGCTTTCGAGACCTTGATCGCAGACTTTTGTCTTTTGCATATAAACAGTAGGTAAGTGTAGATTGCTTATGAGAACTTGGAAATGGAGAATCTCGTATAGCTACAGGTATATCATAATTCCTCCTTCAATGAAAAATACCAAGTGCACATCAAAATAAGTACTACATTTCCATCATGAATACCTAGGTATGCGATTTTCGTGGTGTTATTTATGTTTTTTGCCAGTGACTCCGAAAATGGTCATCCATGCTATTGAGTGAATGTTTAATTGATGAAACTCACCTATATAGCTGGTATAAGCGTATTAATATATTTCTACGTCCTACATTGGATTGTCAAGATAATGTTTGGAGTCAATCTTTTTACAAACCCCTTTTTTGCAACAGCAAAGAAAAAAGGAAAAATAAATAAAATAAAATAAACGAAAAATATAAAATAAATAATGATAATAAAAAATAAATATTCTTGAGGCCAGGGTGGACTAAATATACACCACCTATCGCGCATTGCTTACTCAATATCTCATACAATTGCAAAACAAAAACCTCAGAAAACTCAGATAAATAACCAAACATAGCACGAGCACAGTATTACCTTACTTTACCAATACAAGACTTAAAATGACTAAATTTCTTGGATTTCTATTTTTGTTTTTTGACGTAGGAGTGCGCGCTGAGCCGTGGTCGTGTGATGACGTGCAGTACGAAGCTCCGTATTTGCCGATTTAATTAAGGTATGTTTACCATGTTTCATCGGTTTATTTTTGCTAATTGTGTAAAGCCTATACCGTAGACAGTGTGAAGGTTACGTTCGTGGAGAAATTCACGGAAGCCAAGTGTTTTTTTCGATATTGACGAGAAGCAGTAATTGAGTTTTGTTTGATGTGTGAATTTAACTAAGCACGTGAGCCTCGATATGTGCCGATACCCATGCCCGTGCGAATATGAGACGATTGAAGAAGTATGAAGGCAGAATGAGGGTTTATGAGATTGGATATATTAGGTTGAGCTTTGTAGCCCGACAGAAGTGGTACTCGTAGCTAAAATTGAACTTAGGACATGTAGAGACGATTGAAATGATTAGGTGATTTCTGATCAGCTGACTGAGCTATCAAATTATATATTTTTTAATTATTTATATTTAGTGATTTAAGTCGAACCTTATAAATTATCTCTTGTTCAGTGAGCAAGGAACTAGGAAGTTGAAATTCGATAGGGAGACTCTCTGGGACATTAGAGACGATTGAAATGATTGGCTCTTTCCTAATCAACTGAGTGAGCTAAAATCTCTCTACTTCATCCTAGGAAGTTGAAATTTGATTGGGACACAAGAGACGATTGAAATTATTGGATCTTTCCCAATCAACTGAGTGAGCTAAATTCTCTCCTGTTACTCCTAGCAAGTTGGAATTTGATAAGGATACTCTCTGAGACACTAAAAGACGACTGCAATTATTGACTCTTTCCTAATCAGCTGTGTGAGCTAAAATTTCTATTTATTATAACCTGTTCTCTCTTAATATTTATAACCTGTCATGGGTCATTTCGCATCTGTAGCCTGCATTTTTTTCCTAACGCTTCTCATGTGGATATTTATCATTTCCAATTCCATTTACCTAATTGTTATGCTTACCAATTGAATTGCATTTTGTTGTATTGGGCTATGCCCGTATTAAATAAATAAATTGGTATATTTGGTTTATTCGTATTGCGTTACACTTTTCGTGTCAGGACGCAAATTTCACGATGACCTCCAGCTTTAACACATTAATCTTTTTTTAAACTTTTAGTGTCAGTCGTTGGGTAATGTTTTTGGTGTTGGAATTTTTAGAAAGACCCCCGTTAATGGACATACTCATGTCAATTGGAGCCAAAAGATAAAAGAAACATGATATTGAAAAGCACACAACACAACGTTGCACGTGATAGAATTCGGTTGTTAAAAGCCTTGCATCATAAGGCGTGTCGTGATTGCGTGTGAATGCAATAACATTTTCTCTCTTTTTTTACTTATTATTCACATTTTTAACGCTTTTTGCGTGGTTAACAGAGTATATACGAAGACACAGGTTGGCGACCTCGTGCTTACTCCCATTATTAGTTGCTTCTGAGCACCAAGAATATAATGATAGCGTTAACCTTCGCTCGTTTGTCGCAATGCGAGAAGGGTGGAGTCCCTGGATGGTATAATCATCAATTCTGCTCATGTTTAAACGTAACGCCGCTTCAAAAACGAACGCAGCTACTCACAAAGCGTGTTAAGAACGGAATGAGCCCCTTCGGATAGGTGGGAGAAAGAAATGACGCAACCGGCACTTGAGTGTGTTTCCGTTACACTTTTTAAAGACAATACCTCTCGCAAGAATGACTCCGTTCTCAGTTGAAGGGGTTCTGAGATGGGGTATCGCGTTGTTAAGTTAACACAAATATGTGAGAGCGATGAGAAACTGTATACAGGTATAGGTGCCACATAAAAGGAATACCTATAGCGACCTTTGTCATTCTCTGGCTCTCACAGTGGCATTGTTTGCAGCAAGTGCTGTTACGGCTGTGAGCGAGATCAAAATCATGATTTACAATGATGCAGTCATGCATGCTAATGTACATTCTTTATTTGTGATTTTAAGATGGTAGACGAATAAGAGTAACTTCAAAATGTATTCGCATACACACTGTATTGCGAGGTATCACAGAGTAGTAAGAAACATAGCTACAGTGCTAACTTGGCTTAGTTGCATCACACTTGTCCCACTCCTTGATAAAGATACGAGTATTAATCCTTCCTTAATAATCCTTCAACTTCAAATCATGTTTGAACGAGTTGATATTTGCGCGTACAACAACACATCTAGCTAATGCGAACTTGATGGATTGGATTTCCATGGGACAGATTAATGACAGTAATGTTAACGATATACCAAATAAAACTATATGAAGGATTTGGACATCTTTGGAACTTATTTGAAAAATTATACTAAATAGTTTTACATGACTTTAAGGTTTAAGAACAAAAACCTATATCGTGATGTTTAAGAAACCAGTTAAGTATGCATTAAACCAGATTTCAATGCTGCATGCTGCATAGATGATGTAGAAATGTTGTAAGTAATTTAGAGAAACGCCATGAATATCAAACATGAGGGCGACCAGATGGATATGATAGCCTGACACGAAGATGGTCGATTTAATAAAATTTCTATCCCATTAATCAATATTTTTAACCACCATCTAGAAGCATCTAAGAGTGTCCTGACTGTATGCTCTCTGGTTGATCGAGACTCCTAAGAAATCTGGTTTTTCAACAACAAATTTATTATGCAAAAGCGGAGTGGGAATGCGAAAAGGAGCTCAGTCCCATCCTCGCTAGCGCCGCGCCGGCACGATTCAGGTCAGAACCGTCTAACTTGAACGACTTTTCTTGCCTCTGCGTTGAGCGTTTTGAGAATTTTAATCAGAGAACCAAATCCGCACACCACGCTTTCATTTCCTTCTCTAGGTACACAGAGAACGGAGAAAAGTGCGTAAAGGGAACTACTAATCGCTCTTATTGGAAAGTTTGAACGGATAAATGTTGGAAACAGATGTGGGAGAGAGTTGTATTTAAAATGGTATGTGACATACATACGTTGTCACAGTCATATAGGTGGTTTAAAGGTGGATATAGGTGGTTATGGTGTCTAGGCAGTACCAACCTTGCTAAAAATTGATGCTAACTTCTGGCTGGTCAATATAAGTGATAATTTATTTGGGAAAGTCCAGAATATATGGCTTGCATTTAGTTTAAAAAGTGTGACTTGTAAGTTTCACCTTAGATTGATGAACCTTACAGCATCTTTCAAGATACAACCTCAGGAATTTTACATTTTTTAATGCATATTGGTAACCTTGATTTTTTTCGATTTTAGCATGCCTTCAGAAGAGAAGCAGTATACTATGTAGACGTGACGTTCTCGAACAATCAAGTCGAGTCACGAGACTCTTCAGTTGGACTTGCTCTTTAGTTCGACTACCCCCCGCATGGCATTCCCAGCGTTCCAGTCGCCATTTTACACAGATCAGTTTTTTACTTAGATTAGTTGTCTGGATGCTCGCTACGCTCGCATCTCAAAAATACATAACATCAAGTACCTAGTCATTCCCTTAGTGACAATTTAGATTATTTGGTCAGGGTCTAGAGTCTCGTGACTCAACTTGATTGTTCGCGAACGTCTCGTAGTATGCATAGGATAGGATAGAGGAGGGAAAACTTCAGGTAATAGAAACTACTCATAGGCTTAAGGAAATAGATCCAAAATGCAAACCAATTTCGGAACACTTTATGTCCATTCCGTAATATAAACCGTTATGGGCAGGTGGATGTTCGGGTATCGAAAAGTTAGTGTGTGATCGTCTGGCTATAACTCTAAATAGCTGAAATTTCATTATTTCCATCAAAGATGAGTTAGTTGGACAAAATATAGTAATTGTGCATTAGTATGGGTGTTTGTAGTTTTCACCATTTGTTGCGAATGTGATGTTTTGTGTTACGAGATCGAGCTCTCCGTTAGAGATTGTTTCAACTGAAAATACGGCATAACGGTGTATGAGCTATCGTCGTATGACCTCAAGTGTGAGGGGGTGGAGGACGCCAAATAAATCAAAAAAAGTAATATTGGCTCGACTTTGGGATTGTCCGCCGGGAAAAATGTAAATTTTCTGTTATCCGTAACAGGAGGAGCTGCAGTGTAGTGCGACGGGCCAGTGTTATTATAGGAGTTCCTCGGCTACCTCTGAAGGCGTCTACTAATGTAATTATGTAGTTGATACATACGTATGTATTAAAACATAAAGAAAAACCTGTTCGGCCGTATATTGTTGATGTATTTGTAGATCTGGTACAGTATTTTTGGAATATAGGCTGTACCAACTTTTCTTCAATGAGTTGAGGAACATGCAGAAACATCCACTTGAATGTTTCAGCATCAGGTCATAAATGGACTGAATACTAGTTTTCTCTTGCATGCCCACACTACTTCCATCAATTACACTTTATGTTGCGGCCGGCTTGTGAGCTTCGGCTACCTGGAGACCATCAAGAGTTCAGCAGCGCCCAAGTATTTGTCTTTAAACGATAACAAAGCTTGCACAGGAGTACCTATGCTTTATGAAAAGAATCCGTAATAAATTTTTGTGTTATATCACCTATAAGCTTGGTACATCATCAAATGGAAACGACTACGAATAATTTTTGAAAAATCGCCGTCTTCTTCCTTTGGAAAAAGCTGTTTGGATAATAAAACCTTCATTACAAACGTCTAAATAATCCATCTGTGCTATCCAAAGCATGACTCTCAGAATTTTGGGAAAGCCTAACATCATCATCAATCATTTTGGGGTCAGTCAACTTCATTTTTCATTCTCGAATTTTAATTTATCAACTTCACCCATCTTTCTTTGAGTAAATTCATAAATTATTTCTTTCCCTTTTTCACTATTTAAACCTAAATTCCAAACATTCAAACCAACCAAAATATATATCACCCATCGATACCTACTTATTTGTACCAAAGACATTTTCTTATTATCAGACTCATCCAAATTATGAAGTTTCTTTCACTTATTAATTGACATTGCCTATTTAATGAAATATAGATGGATACGTAACTAGATGCTATCTGGCAGTCCTATCTAAAAGTCTAAGACAAACCTAAATTAAACTTTAAATGCCCTAGAAATAGTTATACGGTTGTTGAAGGTATTGTACTCACGTTCTTTCATACACAACGCAAAAAAGTAGACCACACTGAGAGACCTGGGGTCGAAGAGGACAAGGTCCAGCGCACATTTCCTAATCTGGAAATCAGGTGACCAGGAAACAAAGCTCCTAAGATGGTTCCTCGAATTACGTGTAAGTAAAAGTAAGGGTGGCAGAGACAGAAGACTGATGAAATGCAAATACTCGTATAGTGAAAACGGCCATTCTTTTTTCATGCAGGAGGAAACGTTACCTACCCATAATGATTATATTTAAGACACCCCTCTGAAGCTAGGTTTTATAGGTAATGAACCACATTGCGACGCCCTGCAGGGTGAGGGACAACCCTAGTATCAGAAGAAAAAATTGGTCCATTTTAGAACTCGGAGATTTGCGTTTGTCAACCAATTTTAGAGTTGTGCTTGCGCAAAGGCTAGTTGATTCGGCGAAAAGGGAAGTTAAAGGAGACCATCTAGGAGCTTATAGGAAATGTCCCTGAAAATGTCATTAGAATCGGAAAAAACGTGCTATAGTTAAGAGAGTTATCGTCTGGAATGATATATATCGTGGAGTACCACCAATACTTGTCTATTTTATTTATGGAACGAACCCGCTTCATGATATTTCACATTAAAACTGTGGTGTGACTCCTTCAGGGGACCAATTGCGTTTTCTAGTCGTTACCTACTGTGCTTGCGGATACTACACGAAAATCGGATATCCCGGACGAAGCGTGGTTGCCCGAAAATGTCATTCGCTTTTTGCACAGTTGGTCGAAATTCCGGCAGGACGTATGCTAGGTGCTATGCCGCCTCACGGCTGGTAGTGGCAGTCTTTTGGCCACAATTAGGTAGGTAGTTAACGACTAGAAAACGCAATTGGTCCCTGAAGGAGTCACACTACAGTTTTAATGTGAAATATCATGAAGCGGGTTCGTTCCATAAATAAAACAGACAAGTATTGGTGGTACTCCACGATATATATATATATATATATATATATATATATATATATATATATATATATATTCAGTACACACAGAATCACTGTTCAGAATAAAGTTTAAAAAATGTACCACAAGGAGACTTCCAGTCAGTTGTGTTGTGATAAATCGAAAATGCCACCTGCTCCTTCTGCAGCCTCTGCTCCTTCTCCTGCAAACTGTATTCAAGGGTCAAGAAAACAACAGCTTCTTGATACTTATTGTTCAGTCTACACTATGATCTTTATTATTTAAAGAACCTTACATTAGTCCAGAATACGGCGTCTCATACGTTCTTCTAATAAATGAGTAATAGTACTGAACAGTTTGAGGGTTTTTTTTTTTCAAACGACGATTTGGAAAACTTTTTTTAAATCGTAAGCGGTTCAAGTGTAATGTCATCCCCCTGATGGTGATTGTTGATTATGGACGCTGGGGTCTGATGATAGATAGTTTAATGCTGATTTCAAAAGTGTGGTGAACATCTCAAAAATTGAAGACAAAAATAGTAAGAAAGTGTTGGTAATGTCTAAAAGAAATCGGCGATCTTCTGTATTTTGCAAAAAGTGGAATACCTAACTCTGAAACGATGCCCCAAAAAGAAAATTTCATGGAGGCATTTTCTGTTCCAAATTCAACCTAGAATCGGAAAAAGCAATAAAAAAAGGGGGGTCAAGAGGAAACCGTAAGTTTCAATCAATGATTTGAGACCCTAAAACATGGAAAAATAAAAATTTGACTTCTGCATCGTGAAGCTGAGTTGAAATACTATAAAAAAGGTCCAGTTCAATTTTTCGATAGCTCGCACCCTAAGGCTGTAATTTCCCGATGGGCCCGTTTAGATGGGACACCCTGTATATATATATATATATATATATATATATATATATACATAAAAGCATTAAACGCTAGGATCCATTTCATAATGCCTCAAAGCAGATTTCAATGAAGAAATGTTTAGAAAATTTTGGTTTCAAAATTTTTGAGCCCATTGCAATAGTTACAAACATTTGCTAAAATACTGCTTGTGGGACGGAACCGCTGGTGCTTATGGCGAGCATCCAGATCACCAAGCTATTCACATAATTCTGATATTAGCCCTAGGTACTATATTTTGCTAAAAGGATTGATATAGGACATTTGTTTATTTTTGTGATGCGAGCTTGCGAGCATCTACACCACCAAACTATACACATCATTCTGATTTATTTGCCCTCATACTTGTCTCGCCTTCATAATTTGTCAACATTAACTTAACTACCATCATAATCACTGGTGCTTTTGGTAGTGTTTCCAACATTCTTTAGTTCAAACCACTTGCGCTTATGGTGAGGATTAACCGCCTCTTTTGTTAAGTACCTATTTGAACAATACACCAGCGCTTTTAGGTGGCAACCGACAAATTAGAAATAAATGGAATGAAATGAGTATTATTCTCAAAGGAATATAAGCTACTCCGCCAAACCGGTTTGTGAAATCAAGCCATAATTTGAAATGAGAGTACCTACTTGAAGGTGCTGCAGACTATCTAATGCAAGGTGACTCAAATTCCTCAGTTATTCTAGTAAGATCTATTCTCTGTTGGACAGTTTGCACTGCTTGATGCAGAACTTCTATTTCCACCAGCCAAAGTTGGATTATGTTCTCATTCGATTCTCATTAGCCTTGGGGTTCGACGGCGCACCGGTGATTGACAATCCTCACATTCACCGTCTTGCCTTTTTTTTTCATCGGAATCAACTGAATCGCCTCCTCGAGAGGGAGTGAAAATGTCAACGCGATTACGGAGTAAGTTTCATGACCAGTTTGAAAGTGAAAGATGATCACGTTCCCGTATCTTATCTATGTCAACCGTTCCGACGTAACGCTTGTGTAATGATTTGAACTCAACCAAAGTCACATAAATAACCATAAGGTGCTCGTGTCAGTGCGGTTTGAGTCTTCCACCACAGACACCACACAATAGGTGAGGAGATCCAGCCAACCATCCGAGTTTTTTTTTTCAACTGTACTCTAATTAATGTATGTTGTCAGTTACGTGGTTTTGAGGTTTTATACCGTGTTGGTTTTATGTACCTACAGCGTTCATTAGGACGTACCTAGAATTAAAAAAGGTCCAGTCATGCCGCATGATCGTATGAGCGAATTTTCGTAAATTATCGTATTGTATAATGTTACATTGTTTTGAAAATTTAGCTTTTTGAGTGCAAGAAAATTGTTAACTATAATCTTAACTAATAATCTCCTATTATTCAGAGGTTTTGTAGTTTTAGCTTTTTTTGCAGTTTTTATGGATTTTATTAGCAAATTTTAAAGGATTTTAATTAAATTTCTTAGCATGATTTTGCACATAAATTTTTGAATGTTCTATTTTATAATTAATAAACTTTATTTGAGCAATATTCTACAAAAAATATAAACTTGAAGATTTATCGCCGTTTTTAGCCATTTTTAGTGATATTTTGAGTACATTTTTTGAAATTTGACCATTTTAATGTGCTCCACATGTGCTGGCCAACGAACATATTCTTTCGTTCAGAAAACTTGATTTTTTGGCGCAATAACGGAATTTTTATTTCAATCATAAGGAGAGTTATACAATACATACAGATATACATGAAAAAGAGTTAAACTCTAGGATTCGTTTCAGAATGCCTCAAACGGATTTCAATGAATACATTTTTCAAAAATTTTGATTTCCGAGCCATTCCAATAGCTTTATTTTCTACAAAAATTTGCTAACAAAGGGGGGGGTTATGGGTTGTAATCATTCAGGTTGTAACATTTTGAAACAAAAACGGGCAATGAAACCAAATTTTAAAAAACTGCATATTCTTAATTGTAGCAGTGATACACTAATTATTACTAATCTTTTTTTTTTTTTTTTTTAATCGAGAATTTTGCTCTAATTATGCAGCAAAAAAAAAAGTCGTACCCTCACGAAACTGGTACTGGTCCTGAGGGTTTTCGAGGTTGCTGAATCCGAAGCCAGTTTTTCACATAGACGTCTAATTTTTGATATATGGGACCTGCATTTTTGAAAATCCCTCTGAAACTCAAGGTTAATTTAAATTCAATTAAAAGGTGATACTTCTGTTGGAAATTTAACGCTAAACACGCCTATACCACATATGATGGGTCTGAGTCGCCTCTCTTTAACGTGTCTTTTGCCTAAAAAATGCCTAGAGAACGTGGTTTGTCATTGATTTGGACGATTTTTCTACAGTTTTTCTACACCACTTGGCGACCAGAAAAAAATTGTGCTATTACTTGAACTATTTCTGAGTCGAACGAGACCACCACCAGCTCTGGTGGTGTGATAATTGATTTTTTGCGATTTTTCAACTATCGAAAAACGTATTTTATGGGAATATAACGAGAAAAAATAAGTTGTCAAAAAACTGACAAAAAATACGTTTTTGTGCAGTGCGCTCCAAGAACAAGGAAAATTCTCGCTAGATTGCACCATCGCAGCTACACATACGAAAGGGGTAAAAAGTGGTGTTTTCAAAAAGCATAATCGTGATTCAGTTACTGTGGTGCATTGTTCTAGCCAAAGTACGGTATATCCCGAGGCTTTATCAATAATTCTTCATTGTTAATATGCAAATCTTGAATAAAGGAAATACTTTTATTTGTTAGTACTTGTGGTAGGAAGACCTGTGTAATATATTCGAGGTTAGAATCCTTTTGGGTTAAACTTTTGAAAAAAAGATTGGTTGTAATCGCTGATGGAGTAAAATTATGCCTTGCCAACTTGTGATGTAGGCATAACCCGAAAGCCTCTGGACATTATAAAATTTATTGATGATTCCAACGCGGTTACTTAGTTTAATCGATTCAGGTTTGCTTCTCCACGTATATCAAACGAAAGTTCAGTTGGAGGCGGGTTTCCTTCCTTAGCTCCTACCTCTCGACCACTCAAGTATTAATCATCGTGGAAAATAAAGGACTTTCGATCGGTTCCTACTTCATTTCAAGGGCACCAGCGCGTTGGGCAGCACGAAAAATCGTTTCGTCCTTTGAAGTTTTGGGATCAACGGAGAAAAAGGCTTTTTATAACGGAACCAGAATGTAAGGGAAGTGGTGGTCGAGGGGGGAGTCGAGGGGTGTTGGGAGGGGGGCAAAACCTCAAGGTAGGCTGGCGGTTTCCCTTGACTCGGGCAGCCCCCTGCAAATGTCAGCTGGGGACTTCAAGATGTGGAAGGCGAGTTTGCCCCCTCAGCTTCTGTAGGTGGAGATGAGCTGAAATACGATGTAAAGCTGAATGCCGAGAGCGCATTGTGAAATTGGAAGAATTCCAGTTTGACCGGAACGAAAAGTCAGCGGTCTGTGGATAAGAAGATACTTAAATTTCTCTATATTGGGACAACACAGAGTAGCATTGACAGGGTCTCAAGCATTAGCATTTTGAGGGTCTCAAAATTTTGACAGCAGTTCACCAAACGTGTCATATCTTAATGGTATGAATTTAGTCGCTTCTTCTTCAGTAGTCATGAATTGGTCATCAGCTTAGTAAAAGTAGTCAGAGTATCCCACTCCACCCAACTCGTACGGTGTAGTGTACTAATGAAAACTCGGTATTGAAAATGCAAGAATTTATCCTTTTATTAAACTGTGGCACACACTGTGACCACCTCCACCAACTAGGCAAATCAAACCTAGAAGAAAATCCCTGCCTTTCTCTCCCATTTCATGGCCCAACTCATAACCTGTTTTTTTTTTTCTGCAAATCCCATTTGCTCACAATCATTTCACTTTAAATTTTATATTAATGTCTACACATTATCCCCTCCTGATTGCATTTTATATTAAATGAGCTCAGTATTACAGTCAGCCCTTTCTCATAGATCCTTTGTGTTCATATCTATGCCCACAACAGTTGAAAAGACTGCATATCTACTGCATAACCAAGATACTCCTGAACTGCCCTCTCTTTGCTTTACTTAACTTTTAAATACTGCTGACAGAGGCACCAGTACTACATCAGGATGCACTCTATATATATACCTGGTGTGTCCTTAACTCAAACATTTCCACCTGTAGTAGAGCTGCACCATATACATGCAACCTCCACTAATAGATATTTATACCTAGCCTTCTAATATTGCAGGTTGCTCTACCTGAAATGTATCACAATCTATGAATATTAGCCACAATATATCTTAACCATAAGTAAGTCACTACTGAACCCATATAACTGCTACTCAACTTAGCTATATAAGTGCCTATATGTCCCTACGTAGATATACTACTTCTCAATCATAAATTAACTTACCCCTGCTGTATTTTATTCTATTTTACTTTAATTTATTGTGGTACCCTGAAGAGGCAGAATAGAGCGAAATCGTTCGGAGAATATATGTATAATCAAGAGGACTAGCGTATTGAATCATCCTCCCCTTAAACCCATGCACCAGAATTCCTTTTATTTTGAAGAAAAACAGACCAAAAAAACAGCAGCAAAGGGTCGTTAAAAAATAAAATATGTATCCGAATATAATATTAAATCTACAGATTTTGGTGGAATGGGATACTTTTGGGAGGGTAGATTTTGCCGGTTGACTTCAAAATGGTCCCCTACAACATTCATCATCATCGGGGAGTAGTCTGTGCGCATGCGCAAAAGTTGATTTCTCGTTTTCTATTTGTCTGATTTAGTTCAAACTCACTGGTTTTATACTAGAATAGCTATAACTTCCGTATTGGGCGGTGGGGCGTTCTTGTCCATCTCCCCTTGGCTAGCTCCCCCTCCATAAGATTCCAATACGGAAACGTTGTATCTATTCAAGTATAGGTACCTAGTAGTTTATATGTTTTAGAAAAATAGCTTATAGATTTTATTGCGATTGAATAATTAATAACTATTGCGCAACTCACTGGTTTTAGGTACCTAGTAGTGTATATTGCACGATTAGTTTTAGAAATCAAGATGGCTTATAGATTTTATTGCGATTGAATATACCAATACATAGCCTTAAATATGCCTTACATGGGTAATACTATGAGTCGATTTTACAATAAGAGAGGGAACTATACTGCCCATCTAACTTAGAACACATTTTTCTTCTGTGCATTGAACGTTCATTAGAATGGTCAAATAGAGGTTAGCTTCGGGCACTTTTGTAGGTGCTCAAGCGCTCATCGGCCAATCCTACATGTTTTTATTGACTTAAGTTTTTTGTGGATATCGCAATCTTAGTACTTTATCAATTTCTTTTATTGGTTTTAAACAATGTGTGCATGTACCAGAACTATAATATAATGGCGTTGGTGTATATATCTTGAAATTGCGTCTGTATAGTTCAAAAATTCGTTTATTATCTTGTTTTATAATGCTGTATGTCCTGAAAAATTCCTTATGAGTTGCTTGTTATCGTCTGTATCAGAAATGTTATCTCCTGTGTTTGATGTTATCTTTTGGTATAGGTAGTTTGCTGTGAAATTGTTGTCAAATTTTGTCTTCCATTTCTGTGTCCAATATTATTTCCTGTACCGTGTTTTCTGGAGCTTATGAAATCTTCGAAACTGTCACTACTGTTGAAAACAAATTTACGAAATAAATTCTCTGCGTCTTAGAAAAACATCGAATCAGGGTTGATTATTCTTACCTACAATCGTACAAGTAAACATTTTATAGAAATTGATGGAACTAACCAAAAATGATTAAATTCAGAAATAAACACGCTTATGATGTTGAAAAGCATCGAGTTCGAGAGAATACCAATATACTCATCGACTTCTTATCCTTGCCACTGGACTTTCTTAATTAATGTCAGTATCATGTCAGATTTTAGCGTCATAGTTGGATTCACAAAGGCTACTAATTAGAATTGGGCTCACAGCTAGTTCAGCTGATCAAAGGTCCTCTGTACCACAGCATTACAACTCTGCAGTCTCAGAGAGGATTCATTTCTGATTTCAGCATCATAGGATACGGATGAGCTCACAGTTAATCAGCTCATTAGAGATCCTCTGTACCTCGTCATAACTCAGCAATCCTTAAGAGACGCCATATCCATTTTCAGCATCATAAGTTTATTAGAGAATGATCTAGCTTGCCAGATAATTCAGCTGTTTAGAGGTCCTCTGTACCACGTCTTAAAAGTGGGCAATCTCAAAGTGGTTTCATTTCTAATTTCACAGATTGATTAGGAAATGAATGAGCTCACAGCTAATTCACCTCATGAGAGGTTCTGTACCCCCTCATAACTCAGCAATCCGAAAGAATCGCCATATAAAATTTAAGCATCATAGTTTGATTAGGAAATTAAGCAGCTTAACAGCAAATTCAGCTGATTAGAGGTCCTTCGTACCGCAGTCTCCAAAACGATTTATTTCTAATTTCAGCGTCATATATGAATAATTAACTATGCATAGATTAATTATGCAATTAATGAACTCTCACAGCTAATTCAGCTCATGAGAAATCCTCTGTACCTGATCATAATTCAGCAATCCCGAAAGACGCCATATCAAATGTCATCATCTTAGTTTGATTATCTAATGAGTGAGCTCAACAGGTTCTCTGTTGAAACAATGAGGTTCTCTGTTCCACGACATTACACTCAGCAGTCTTAAAGAGATTCATTTCTAATTTCGACATCATAGATTGATTAAGAAATGAATGAATTCTTACAGCTAACTCAGCTCATGAGAGATTGTGTGCCTCCTCATAATTCAGCAATTCCAAAGAGGTGCCGTTTAAAATTTTAGCATCGTAGTTCGATTAGGAACTGTTTTAACTTAACAGTTAAAACAGCTGATCAGAGGCCCTCTGTTCCACGTCGTTACAACTAATTAGACTCAAAGAAGATTAATTTCTAATTCCGGTATCATAGATTGATTAGGAATTGAATGAGCTCACAGCTAATTCAGTTCATCAGAGACTTCCGTACCTCCTCACTATAACTCAGCGATATCAAAGAGATCTCAGATCAATTTTCAGCACCACAGTTTGATTGGGAAAGGACATAGCTCAACAGTTTATTCAACTGAACAGATGTCTTCTTTACCAGGTCACGCCATTACAGCTCAGCAGTCCCGAAGAGGTTAGATCCCAAATTTCAGCATTGAAGTCTGAATAGGAAAGGAATTAGCAAGACAGCAGTCCACACCAGTACTCACTCAATCGAATTCAGAAAAATAGAATGGCATTTCAAAGAGAAAGTGAAAATGGAAATACGCGCGGTGCTGTCTTAGTATGTCAGTAAATGCGTGGACGAAAGTAAACAACAGAGGGCCCTTGATGAGTCACGGTAATAACAGAATGACTCAGGCGGACCCGAAGCAAAAAACATCGAGCGGAGCGAATTGTGGTTACAGCCTTCTCTAAATGTTGAATTTCCCTCGGAATTGTTCGAGTATGCAAAAATTCGTTTAAATGAATGGCTGGCAACACAAAAGATAAGATCCCGTTGATTCTGGTTCACCTTCAGCTAGTTTAAAACTCACTGGAACAGATACTGAATCATCTAAAAGTATCCTGCACTTTTCAGCATATAGTGTAATATAATACAAGATAAGGTGGTTATAATTAAATGTAATTATTAATTGAATGTCTGCCCAATGCAAAATTAAACAAGGTCATTGAACGACCTTGGGACGGCTGACGGCGCTGAGATCTTCCCCTCCATCAAAACCTGTAACTCGTGCGGGTTTTGCCTAATCAACGAAACGCACACACCTGTTCGAATCAAGTTATCGGATGGGTAACTGCGAGACTTTCACTCAACATGGCGGCGATAGCCCTGGGATTTAAACGACCGTTGAATTATATCATGAGAAAGAAAATACAGATCAACAGAAATTACTTGGACATGTAGATTTAGTTGAAGAACGAATTACGAGTAAAAATGGTTTAATGCAAATACAACAGTGCATTAAGCATGTGTACATGCTGATATGTGACAAATAGCAATAAGAATTATTGATAATGGTGTCTTACTATAAAGGTCATAAGTTCATCAGTCTCTGAGGGTCGATTTTAGAGCTAATTTCTGATCGAAAGTTCCTCAAAGAGATTTTTTTTAACGTTTAGTTTTCAAGTAATTCAAATTTTAAGATGTTTTTCGTGTTTTGTACCTTATGACATTAAAACGACCGTACCTCCCCTTAGTGTCACTTTCAACTCAAAAATTAGGACATCGTTGGGAAAAGCATTGAATTTCTTGTCTACCTGATGCAAATCAATATTATTTTAGCCGTCTTTATACGTAGAAAAAGAGGCTGAAAAACAAAATTTGAAAACTTCTCAAAATTTGACTTTTTTCCATTTGTCGTTTAATATAGACTATTTTGGAAAAGCACTTTATGGGGAAAACTTTCTTAGAATCTCAGCTTTTAAACGGTATAGTCAATTTTACTGTTACTTCTTTGTTAATTAGGGGAGAAAACTATGTTAATGTCGAAAAACATGGGGTTTTCAATTAAAGCGAGGGTTTTCGTGAAAAAGGGAGTTTGGGGGCGGTTTCTACGTATTTTTTAATGCTGAATCGAATGGTAACATTTGCAGATCTTCCTAACTTAGACTTTAATAAGTAGACCGAATTTTAGACTCTACTAAAGTTTAGTAAAGTTTCACCTAAAAAACACTTAAAATTGAGCATAACAAACTAACAATTCGTGAGTTAAAGTGTAAAACTCGGTTATAACTAAGTTGGGAAGATCTACAAGTGACACCATTCGATTCAGCGTTAAAAAATACCTACGTTGAAATCGGATCCCCAACTTCCCAACTTGGGAAAATACCGGATAATTTACCAGAATTGCACTTTTCAACAAATTTTCACAGAGCAGAAAGCGTACTAAAATGTAGGTTTTTCCAAGTTGGTCTTCCAAATATCAATAAATGGACATCATTACGAGGTTCGCCACGAAACAATACTCCAAAATCATGTATCGTGTGTGGCAATTATCTTCAAAAACTCAGATATTGCACTTATAGAGCGGAATTGGGCCCGTTCTGCGCGCACCTAAAAAATCGAGTGATGGGTCATTTTTTCTTGAAATTTCACGCAGAATTCAAATATGCAATTAAAAAATGGAAGTTCCAATTTAAAATAACGAAGGTGATGTCAATTGCGCACATTTGGGCACGTGCGTAATGCGCAATTTTGACATTTTTGAATTCTACGCAAAAAATTGTGAAGAATAGCGTTGGACCGATTATTTTTCGTCCCCAATTAGAGAAATTAAGGGGGAGGGGGGTAGTTACTGGGACACCCTGTATATAATCCATTCACAGGGACGTTCCTATAATGCATGCATTACTTACCAATATGTTTGAATTGTAATAATGTTCCAAATTCAACCAAACTAGATGCATACCCAACAGGAAGTGCAAATCCTGCTTGAGAGTAATTCCGCAATTTAAAGCCGGAACTGTTGTTTAGTTTATCGTACGTTATTCGCAGTTTCGTCATTCGCTTTATTGCTGGTCGCAAGTTCTTTATTCCGTGCGAATTCCGGGCCGCTCTCCCACAAGGTTACTCTCAAGGTGTGGTTCCAATTCCTCATCCAGAGCAGGCCTTGCACGAGGATCCCAAGTTCGAGATAGCAGGAAACTTGGAAGTGTGGGACGCTGTTCCTCGAGGCCCAGCAGTCATTACATGTCGCGCAAAATTCGATCTCAAGTCCATCCGAACTGTGATTTTTTGTTTTGAGAAAACCGGTTCTCATTGAACCACTGAATATTCGAGGTTAAGCGTCGAAAATTGTACACTAATAATATTTTATAATGTAAACGCAATCAAAGAAAAACGTGCGGTGATAGTCCGTAGATAGGGTGACTTACTTATACATATTTTGAGCAATAATTCGGACATTGATGCACTCACCTGCAACAGAAAGAAAGGAAAATTATTAATCGTTCATAAGTTCTCACTTAACGTTTCTAATAAGAAATATAAGCTGTGGGTCTACAAAAAATTCCAGCCATGCAGCATGAGCGTATGAGCGAATTTTCGTAAATTGTACTATTCTTTCTATTCTCTCTGGGTTGAAGAGGCAGCCTCCTTCTCGCGCCTTGAAACCGTCAACTTCATCCCTACTTTATTTTATTACCGCCCGGAACTGTTATTGTTCGCTTACATTTTTCGAATTATTTTGCCATTTATATATATATATATATATATATATATATATATATATATATATATATAATATTAAAATATTATTTTTATTCATTTTAATTTTATATTTATTTAAATTTTTATTATTTATTACTATTAATAATAATTAAAAAACCCTCTGCCAAGTTGGGTGAGGCACATAGCTTCCTCGTTGTCATTTCATGAATGTAACGATTATTGAATTTTTTTAATGATTTCGAAAAATTCCATAGCGGAATAGAGAAACCAATAAAGAGCGTGAAATGTCAAAATTGGTCAGAAACAGAAAAATCGGTATACTCAATCGAATTTACGTTCGAGCACGCGCAGAATGAACTGATGATTAGATCAATGAAATTGGTATGGACCTTTTACAACATAACCCGCGCATTCACTGACGATCAAAATCAGATGAAAACTGTGGAAGTTAAGGGCGTATGCGAAGTAGCTATTTATGACACAATCATGAATAAATTGATATGGGATGATCAAATCGTCATCCCCCAACTATCATCCAAATTTGAGTGAGATCGGATGACAAGGCATGAAAAATGAGAAATTTTGGTGGAATTTACGTTTGCGCATGCGCAGAGTGGAGTATTTAGCCAAGATTGATGAAACTGATAAGGGACCTTCTATACCTGAAAATGTCATCAAAATCGGATGAAAACTGTAGAAAATAAGCTTGTTACAAGGATTTGCGGACACACGACAGACAGACAGATACACACACGCACGCTCGCACTCACACACACACACACAAGCACACACAGGCAGACACGTAACCAAAGTTATTCAGAATGGTCTAAAACGTAAAATGCAAGTGGAAATTTTGATTTTGGAGACAAAAAATGTTTTCCCCCCTGAAAGTGAAAACAATTATTAGCAATAGTAAATTCATTTAATTTGCTGTTGATATATCAATTTCTATATTATTAGAGGTCATATCACATCAGCAAGGTTGTTAGGAAGGTTATTTGAGGAATCCCTTGAGGCAGGCCTCAATGTCTGGACCCTCCCCCCCCCTCCCCTCATTCTTGGGTCCGCCTCAAGGCCTTCCCCTTGAGGCCAGCATCTGAGGGTTTCCTCAACAGGAGAGTTACCTGCTGGAATAATACACAAACAGACACGTTTGTGGGTGTGTGTGTGTGTGTGTGTGTGTGGAAGCGTGGACATGGAGCAGCCCTGGATGGCTAAAATAAATAAACATGACAGAAATGACCTGCGGCAAGCAATTTCCGAGCTAAAAGGAGTGGCGACCAATAACATCAAGGTCATGGCCGCGACCGCATCATGGCGCGGGGTGTGGTGCGGGAAAAGCGCCACGGAGTTACTCAAGTTGGGCATGTCGGCAGGAGTACTCCGTGGAATCACCAACCGGGGGTTCTTACTTGAACTGGTGGTCATTTTATAGGGGCACTTCCTTTCATCCCATTCTTCCTCCTCGTCCTTCAGCTTCCCTTATCCGTAGAGCCTTCGTCGGGTAAACCTGGGCGTCCTCCCCACTTTTTTATTTTATTTGTTTAGTTTTCAATTTAATGGCGTGCCCCCTCCTCCTTTGAGGGGAGCTTTGTAAAAAAAAGAAAAAAAGTGTGGGTGTGTGTGTGTTCAGAATTTTAGAAATTTGAGAACGGGAGAACAATTTTTTAACTGCGTTAAATCGTAAATGAATTTTGAAATTGGAGATGGATTGGAAACTCGCTCACGCCCCTAGCGGCGACGTGGAGACTGCCTACATGCCACAGGGTGGGCGCTAAGTAGAATCTAGCGGCTCAAAAGTCTGGAATGACACAAATTGACAGTTGAACTCCATGACCAAAATAGGTCATCTTAGGGCCCAATAGAGGGTTTTGACTTATTAAAATGAAGCTCCACTATAAAGGACCACCATGGGCTAAAAACTGTTTAAATTTGTCTTCGACAGGTATGGATACCCTGCGTAATACAAGAGTCCTGAACTCGTTAGGCACTCAGTATTAATTTATTGCTTCCGAGTCTAACTAAAGGTAGCAAAAGCATTGTTTTCACATTCGGGAGAAAAAAAAATTGTTGGTCTCCAAAATCAAATTTTCATTTGCAATTCACGTTTTAGACCATTCTGAACAACTTTGGTTACGTGTCTGTGTGTGTGTGTGTGTGTGTGTGTGTGTGTGTGTGTGTGTGTGTGTGTGTGTGTGTGTGTGTGTGTGTGTGTGTGTGCGCGCGTGCGCGTGCGTGTGTGTGTGTGTGCATGTGCGTGTGTGTGTGTGTGTGTGTGTGTGTGTGTGTGTGTGTGTGTGTGTGTGTGTGTGTGTGTGTGTGTGTGTGTGTGTTTGTGTGTGTGTGTGTGTGTGTGTGTGTGTGTGTGTGTGTGTGTGTGTGTGTGTTGTGTGTGTGTGTGTTGTGTGTGTGTGTGTGTGTGTGTTGCTGGGGTAGGGTAACTGTCGGTGTTTTTTTATCTCTTCGGAGCTCCTTCATATCCCTACCCAAGTCATGGTCATGCGTCCCCCCGTCGCGCAACCCGGGCACCCTCTGGTGAACAGAGGGTGGCAAAATGACCCGCTGGCGATAAGGGGGGAGGCTCATGCCAATGGGCCTCCTGTCCCTTACTAATGTTCCCCGTTATGGAGACAAACGAACACGAGCCTCATAACCCCCACGTGCCCATTGGCACGCGGGGGTCTAGGGGAGGAGCTCGGGGGCGCCCCAGGCAGGGGCGTCGGCCATCCTCTCCTCATCTTCATCATCCTATCCCTCTTCCTCTTCCACAGCCCCTATTAATGCCCACCAATGTGCCCATTGTGGAAGAGCCTTTAGCTCCAAGCGTGGCCTTGGGCCCACGTCTGGCAGAAGCATCCTGTAGAGGCCAACGCAGCATTTAGTATAGAGCGAGACCGGCCCAGGTATGCTTCTGAGGATTTGCGGCGAATGGCAGCAGAGGAGGCAGAGGCTGTGCGCAATGGGGTACGCCGAATCAATGTTTATTTGCAGCAACGTTTTCCCATGCGCACGCTTTCTGCCATTCAATCTCTTCGCCTGAGGCCCCATTACAAGCAGCTTGTCCAGGATGCAATCCTGGCAAAATAGCAGTGGGGCCTCTCCCGCATCTCCGGCAGACGTGGGACAACAGCCCGCCGTTCAGCAATCCTCCCCCGTGACCTCCGGTCTTTCTTTCAGACTTGAAGACTGAAGTATTGAGGCTCGGGGAGCAGGTAGGCAGTATTGTTGGTTATGAGAGTGCCTACCTGCAGGATCTGGCGAGGCGGGCTGTTGAGGGGCCAAATGGCTTGGAGGACGAGGTCGCGGCCTATGTGCAGAGGATCTTCCCGCAGGTTGAGGAAGCGACCGTGGCGAGGCACCAGGGAGAAGTTCCCCCTAATGTGGTGCCTCGTGGAGGTCGCAGAGCAGCTAAGCAAGCGAGGAGGCGGGAATATCAGCGTGTCCAGAGATTGTGGAGGAAGCATCCGGCTCGTGCAGCTGCGGAGGTACTGGAGGGAGCTGGGAAGGAACAAGTAATGCCCCCCCTCCAGGAGTTTGTGGATTACTGGGAGCCACTTATGAGTGCTCCCAGCCACAACTCTGGTGAGCCAGTGGTACCCCCAGCTTCCACCAGGGACTCCTTACGCAGCATCATGTGCACACCGGTGCTTCATGACGAGGCATATAAGTGCCGTGTCAAAAACTCCACTTCTGCTGGACCCGATGGTATTTCCGCCCGACGCTGGAATCAAGCTCCAAAGAATGTTAGGCTGCTCGTCCTCAACCTGCTGCTACTATCTGGAAGACCCCCGAAAGCGTTGACCCGTGCCCGGACAATTTTCATCCCAAAGAAAGGGGGAAGTGGGCCTGGAGGCTACCGTCCAATTTTTATTTCGTCGGTGGTCTTCCGCCACTTCCAAAAGGTTCTGGCATCTCGCCTCCAAGTGGCTGGTGTCATAGGTGACGTCCAGAGAGCATTTCGGCCAGCGGATGGCACAGCGGAGAATCTAACAGTTCTCCAAACTGTCATTTCGCTGGCCCGTATCAAGAAACGGCAGCTCCATCTTGCCGCTCTGGACGTCGCCAAGGCCTTTGACACAGTTAGCCACTTTGCCCTGACCGATTGTCTTCGTGGTGTCGGGGCACCTGCTCGTTTAATTGAGTATGTTGCCTGTCTGTACCACGAAGGCGTGACGGTCCTCGAGGCACGAGGTGAGATGTCAGGGGATGTTGTTATTGGGCGCGGGGTACGCCAGGGGGATCCTCTGTCGCCACTCCTCTTCAACCTGGTCGTGGATACGGCCTTGGGTAAGCTGCCAGCTGAAATAGGGTTTGATCTCGCCCCTGGGGTGCGAGTAGGTGCATTAGCTTTTGCTGATGATGTCATCCTACTCGCAGAAACCCGCGAGGGCTTGCAGATCTCCCTCAACGCATTTGCTGAGCAGCTAGCCAGGTGTGGTTTGGTGGTCAACCCAGCTAAGTGTGGGTCGGTCTCCTTGGTCCCGTCGGGTCGCCAGCATAAGGTGAAGGTAGTGGATGAGGAGTGTTTTGTCTTAGGACGAACTTCCATCCCTGCCCGATCCGTGTTGGAGGTCTGGCGGTACCTTGGGGTCGACTTCATGGGTGTGGCCACTATAGCCGCAAGCCGTGTGGACCTTGGTGGAGCATTAGCTCGTGTCACCAAGGCTCCATTGAAGCCACAGCAGAAGCTGCGCCTCCTTCGCACGTACTTACTGCCAAAGCTAACCTATGGGCTGGTCTTTGGCAGGCTTACTGCGGGGAGGCTGCTTGAGTTAGATCGTGAAGTTCGCTCTGCTGTGCGCTCTTGGCTAGGCTTTCCACCTGGTGTCCCAAGTGCTTACATCCACGCACCGGTCAAGGCCGGTGGGCTCGGTATTGTCTCTCTTTCTGCCAGCATCCCATCTTTACGCCGCCAGCGCCTGCTTGCCCTTAGGGGCTCGAGCTGGGAGGTCGCCCGCACTGCTGCTGACCTGGACTTTGTCCGGCAGCAGTTGTTGTGGTGCGATCGAGCAACACCAACAGCTCCAAAACCCAGCTCATCTGCTGAGTTCGCTGCTGCACTGCATGAGTCAGTAGATGGTAAAGAACTCCGACAGTGCTCTGAATCCCCCATTTCTACCCAGTGGGTGGAATGGGCTTCAGAGGGCATTGGGGCCCGCGACTATCGCCATTTTCACGCCGTCCGGGTGGCTACGTTAGCCACCTCGGTGAGGTGTTCGAGGAGTAGTCGCGGGACAGTAGATACCCTTTGCCGTGCCTGTCGGGGTAAAAATGAGAATCTTTATCATGTGGTGCAGCAGTGTCCTCGTACTCATGGTGGCCGCATTTTACGTCACGATGCGGTTGCCAAGCAGATAGCAGGTGCTTTGTCATCTAGCGGTTGGGATGTCGAAAGGGAGAGACTATACCACATGCCGAGTGACCGGGGCAAGAAGCCGGATATCGTTGCAATCAAGCCCGATGGGTCTGCCATAATCCTGGATGTCCAAGTTGTCAGTGGCAGCGTGGACATGGAGCAGACCTGGCGGGCTAAGAAAAGTAAATATGATAGAAGTGATCTGCGACAAGCGATATCTGAGCTAAAAGGAGTGGCACCTAGTAACATCAAGGTCATGGCCGCGACCGTCTCATGGCGCGGGGTGTGGTGCGGGAAAAGTGCCACGGAGCTTCTCGAGTTGGGCATCTCGGCAGGAGTTCTCCGGGGTATCACCACCCGCGTCCTTCAGGGCTCTTATCTTAATTGGTGGTCATTTTATAAGGGCACTTCCTTTCATCCCATTCCTAACCCAAACCTGGGCGTCCTCCCCACTTTTTTATTTCATTTGTTTATTTTCCAATTTAATGGCGTGCCCCCTCCGTCTTTGAGGGGAGGTTTCTAAAAAAAAAAAAAAAAAAAAGTGTGTGTGTGTGTGTGTGTGTGTGTGTGTGTGTGTGTGTGTGTGTGTGTGTGTGTGTGTGTGTGTGTGTGTGTGTGTGTGTGTGTTTTTGTGTGTGTGTGTGTGGATATGTGGTGAATGGCATGGCGGTGTCAAGTCAACGCAGCCCGCCTCAAGTCGTCGTCGTATTTTTTTCCCCTGCGTTTTTTTCGCAATAAGCCGACAGCGAGCGGTGGACTTCACTTTGGCTCGAGCCTTTAAAACCGCGTCCGAACGCCCCTCGGACCCCCCTCGGACCCCTCCGGACCCCCCCTCGAACCTCCGCCACGCGCCGGGTCCGGTTGCGACAGCTCTCCGGCTCGTTTCGCAAAACCCACGAGAACTTCACAACCCCGGCGGGCCACAACCCGAAGTGGTTCAATCACCGGTTAATAACCCGAACTTGCCCCCCGGCCCCGAGGCTCAGCCGCGAGGACGTCAAAAAACGCTGCCTATCAAATTCGCTAGAATGGTAGTTAAGTAGGTAAAGTAGTTAAGTGCAGGTAAGGTAGGCAGCCAGGACACGTTGCTAGGTAACACATGTCCGAATCCAGCATGCAGTCGAACGAGGAACGAATAATTATGGGTAGAAATCAAGAACCGCGAATCAAAACATTTCTTAGACTTGCAACTATGAGCAAATTTTTGTAAAACACCATATTGTATTTATGCTAAATTGTTTTGAAATTTAGGCACTGGTTGCAATGAAATTATAAACTATCAATTGTACATTAAGAAAAAGTCTCTCCTTAATTTGGTTTTAGGGAAATTTTGTAGAAAATTTTAAAATCAAAATTTTCGAAAATTTTCTGCATTGAAATTTGTTTTGAGGCATTCTGAAACGAATCCTAGAGTTTAACGCTTTTTCATATATATATATATATATATATATATATATATATATATATATATATATATATATACGTGTGTGTGTGTGTGTGTGTGTGTGTCCTTCCAGACGATAACTCTCCTTAGGATTGAGACGAAAATTTCGTTCTTGCGCCAAAAAACCAAGCCTTCCAAACGAAAGGACGAGTTCGTTGGCCAGCATTTTCAGAGCACATTAAATTGGTCAAATTTCAAAAAAAGGTCTTGATAAAATCACTAAAAATAGCAAAAAACGGCCAAAAATTGTTAAATTTATATTTTTTGACAGAATATTGTTCAAATAAATTTTATTAACTATAAAATAGAACATTCAGAAATTGATGTAAAAAATTATGCTAAAAAAATGTACTCAAATTTCATTAAAATGTGCTAAAAAATTGATAAAAACTGCAAAAAAGTTTAAAATCCAAAATCAGATTATTATTTAGAACGAGTTTTTTGCCATGAAATTGGTAGTCAACAATTTCTTTTCACACAGGGTCCTCAATTTAAAACGATGTAACATAATAGGTGTGGTTCGATAATTTAAGAAAATTCGCTCATAAGATCATGCTGCATGACTAGAACTCATGCAACATGGGACATACTGTTTTTCCGGTGGTTGTCATTTCATTTTCGGTAGGTGTCTACGTCTAGTTATATTTACGTAATGCACCATAGACTCCAATCAATAGGTATGTAATAATCTTCTTTAGACCTAACGGAATTTAGTGAAGAAACGTTTCGTCTATTTCCACGAAAAATAAAGAGTTACAATTCTAAATCGATTTTGATGATTAGGCCATCATCAGTAACAAACATAACTGAAGACACATTAGAAAAGACACAGCTTTTATAGTCGCAGGTGAAGGGAGATTGAATCCTATTGGTCAAGAGAAAGGAAAGGGGGCAGGAGGTACAACCAATTAAGTGCAAGCAAAGTGAAGGGGTATTATAGCTAATCAGATGAAGTGAAAGGAGAGGAAGAATTACTGGTTTCAACAGTTTGAAGGGATGATTCCAAGCTTTACAAAAATGGACTTATCAGTGTTGAACTATATTGAGGGATATCCTAATTAAAACATTTACCAAATCTGTCACTTTTGATAATTTCGAATTTTTCAAGTACATTCAACATACCTCCCTTTCGACAAAAATGAAGAAATTCTACAAACCAATTGATCTGTCAAATCAAAATTATAACTATGATTGGATTCCTCAAGATGTTTCCCAAATGTAGACTTACCCCTATTCTCCTTGAAATCCTTCTGATGCTCGTCTATTCTTTCCCTGGATTTCCTACCAGTTTGACCGCAATATTCGTAACCACAAGAACATTTCAGTTCATAAACCCCACTTTTATCCTGACTATTGATTTCGTCCTCAACGGATCCTAGTAATGCTTAAAGACTATTTTTAGTTTTAAAACCTATTTTGTAACCTCTCGAAGATAGAATTTTGCCGATTTTATCAGAAATTTTCCCATAATAAGGTATACTTATCCTTTGCTTTTCTCCTAAATTTTAATCTTCCCTAGCCAGATTGGAAACGTTTTCCCTACTCTTTTCCCTAAGAACCTTATCCCATATGGAATCAACGAGATCTCCTCCATACCCGTAACTAGCCGCTATGCTTTTGATAATGGATTTTTCTTTTGATAAATTTTGTTCACTCATTGGAATAGATAGTAATCGGTTGATCATACTATCGAAAGCAGCATGCTTATGGACTAAAGGGTGATTTGAAGTACTATGGATAGTTATATCGCTCTATCTATCTTTTCTATAAATTGAAAAACCATGCTTTTTGTTTACCAAAGAGATGGACAGATCTAAAAAATTGAGTTCATTTCCGCCGAATTCGAGGGTAAATTTGACATGGGATCTAATTTATCGATTTTTTCATTAAAAGAATTTAGTACCGATGTATCACCGACATATCTATACCAATAGGGCAGATTATTTGTGTTACAAGTTGTCAATATTTTTCTCAAGATAATCCATGTAAATATCTGCAAGCAGAGGAGATAACGCATAGCAACCCCTGGCTATGTACAACATTTCCCCTTAAATAGAAAGTAATTTTGATCCATACAAACAGACATCAAATTAAACAATTCTTCCTTTTCGAAAATATTAAGTTCAGATGCGTGAATCAGCCTGCATACCACATCTTTGCATCTAGCTACATCGATATTGGTGAACAGAGTAACCACGTGTCTTCAGTTATTGTTTGTTACTGATGATGGCCTAACCGTCGAAATCGATTTAACATTGTAACTCTTTATTTTTCGTGGAAATAGCCGTTTTTTCACTAACTTCCATTTTGAAATGCGTTTCCACAACTTCGTGGCGAGTGATTTAGTTCTTTAGAGAAGTTATCCCTGTCGAAGGGCTTTCTAATACAGAAATACGAAACTTTGTTCATTTTTAATAACACTTTACACGAACTAGTGAATGGCTATGAAAACGTGATATTATAACAAGGATTTAAACTTGAAGTCACTCGACTGTAAAGTAAAAGTCGTCAAAATATTTGAAAGTCTGCAATTCTGACGCTTTTACCAACATGAAAACTGCAAAGGGAAAGTTCGGGAAGGAAATGGCGTTTAGCGCAGTGGACGGCACCTATAACTCGGTTACTGGCATCACTGGGCTGGAAAATTCGATTAGCGAATTATGAGGTCCCAACTATTGCCGATCCCACATCAGGAACAGGACTTTAAGCCTGGAGCCATATTACGTTTGGTCTGGAATGAGGAATTTTTCCGTAATGGACTTTTGTTCGAAGGCATTTAACAATAGCTTTTGCTTCAGGGTCTACCTAAAAGTAGCGGAAGCATCGTTTTATCTTTCGGGAGAAAAAAAAATTGTGGTCTCCAAAATCAAAATTTCCACTCGCATTTTACGTTTCAGACCATTCTGAACAACTTTGGTTCCGTGTCTGTCTGTCCGCAAATCCTTGTAACAAGCTTATTTTCCACAGATTTCATCCTATCTGGATGACATTTTTAGGGAATGTGCGGGCTAGGGAGCAGATGGTCCCCTATGAGTTTCATCGTTCTTGACTCAATACTTCACTCGGCGCATGCTCAAACGTAAATTCTACTAAGCATCATTTTCTCACGCCCTAGTCGTTTGATCTCGCTCAAATTTCTATGATAGTTGGGGAATGACAATTTGATAATCTTATATCAATTTCAACACGATTGTATCATTAATAGCTACTGCGAATGCGCCAATATGAAATCCTTATAAAAAGCTTATTTTCCACAGTTTTCATCCTATCTGGATGGAATTTTTAGGAAGTGTGCGGGCTAGGGTGTAGATAACCTCCTATCAGTTTCATTGTTGCAAAATCAATACTCCAATCTGCGCATGCGACAACGTAAATTCCATTATGCTCCATTTTTTCACGCCCTAGTCGTCCGATCTCGCTCAAATTTGGATGATAGTTGGGGAATGTCGATTTAATCATCCCATATCAATTTCAACATGATTGTATCATTAATAGCTACTGCGCATGCGCCTATGTGAAATCCTTGTAAAGACGTTAATTTCAACTATTTTCAGCCGATTTTGATGAAATTGTCAGAGAATGCGCGGGTTAGGTTGTAGATGGTCCCATATAAACGTAAATTTCATCATGTTCCATCTTTTCACTCTCTAGTCGTTCAAGTTCCCTTAAATTTGGATGAATAGTTGGAAGAAGATGATTGGTAAACGAGGAAGCTATGTGCCACACCCAGCTTGGCAGACTTTTTTTTCCTTTTAGCGAATTTTTGTAGAAAATGAAGCTATTGCAATGGCTGGGAAAAATTTATAATCAAAATTTCTTCATTGAAATCCGTTTTGAGTCATTCTGAAACGATTCCTGAAGTTTGCGCTTTTTCATATATATATATATACATACATACATACATATATATATATATATATATATTCTTTACAGACCGGGCGTCCATTTAAATGGACACAGCTTTGAATTCCTCTACAGACCGGGCTTCCATTTAAATGGACACAACTATGAGTTGCTCTCCTTTCCCCAAAGACCATGATTTTGAACCCAATTTTTTTCCATGTGTTCATTCTGTTGTCATAGAATTGTGGCAACACTGGTATTCATATCACTGTTATCTCTTATTCATCATCATCAGTGCGTCAAGCCTCAGGACGGAGAAGAAAACGAAGCGCTCATTTATCGGTATGGTTTGGTAGTTTATTGTGGTTGCGCGACAACACTATAAGGATTTGTAAATATAACCGGGGGTCCAGGGGGCTTTGAAAATGTGTTCATTGTTCAGCAACTCAGTTTTTTGCGTCAGTGCCCATTTTTATCGGATGGACGGTCGGACTTTGTTGCCTAGAGTCTCATCCTATAAGGATTTGAAAATGTGTGTGAAAATTGTTCAGATGTCCACCTAAATGTACAACAGGACTTTATGCTCATCCTGGGTCGTCCATTTAAATGAAGATTCTTGGGACTTAATCAGGAACCAATTATACTCAACGAAATTTAAATTAGTCAAAAATATCCGTTTCAATGATAATCTAATTTAATTTCACCGATTTTTATTTTTCAGAGTTGTTTGCTGGCAACAGCCGAATTTCGCAGGAAGAAGACATCGTTGATGCCATTTTGGTTGATGATGCTTCAAAGTAGAGCTTTGGAAGTGGAGATGGTGATGAGAATCTCAATTTTGATGATCTACAATTACAGAACGTCGTGTCTACTGGAGGAAGTCTGTTGGAGAGGACAGAACAAGAGATTATGATTGATGAACTCCAGACAAATCAAGATGGTAACGACAACTTTGAAGAAGAACCCTGTGATGAAGAACAGGAACTGGCCATGACCCTTTGATGAAGAACAAGAAGCAGGTGACCCAGACTGTGAGGCTGATGATAATGAGGGCCCGACGAACCTTCTACGAGGCACTGTATTTAAGAGCGAAGTGAAAATTCGTAAAAGAAAAACAATCCTCAAATCTCAGGGAATATGGGTAAAAAAAGCCTTTCACTCTGTGAACGTAGGTGCAGAATGATTGTGATATAATTGCAGATCGGCGGGGGGGACAGATGGACACTGCAATTTTTGTTACAAATATATTTTATTCAAAATTATCACATTTTCGTCAAAATTATCACACCCTCAACACCCCACAAAAACGGAAAAGAATTGGTAAATGTTGTTTATGCTCGTTCAGGTCTGTGGAGGACATATATATATTATGTGTTCCAACTTCATACTGTTGTTACTATTTTCGCCATTAAATCCATTCTTATATCTATCAATCAATTCTCGACGGGGACGTGGCATAGGAAGATGTTCCCATCATGCATATTATTCACCTAGTTCCTTCTAACTTGGCGGTCTCACGGTTTTGATGGACTCTTCACAACTAATTCATTGTTTGGGTTATCACATCTGGCTGATTGCAGCTTACATCACTCATCTCAGCTCTATCGTGCCTCGTGGTCATTCTTTATCCTACCCAAGGCTCGTCCTAATTAATAGCGGGTCTCATTTAGACTTTTTAAGGTTACCCGGTTACTAACTCCATAGATTCTACTACTGTGAAAATCGTTTGATGAGTTATGTAAATGCAACGTGAACTTACGTAAACGTAGATAGACTACTTATATAGGGTGACTCACGTTATATTCGGAAAGCTTCACCTACGTATTCTGCAACTAATGTCCGACCGAATGTCCATCTTTGAGATTTCGTTTAAACGCTTTGTTTTTAAGTTATTCAATTTTTAAGAATTTTTTCGTGTTTTCAACCTTAAGTCACTAAAATGACAGTAACTACCTTGACTTTTGAGTAAACAAACAAATTTAGGATGCCGTTGAAAAGATCGTTAAATTGTCAATTGGACAGGCCACCTAACATGCTAGATTATGTAGGTAAAGTAGTCAAGAATCTGCCCCGAAGTCAAAAAATTTCAAAAATTAAAAACTAAGTTTTTTTTAACCCGCTAGACGGCATGTATTCGTATTTGTGACGGTGAATACACGTGTTTTCATACTCGTGAATATATATGAATTATTCTCTTGTATTCATATATTCGTGTATTGTATTCATATATATGTGAATACGATTCTTCGCATTCAAATGTGCGAATACGAATTTATTCGTATTCACAGGATAAGATTCCTGTGAATGTAATCGTATTCACGATTACGAATATTCCCATCTCTGTTTGATATTCATAAATCTGCATTTCTGTAGCTCAATGCGTTATTGTATCAAATTGAATTTGGATGGAAGTGCAGGTCGAGTTAGTCAACCTCAACATGATGGCTTGCCGATGATGCTTGTTGATGATTTTAATGTAGTTTGGCAAAACCTTGGGAGTTATCGGAATGGGAGGGAAGGGGGTAATAGTAAGCCGGGGAATTCAATAGTTAGAAAAGGGCTATAAGAACACCTGTGGAATACTACTTGAGTTGGGCTTCTCGGCAGGAGTGTTACGTGGTATCACCACCTGCGTCCCTAGGGGCTGAAATTGCGGTCATTTTATATAGGAGCACTTCCTTCCGATCCCGCTCTTCCTCAATATTAATGAGAAGTAGTTTTACACTTTAGCTTACTATTTTCACCCCTAAAATCACATCAAATTTGTCATACCGAATGAGTTAAGGTGTAAAACTAGGTTATAAGGGGTCGAGTTACCGTTCGATTCAGCGTAAAACAATACGTAGAAACCTACCCCAAACTCGTATTTTCATATGAGATCATCTTTCAAAAAAAAACCCCTCAATTTCATTGAACAATATTTTTCAACATTAAAACATCGTTTTCTCCCCTAATTAACAAAGTAAAAGTAAAATTGACTACACCGTTGGAAAGCTGAGATACTGGTTCATATTTTAGGACTACAAGCTAAATTTGACATGAATAATTTTATTTGATCTACAGAGTATGAAAAAATTAGTCATCTGAATTGAACCATCATAAAAAAAACTTTTATGGTACATTAGGGAGATTGGAAATTTAACGTTCTTTCCAACTGTATAAATAAATTTGAATTTTCTCAGCTATTTAAGGGAGTTATGGCTGTTTTAATGAGTTAAGGTCGGAATCACGAAAAAAATCTTAAAAGTGAGCCTCTAAAAAAAATCTAAGAGGCACTTTTTGTTGCAAATTAATTGTATCTACAATCGATCCCTGGCCTGTGGCGAGTACCAAAGGTTAACACCCTGTATTACAGTAGTGTCAGTTGAGAAAGGAGAAGGTGTTTTATAACTATAAGGATCAACTCAAAATGGAACTAGGTCGCACGCTACGCTCATCTGCTCTGTTCATATAAAATGTGTCTGATGACTTTTAAAGCTGGTATACCTTCATTTCATAATCATCAGTCCGACGGCTGAGAAACTTCTAGAGCATGTAGGAGCTAACCCGCGCAACCACTGAAAACGTCATCAAACTCAATCTATAATTTATAGAGCCGATGTAATTAATTTGCCCTCGTTCAGGTATTGACTACTGATCAAAAGCCAAACAGGATCAAACTTGAATTTTTATATACATATTATATAAAACAAAAAGTAAGAGGAACTTTTGATTTCGCTGAACAAAACATGTACTTCCTTCCTGTAGCTCGAATAGAAATCTTCCTTTGGTAGAAATTGGTCAGTAGTTGGTAGGCTTTGGGGGAAATGGGCAATCATGAAATGCCCATATTAGTTTAAGGTTTCATGTTATGGTAAGATGCATCAACTTTCGATACTTGCGGAAGTGAAGGTATTGATGAGGATTGAGCATTCTCCGTCTAATTTTATGAAAAATCACCCCTATTCGATTTGTTTGAAGACGCGCAACCCATTCAACGCGTGAGTGAATATGCGCGCAATGGTGATTCGAAAAAACAGGGAATGTCATAACTGTTTGGATCGTCGTTCGAAAAGCACGGAGAAAGCTTCCAAAGCGGCGCGCTCCAGCACTGCGAACAAATTGATTCAACCGTACGTAACTAGCAGAACTGTGATACTAAGAACAAAGCTATGTATAGTAACAAAAGACAGTTTCAAATAATGGAAAACTGTAATGACTAACTTGGAAGATAGATGTTAACGCACTTTACATCACATTTCGAAATGAAAAACGGGAAATGGATGGAAAAACTACCCGGTGGTGGGTCTTGATAAAATCCATTGCGAAGTAATACCTAATATAGATCAAACGAGGTGAGATGACAGATTATAAAGTACCTACTTACCCACCATTATGATATCTACGAGTACTTGCAATACCAAAGATAAGATAGTCAAGTGCTGGACGATTTAACAATGTAATGGCTCGGAAATGTTACAGTTTGTTGGTTTTGAAACGTTTAACTCTACGGACATTGAGGTGACGCATGCGCAATCAGCCAGTCTTCAGTTTTTCATGTATTGCCACATGTGCATGCTATTAGCTCAAGCTGCGATTTGGTGGGTGTAGTATATTGAAACGTTTTATTGATCGTGTTCTTTAGATCAAGAATAATTGCTGCGGTCACCGTTGTATAAAAAGAAGAAGAACGGAGCAGCCTCGAATGTCACAACAAAGCCCTTTTCTTGTGTAAGAAGATCAACAAGTTAACATTTAACATGTCCTTGAGTTTGAATGGGAAGCCGTTGCAGAACTTAGAAAAAAGTAGTTTTTGTACAGGTGAAACAGATAACCTGAAGTTAGTTAAAAACAAGTAACTATTCAAAACGCAAAAGATCCTACAGACTGAAATAATTGCTGATATCTCTTAGGCAACTAGTATCTGGTAAGCATACAGTAATGCAGCTCAGAAAAAGTGCAAATGGCCACGCATTTAATTACAGAAATACCAAAATGAGACCAGAAATCTGGTCCTACACTCCTTGGAAGTTCTCAATAACATTCGTGTTGGTTTCAAAAATCAACTTGCTTTCCACTTTCCAAGCTTCTACACTTTAAAACTTGTGTAGCACTGAGTTGGTTTCTCTTGTCCAAAATAATCAAATAATTCTAATCTTCAACAATCAAATACTTAACTGAAGAGAGTGCTTTTGGTAATAACAATCATTTTGCGAGAATTCGTCTTGTTCGTGAACAATAACATGATCGAAAATAAAGCCTCATTCAAAATCTTCGTAAATGTATAAAAGTAAATGCATTTTAATACTTATTGACTATTACCCAAGTTTTCGGGTATTTTTGATAAAGAATAATCTTCGTCGCCAATGTTTTCTTTAATGTCGCTAAATAGATACAAAAAATCTAAGACAAAAAGAAAAAATCTCTTAAGACTTAATCTTGTGTCGAAGTAGTGAGAATCGTAACACCCCTTCGCGTACCATATGCTTACATTAATAACTGTTCTCTGATTGGAGGTTAAAGAAAAATAGTTTTGGGTTTAATCATTAAGGACAGAATTTAATATGTTACAGTTTTGAGTAGAATCTTAGCTAGTTTTATCGAAACGGTAAGATCTAATTGTACATTGGACAAGTAGTTATACAATAACTGGATTTATGGCTGATGCAATGCAAGGAAATCTAACTTAAGAGTTTGCAGGCAATCTACCTAGTAAGAAAGGGAACCCGGCTTTCCTGTGCCAAAGAACTAAACAAAAACGAAATGATGATTTGGATCCAGATATGAGGATGAGTATTTATGAAGACGTAAGGCGTACCTTTAATGAATGGATTACTGATGACCAGAAAACAGGAAATGTTATTAGTGATTTCCCTTTTGAAAGATTGGAGGAAATATTGTTTATCTCATTATTCTCGAAGCTAACTTACTTGGAATCGGTGACCCTAATGCTGTCAAAATAAGGTACAATTATCTATAGAACAAACCTCTTTTCGGATCCTCCATCACGAATTCCCAGACTGCAAGCAATTAAAATATTTAGGTATGATTGTGATTAGTACTAATGATTTTACTGCAGAGATAAGGGTCCAAATAGCAGTTGGAAGCAGATGCTTCTGAGGCGTACAGTAAGCTCTAAAGTTAAGAGGGTTTTTTCGCATGTCTCAATACAATTTATAAGGCTGTATGCTCGACTTGTTTATTATCATATTTTACAAATAAAGCGAAATAGTCGAGCCGACCCCAAAAGACGCCTGTAGGTACCCGGTGGGAGAGCAGGGGCTAACTAAGTAAACTTCACCTGATTCCCCTACGGAGCTCGGCTCGTCTAGGTATTTCATTCCACACTCATGCTGTGAGAATTTGACTTACCACTTCACTCTCCTCAACCAACCTTCATCATCTCAAACCTTTTCCTATTTGACCAACGGGACTACGCGCACCGGGCCAATCCCCAGGTGCCTAACAAGACTACCTACGTGTTTCTGGGCACTTCATCCTACCCTTCAGAAGACGGATCATCCTACAAGTAGTCAACGAGACTGAGCGTACTGGGATACTTTCCATTCTCCTTCCAACATGACGAAAGTACTGGGTTGGACTCACTGAATTTGCTCAATGGGACTCCGCGTTTCGGGGCCAATTATGCTCAATCCTCATCAATCCCTTCATTTCCACAAGTAACCTAAGTTGAATAGGTTTATGTTAGACCAAGAGTTTCAGTTTTTCTCAACCATTCTAATTCACATCCGAGCTAGATTCACTTAGCTCGCACCACAACATTGGAGATCCGACACGCGCAAACCTAAACGTTGTAATATGTCAGTGAATTTTGGCATCTTACTACCGGGAATGAGCGTTTGAAACTGCAGTTCTGGGAGCGTAAAATAATGTGCAAAATTGTTGGACAAATTTTGACATGTGTTATTATCTATAAGTTTTGCTTTATTGTTTTCAATAATGAACCTTTGTAATCGACTAAGAAAAAAAATCAGCTCATGTGAGGAAAGTTTAGGTGTTATTTAATTTTATTAATTTCACTTCAGTAGGCGTCTACATCTATGCAGACACATTAGATACCTGGAAAATGATTCGTATAATAATATAGATAGGTGTTCAGTGTAGAAGAGCTATACAATGCAGAAATAATAAACTTCTGTGTAATAATTTGCAGCGTTTTTTACATATTCAGCATTCAGTATTTCAGCAATCGTATCCCTCCACCAAATAATCCATCCAACATTACTCTTATCACCCCCAATCGATATCATAACACTTGATCTATTATGAAACGAATTCGAATAGATGGAACGCAATTCTTTGAATTTTCTCAGTTTTTGGCAGTGAGGAATAAATAAGAATTGTAGTGTGGTGTAAGTTGGAGGTAAATCGGGAAGCGAATTATTCGTTTTAAAATCGGTTTCAGTCACGCAAGGAGCCGACTTTGTTTGGAAGGTCTGAAGGCTTCATTATCCTACTTGAGCGATGCTGCTAAGTAGGTCAGATTCGGCCTCCAGTGAAAGGGTAGAAATCTGTTCATCGCAGCTACTAATGGAAGGGTAAAAACTCAATTAAAGATCAACAGGTGATACCGAAATACCGAACCCTCGGTTCACTTGATAGTCACGGATAATGTCAATTTCAACATGTTGCGCTCATGTGAAGGACGGAAAGGGGCAAATACCGCCTAAACCCTTTTTTATTTAGCTAATTTTCGAAGAAAACAAAATGGAAGTTTGTGACGGTTCCAAAAATATATATGCACTCAGTAAAAATTGTCTCCGTACTTCAAAAATACTGAAGTTGCTCCTTCTAGATCTTTTAGAAGTTGATATTAATTATTAATAATTTGTTAACAACGTTCTTGAAAAAAATTGTTTAACTAAATAAACCAGGCTGAATTGCCCTAAAGTGCATATGGCTTCATAATTATAACAAAGACAAATAGGTTTTCGTACAGTCCGGATGCACAGCAATAACTGAACTAAAAAATGGATTAATAACTAGTGGGATCTCATTTTCGCTTGATTATTTCCAACAAACGGGATTCCATCGAATCGACGAGCTTCTGCGTCACACAGGAAGATACACTGGACCACTCGTGCAATAGCGCGATTTTTAATTTCTCTCTGTTCCAAACAGCCCAATTTTTGGGTTAGCGTTTCAATTTGTTCCATAAGTGTCCATTGGTTTGAGATTTGGTGACTGTGGAAGGGCAAGTTTCTTTGGAGCATTTATGGGCTGTGCACTTTGGATCATTGTCTTCATGGAAGACAAAATTGGACTCCAGATCCTTTAACTATGCACTTGGTTTGAGATTTTTCTTTAGAATGTCAATTCTAAATATGTTCTCTGTTCTGAACAGACCCATCTTTGGTTCAGCATTTCACTTTGGTTGGTGACTGTGGAGGGATTTTCGGTTGCCTTGGAGCATTATAAAACAACAACCACTGAATGGGCTGTGGCTGTGTGCTTAGGATCACTATCTTACTGGAAAACAAAATTGGACTCCAGTAGCATTATTCCTGTTCTCGCTTTGGGACTTTACTTTAGAATGTTGATATGGTATTCATCAACCCATTGATTACGTGAAGTTTGAGCACATCAGTTGCAATCCTGCAACCCCAGACCCTGACATTCCCTGTGCCATGCAACAGTGGGTAGCAAATTTTCAAGTGTTTTTCTTGTCTGGCCAACTTCTGTCCATTCCATCAGCCCCAAAAATATTATACTGAATTTGGGTCTGATGGAAGGACAAGGAATTTACGGAAAACAGGAAAATTCCTTGAAAAGACAAGTTTGCTACCCACTGTTAAGCATGCTGGTGGGAATGTCATGGTCTGGGGTTGCATGAGTGCAACTGGTGGGTGCGAGTCCACATAGTCGATGAAATAATGAATGCCAACGTTTATAGTGACATTCTAAAGAAAAATCTCAAACCAAGTGCAAAATTAATGGGACTGGAGTCCAATTTTGTCTTCCATGAAGACGATGATCCTAAGTACACAGCCCATAGTGGCTGTCCTTCTGTGGTCGTTCTGTGGTCGTTGTTCTATAATGCTCCAAAGCAACTTGACCCTTCCACAGTCACCAAATCTCAACCCAATTGAACATTTATGGAACGAATTGACCGCTAAACCAAAAATTGGGCTGTTTGGAACAGAGAGAAATTAAAAATCGCACTACTGAACGAGAAGTCCAGAATACCACCCAGTGTGACTCAGAAGCTCTTCGATTCGATGAAATCCCTTTTGTTGGAGATAATCAAGCAAAAATGAGGTCCCACTAGCTATTAATCCATTTTTTAGTTCAGTTATTGCTGTGCTTCTGGACTGTACGAAAACTTATCTGCCCTTGTTACCTATATGAAGTCATTTGCGCTTTATGGCAACTCTGCCTGGTATGTTTAATTTAAAAAATTTGTTGACATAAAATATATTATTCAAGACGTTTGTTAACAAACTGTTACGATCATATCCTATTCTTCAAAGTTCGGAAGGAGCAACTTCAATATTTGTGATAACTTGAGTGGTTGTACGGAGGCATTTTTTACTGAGTGTAGACGCGTATACAAGATGTCTCGAATTGAAAAAATAAAATCCGTTCTTTCGCAAATGCATTAAGCATTATAAAACAAAATGAAGTTGAAAGAAACGGGGGGAATGTCCGAGAAAAAAAAATCATTAAGAAAGGCAACAAATATTTACATTTCTCTTGATAGCAGAGCATTATATAGACAAAATGTATCAACTGTGAACATTCAAAAATCTTGCGGAATAGTGTACTTGTATGTAAGTTAAAACTGGAAGAAAAAGTCCCAAAATTGGTTGGTTCAGCAGAACATTATCAATTTATATATAGGTATTGTTTTTCCATAAATATCTATCTTTTAGTCAACTATTTCTGAGCACACAAAGTATTTTAATGTCAAATAATTCAATATAGATTTAATATGGAAGGCTGTAGAACGAACGACACACATACAAATATATATATATTATATGCTTAAAGCAGTGTCTCCTTGAATTTCATTACAATGTGCTACAAATTTATTCAAAACTGCAAAAAATTGTTGAACTTTCGTGTTTGAAACAAACGCTTAATGTTTCAAACTTGTCAAAACCGCTTTACAAGCAGACATGTTTTGACAAAACTTTTTTACAGTTTTCAATAAATTATTAGCGGGCGGATATATATAAATATAAATAAATTATATATATATATATATATATATATATATATATATATATATATATATATATATATATCCGCTAATAAGCTAATCATTTATTCAAAACAGCAAACTGCTTCACTATTTGAGTCAGTACAAAGTCAAAAGCCGAAATATCATACGTAACTGTGAGTTTTTCCTTGTAATTTCTCTACATATATGTGCTATTTTTCTCTGTGCCAATATATATATATATATATATATATATATATATATATATATATATATATATATATATATGCTTAAAGCAGTTCCTGCTCAAGTTTCATTAAAATGTACCAAATATTGATCCAAAATTGCAAACAAAATTGCTTAACTTTCAATATTTGTTCGGTATAGTATAACATTATTCAAAAGGAGTTTTTAACGTACAATTTAAAGTTTTTTTTCCACGGAAGAGATATCAAATTCTAACACAATTATACAAAACCAGGTTAAGTTACAGTGCGAAAAGTTAAGAAAATTCGGTCATATAGGCATGCTGCATGACTGGAACTTTTCATTATTGATCACCACCTCATTTTTTTGTATAATAAAAAGCGGTGAAAGCCTGGGAACGCTTGGCTTTCCGTTTCGTAATAAACTAATACAGGGCATCATGGTCTGCTAGGCCCGGTGGCCGAGGCTCTTGTGCCGGGGGCGGCTACGCTTGTGCGGTAGGATCTCCACTTTCATTTGCATCAAGAATCCTCTCAGAAGCACTTCCCGTTTCCCTTCGTCCTCGTATCCGACGACTGGTTCTAAATAAACAGTCCTCCCCCTCCACGCAGAAGGAACACGGGGAAGACACGGTGAAGACTCGCTCGGTTATACCTACCGGGTGTCTTTTGAAGGAGCTTTCTCGTGAACTTTGCCACTAGTCAGTCAAAAAAATCATCGAGGTATAGGGGGGAAGAAGACAAGGATCTCGTTACGTGTAGAAAGCTGATGCTTGGAAATACTAGCTGTTCAAAATAAGTTAACACCTCATTTTGTTGAAGAAATTCTAGTATCCAGGCAACCACGGATGAGCAGTGTGATGTTATCTTAATAAGGGGGGAAAATGTACACTATGTGAAGAACTTCCTCTCGTATTTCTGGACACGGCGCTTTCCGATCCAATTAAGTTCATTGTTTTTTCATGATCACTTTCAAAACAATCACAAAAAAGTTGCGAGGATGATGCAATTAAGCACACAGATTATCTCATACAAAATTCCATCATTAGGCACAAGAAAAATCGTGAAATACATAGAGTTACAATCATGCAGCATGAACCTATGAGCGAGTTTTCTATCATACCGAGTATCTTCTAAAAGCTTTTCCATGAACTTTGCCACCAGTCAGTAGAAAAAATCATCTTCGAGGAATAGGGAAGAAGACAAGGATCTCCGTTACGTGTAGAAAGCTGGTGCTTGGAAATACTAGCTGTATAAAATAAGTTTAACACCTCATTTTGATGAAGAAATTCTAGAATCCAGTCAACCACGGATGAGCAGTGTGATAAGCTCCCTTAATAAGGGGGGAAAATGTACACTATGTGAAGAACTTCCTCTCGTATTTCTTTCTGGACACGGTGCTTTCCGATCCGGTTTAGTTTAGTGTTTTTTCAAGATCACTTACCTCAAAATCATCACACACAAAAATTGAATGGATGATGCAATTAAGCACACAGATGATCTCATACAAAACTCCATCATTAGGCACAAGAAAAATCTTGAAAGATTACATAGAGTTACAAACTTTCAGCATGACCATATGAGCGAGTTTTCTATCATACCGGGTGCCTTCTAAAAGCTTTCTCTTGAACTTTGCCACCAGTCAGTAGAAAAAATCATCTTCGAGGAATAGGGAAGAAGACAAGGATCTCGTTACGTGTAGAAAGCTGATGCTTGGAAATACTAGCTGTACAAAATAAAATAACACCTCATTTTGTAGTAGAAATTCTAGTACCCAGGCAACCATGGATGAGCAGTGTGATAAATTATCTTAATAAGGAGACAAAAGTACCAAATGTGAAGAACTTCCTCTCGTATTTCTGTACACAGAGCTTTCCAATCCGATTTAGTTCAGTGTTCCTTCATGTACACATACCTCAAAATCATAAAAAATAAAAAAAGTTGCAAGGATCATCCAATTAGCACACAGATGATCTCCTACAAAAAAAAGCACCCCCTAAAGGAAAAAATCGCACTTCTAGTAGCTCTAATCGCTCTCCAAGTTTCACTTCGATATCTCAAAAATTGTGTAAAAAATATAGAAGAAAAAGGGGAGTTTTGGGACACCTTTATAAAGCCACCTTTTCTATTGAATAATAATATTATAAGTTCACTTAAAAAAAAAAGGTTAAAAGAAGATAAGATTTTAAAATATTTTACGCTATGCTCATCAACAAGTTGTAATAGGAGAGTTGTCTAAAGCCGTATTCAATTGTCAAAGTTTTTTTTTTTTTACCAATTGTTGAAGACCATAACTGAAGTCATTGTGATTACCTTTGATGAATCAAATGATATGTTCCATGATATTAAATGTACGTAGTCGTGACATTTCGGTGGTATTAGCATGACGGCAACTTACAAATTTTAACACTGCGAAATGTCGTGGTTCCTTCTGGTGCATGAACACGAAGTTGTTATTTAGATAAAGGCAGGTAATAAGCTCTGGCTGTAAACGTAACAACCTGACGTATGGATTGAACTTTCTTTTCTGTATTTAGCTTATGACCGGAAACACGTCTGGTGCTAGGCACCACTTTCATGTCTATGTACCTACTACATAAATTTAATCACTTTCAGGGCCGAATTATTTCTGCATATCCAAAACAGGTAAATCACATTATGGATTTATGGTCCATAGATATACTGTATAAAATCACATTAAAAGTGAATGAGACGTTCAGCAGCAGCTGATGGTGCACTGTACTGCCCATCGGTACTCAAATGCTGCAAAACGAATCACAGATTTTACCTGCAAAAAGCTTTAATTTGAAAGTTTTGTATTACAATGAACCTATTTGAAATTAATTAACGTTAATAGATTAATACCAAGTGATGTAGAAAATATTCATAGGTTCGTTCATACGGGTTTTGAGCACCGGTAATAATCACGGGCATTTGGCTTACGGGGGAAATAGTAACATATAATTTTAGTGAAAAAAAAAATACAAACCAACAAACGGTCAACTTACGGGGAGGGGGGGGGGGCATAATACATACGCATACATATTCAATCATTATCATTATTTGGTTCTCAGAAGCCTTACCAATAATTCACAAAAAGAAAGGGGGTTCTGTGTATTGTAAACATTTACCGTCTCACCCTGAACTAAGGGTTGTAAAAAATAAATTAATAAATGAATAAAATTATTATTATATCTTCCTTTTACGTGGCAGAAATTAATATTGTATTTGACACAATTAACAGGGGTTACTCACAGCAGCCGTCAAATTTTCACCTACAACTGACTTTGAATGGCCTCGCCAGATTACCTGGCTGCTATGATGGATAAACATGAATTATACACCTAGGCATGTGGAGTACACTGCACAGAGGTTCTGGTTTATACAAAAAGTACAATTTTAATGTCTACATCAATTGAGAACTCAAGAGCAGTGTACCTACTGCTCACGCGACTTTAGAATAATCCGGCTGCAAACTTCCATTATAATCACTTGAATTGTCTTTCCCATTACTGGATCATTGATTTAATTGACCGAATTTTACAATGATATTTTTGGCCTGAAATATTTATTATGTAGAAAACTACAACGTTGTGTCCGCTTGTGCCATCGTGTGTTATAAATGGACCTACTTCGAAGGCTTTCTACATATTTCTGAGGATGTTATACTCCTATTTATGTGTCTAAGTTGGGGACCAGTACATACAGAGAATGGAAAGAAGTGGAAGAATGTAAAAATGCCATGGAACTAGAGATGTAGTCATGTGCCATACAATGCACGCTGCACTATGGGGCAGAATCGAAAAAACCTGGCCAAAATGAGAGAAACTCAAAAGTACGTTTTCGATACTTTTTCTTGTACACTCCTACACATCGCACTCACGACCAGCGCTTTCGACCAACTATGATAATCAAGTTCTACCAAAGTTCTACCAAGTTCTACCAGATCTACCAAGTGGATCTGAGCCGAACCAAAATGGGAGTTTCAGGGACCCATTGAGTTCCAGAACACCAGTGCGGTCAGATAATTAGAAGACCCTGATCAGCTTACCATAATCTCTGACTAGGGTTATTATTCCGTTACTCGAGGTCGGTCGGAATGAATTCACCTATCATTAACGGAAAAGATCCAATACAGATTAGTTGATGGTCTGGGATTAGTTGATGGTCAGGATGCTCGCAAGCTCGCATCTCAAAAATACATAACATCAAGTTGGCAATTCCTAGGTGAAAATTCAGATTACTTAGTTGGACATATAGATTAGTACCATATATGTTGAAAAGTAAATAAATTAAACATGTTACCGTCATTCAAATACAATCTCATTATATTTCTATACCTTTCTACTATATCATATATTAGTATGGAAACGATTGGAGGTGGCACCATATATTGTATACAATTACCCTTACAACATACCTATAGGTTTCGATATACAAATAATTAAGTTAATAATACAAATATTAGGTTAATACTATAAGTGGTTTGTCGGAATGAATTTACCTACTTACAATAATATACAATTAGTTCGGTTATAATACCTAGGTTTCAATTTCAATTAATCTTCAAAAGTTGCTTCACTCTTACGTGGAAGTAACCAGGTTATTTGGTGGTTTCGTTTGATTTTAATTCGGTGTTAGAAAAAGATCTATACCGTTTCAACTCGATTGGGAACTTAAAGAGGAGGAAACTGGCTTTTTCGGTCGAAAGGAGGAGAGGAAAATGAAAATAAGTAGCCTAAACTCACCTACGAAACTTGTTGATCATTTGCCAAAAGCCCATTTTGAAATCGGTCCTGCCGTTTTCGACTTATGGAGCAACCAAGAGGAAAAGGGATTCATTTTTATATAGGTAGAAGATTATTACATGTTTCTCATCAGCACGAGTGTGCAATTAATAAATAATGCAATGACCGGCAAGGTTGAATATGGATATCAAGATAATGAGGTTCTTTTACGGAGGACAAGGGAGTGAGAATTTGTATTGATAAAACAGACTTTGTGAACAATAAAGGCTGTTGCTGTTACTGTAGGTGCATTTCCCACATTATATCTCTCAATAAAATCTATTTATTCAATATTATTAATACAAGTCCTGTGAAATGGCTTAATTATATTCACTGTGCAGTACATACATGCGATTAAGTTTATATCGCACCTCCTATTTTAGGTATCCAAAATTGTCCACGCCAAACCAGGTCAATTTCTACGAGTATTTAAACGGTCCACAAGTAAGATTCGTACAGGTATGTATGCAATGTACAATAAGTTCATAGTGGGTCACCTACGGTCCAATATAAAAATAATCCCTATAAACCTCATCTCATCGTTGGAAAGCTGAGGTAACGAGGAAAGTTCAATTTCTTTCTAGGGACTTACAGTTATATGCACATACCAAGATTTGGACACAACTGCAAGAGTACATTCACATCAAAAGCATGCGAAATATGATGCAGCAGCAGAGCATAGAAGAGGATCATTTACTCCATTAATTTGTTCTTGTGATGGAGCCTTACATGTGGAGTAGGTACACTGATTCCTCAAGAGACTGGTAGATCGGCTCAGTGAAAAATGGACAAAGCCGTATAGCCAAGTTTTGAGTTGGGTAAGAGTAAAAATTCAATTTTCAGCCATTCGGGCTGTATCTCTACGCTTGCGAGGAAGCCGCAGGAAGTTACGTCAACTGGATTTATAGGATAGTGCTGCTGTAACTGACATCAGCTAAAGGAATAACATGAATATACTGTCAAAAATTAAAAAATGATCACAAAACTATAACAAGAAACTGAACGGGAAACTTCGTTCAATTCCGATTTCAAATTCGTTTCCATTATTTTCAATAAGTGTTGTTAAAAAAAAACCTTAGTAGGTTGTTAAGTAGTGTATGCATTTATAGGGACGTCTTTATGTCTAGTCCACATAATGATTATGGTAGAAAATGCGAATAGATCATGATTTTACTGAATATACCCCTTCCATTGCAACCAAACATGAGTGTTCTACGAGCAACTCACACAGATATAGACATAATGGAGCTTCTTTAGGATATATAGAAGCTATATAATGCACAATTTCAAGGAGGAGCGATACTGATTAGCTCAGGAATATCTAATCCTAGTTTCTTCAGTAGTCGACCTATACTGCTGAAATGTGAAATGGCTCCTTTGGGATATGTAGAGTACCATTTCAAGTATTGGAGGATCATTGATCAGCTGAGGAACATCTGGGACCAATATCTTTCTTAATCGAACTCTGGTGCTGACATTTGAAATGCACCTCGATTGGGATATGTAGAGTACCATTTCAAGGAAATGGGGATTACTGATCATCAGAGGAACCTCCGGGGCCAATATCTTCCCAAATCGAACAGAAGTGCTGAAATTTTAAAAGGAGCTCCTTGACGGCCTCTTGAATACAAGTACAATTAACAGAGATGCACTGATCATGTGAGGGGCCCCTTAAGCTAACTTCTTTCCTAATCCATCTACAGATGCTGACATTTGAAATGAAGCTCTTTTGGGATATCTAAAATACGATTACAAGGTACAGAAGTGTACTGATCGACCGAGGGGCCCCTGTGGATATTTTCATTCCTAATCTACCTAAGATGCTAAAATATGAAATGGAGGTTCTTTGGGATATCGAGAATCATTAAAAGATATGGAAAAGCACTGATCAGTTGCAGGACCTTTGAGGATAATTTGTTTCCCAATCGACCTGAAGGGACTGAAATGAAGGGATAAGGGACTGAAATTCAAAATGGATCGCCTTTTGGACACTAGATTACAATCCCAAGATATGCAGGCTCACTGATCAGTGTAGATGTGGGACTTAATTCCTACCTACTTAATTCCTTTTCAAATGGATCTAAGGTGGTGAAATTTTAAACGGAGGTGCCGCGACCTACTGATCAGCTGAGAGGCCTCAAACACTAATTTTTTTCCTATCGACATACTGAAATAATTACCTAATGGAAATAAAGGGTAGACTATGCAAAAACGAACACAATTTCAAATCAATAAAAAGTTTATGCAACCCATCTACATGGTTGGAAAATGGCTTTGTTATGAAGCGTTTTGTTTTGTGAGATTAACAAAAATTGTGAAATATACATTATATATATGTATATACATATTGTTTTAGAATGTCTCAAAACGGATTTCCAAAAAGGAAATTGTATGTGGGTTGACCAACAGCCCACAAGAAGATGGTCCGACATTGAGGGACATGTCCACAACAAGCTCATTGTGGCCTAACCCAACACCAAACTTACTGAGGGAATTCTTATGAAAAACCGTAAGGAACTTAGAACAATAGTCGGCCTTATAACCGGCTTTGCACCCCTAAGTTTCCCCTACACCGCATAGAGGTCACACAAAACTCTACCCTGTGCAGACTATGCGAGGAGTCAGACGAAACAGTCTCCCACATTATCTTCGAGTGCCCTGCACTTACCTATCGTAGATTTGAACTCTTTGGGGCACAAACCCCAATGATGTCTATTCGAAACGAACAATTAATCTAAGGACTCACATCCCTCACCAGAGGGCTGACTCTCTTTGATTATACGAAAAACTCTCAGAAAGGTACAATAAGCCACCAGGCTTCAGTGCTTGGGGCTCATAATAACCCCACCCTGAGAGTTTTCCCATACATCTACATCTACATGGTTGGAAGATGACTTTGTTATGAAGCGTTTTGTTTTGTGAGATTATCTTTGTAAAATATACATGATATATACATATACACGTAAAAACGTGAAGAACTTCAGGAATTGTTTTAGAATGTCTCAAAACAGAATTCCATAAAGGAAATTGTATTTTTAAAATTTTGGTGACATTGCGCTAGTTTTGTTTTTATTGAAAATTCACTCACACACATTTTATTACAAATTTATAGGCGCTGGAATGCGCAATATGGCTGAACTTCTATCGGGCTCTGAGGCGACGGATGCGAGTGCGAACGTTCGTTTTCCCGCAAGGACCGCGGGAGTGAAAGCGAGAGCGGGCGCGCCTTCCCCTCCATCCCCCTCCCCCACCCCGCTTCCCTAAATCACACGCCGTATTAACTGCCGTATCTCCCGGATCGCACTTCGGGTATTTCAAAATATGTTTATTGTATTTGATTTGGAGGTGGTGAGTCACTGAGTGGTGAGACGGATTGCGCTTTGGGTGAGGTCAAGAATTGATTCACTGCCGGAGCTGCCCAAAGAAGCTGTCTGGTTTTTTAAACGCATACCCACTGACAGACCTCAATTTCGCAACTCACGAAAAATTAGAAGAAGAAATAAGATTATTAAACAAACAATTTTGGACCTTTTCCGTTAATTCACTATCATCCCTTTTATTGGTTTCCATTAATTCACTACCGCTTGATATATGTTATATTGTTCTAAAAACTGTTCCCCAATCATTATTACATCCACTATGGCAAAATAGATCAGAATGCTGTGTATAGTTTGGTCGTCTGTATGCTCCCAAGCTCGCATCTAAAAAATAAATTACATTAAGTAGTCAATCCCTTAGTAAAAATTCAGATTAGTTGGACCTGTAAGTCACATTGATGGTATAGTTTGGTGGTCTGGATGCTCGCAAGCTCGCATCTCAAAAATACATAACATCAAGTAGTCAATCCCTACTGCAGGCGCCAATGTGTGCTTATGAGTTGGTTTGAAAAGCATGTAGAGTGGTGGGCCTTTAATGTAGGGAAATATTCAGATGATGAAAAACATTTTAAATTATCTCTATCCTCCCCTTAGCTAACCCAGTTAATAAACGAAAATAATAGTCTCAGAAGTATTCATCTTAAAGACAAGTATCGTCAGTCGGAGACATCCTGACCCATAGACGATGAGATAGGACAGCACCACCATCAAGAGTGTGCATCCTTGTGATAAGCGCGGATGTAAAGTTTGCCGCTGGCTATAATAGAGGAAGAAAAATTCACGTCTAATAACATCAACTCATACTGATGCAAAGGGTCGGCAGAATGCAGACACAAATGTGTGTTTTAAGTTGGAGTGCAATGTTTGCCCTGTGTTCTATGTACGAAAAGCAGAAACGTCAAAATGCGTGTTGTCTTATAAGAGCATCAGTAAAAACAAATAAATATCTGCCTGTACCCGCCAAGCCTCGTCCCTTGGTGATACATTTGGTTTGAGATCTGCCAAAAATAAATTAATGATATTTCAGTCAGAGAAGACTCATTCTAACGTTTTGGGGTATATGATGCTCCGTAGAAATCCAGGCTTCAACTAATTTTCTGACGAAGAAAAAGCAAAAATGACATTCAAACATCAACCAATTCAGAGCGATCGTATTTTGGTTTTCTCATCTATGCTGATTAAAGGTCGATCTTCTTACCAAATTATGGTGAGTTTGAAACATAAGTGTAAATAGCATACATCATCATCAGAAAATTCTCAAAAGTATTGTTTTGTTACGAAGGTGATGACCAGAAATGATAATAGCTATGCGAAAGGTATATCTACCAAGAGTTGCATAATTAACTGTGATGAATCTTGTTACTTCTATTAGGGCTCCTTTACGTTGATTTATATCTCCTGAGTACAGACCTCTTCGCCTGGACTGGACATTTTCATGTCTTTGCTTTGGCACACAACCGCGGAAAGCGTTACTTTTAGGGAGCGAAACTTTTTAGTGGCGAAGAAAATTTCTAAAGATTCCCGCTTACAAACAAATCGTTGCTACCGAACTGTATATTGGTCATTTTTCATCGTACAAAAATCTCTTTTCGCCAGTCGTTGGAAAGATCTCAATTTATGCTACAATCTAACGCTGTCTAAACCTCTCCGGAAATAATAGCAGATGAGCTACACGCAAAGTTATTCATGAACTACAAGCAATCCTTGAGGAATAATTATGTGCTTTGGTAGCTGGCTTACTACAAACGAATATGATAGATAGGTAACCGATATAATGAAAATGTCATTCGTGGTTGCGGGCTCGTACGCATTATTATCATCATCCAGTTTTTCTCTAGTTGCTCAAGAAATATTATCAGACCCAGTTCATAAATTTCATTCTACTCTTTCAGTTATTGGGAAGGTAAATAATTGGTCATTCAGGTGAAACAGAGAACCTCTTTTTGAAGAGTCGAAAATTACAAAATTAATGTATGTGTGACAGGAATATTATTATACATGCATATGCGTGAAAATCAAACTAGTTAAGGTCTGTATACATAGAACGTGGTTAATATCGGGAATAACTAAATGCGCTGCAACGATGGAAATCGGATATTATTAATGGCGAATTTAATTTCAAATGCAAGGCGTCCAAGGTTCTCCGCGAAGGCCATTCCCGGCTGAAGAAAGCAATGACCGCTTGCTACATACACTCACAGTGTCGAAACAGGGTTATCGAGTTAGAGCTGGAGTGAAAGGCGTCCAACAATGATCAGCTCCCCTTTTGCAGTTTACATAATGTTCTCTACAAAACATATAATATATGTTTTAGACCCCCTGCAGGGGCCGCATTACTATTATTAAGACTGTTGCGCAATATCCAATAGTCAGGGGTTTATGGTCAGTAGGTCGTGAGGCGGTTGCATCCCCCATAGTAAAGGAAGGCGCTGAAAAATTGGCGTTTCGACAGTTGTTTACCTACTCCTGCTGTTCGTGTTAGGTCTTGCTTCCCAAACTTTTTACCAGCTCGAAGCCCATGGAAATTGAAAACTTCGTTAAGAGCAATTTTTCCACTAACACCACGACGAATCAGGAGTTGATTATAAAAAATAACTAAAAAACGGTGTTCCGATCTGCCTGCCATTTCATTGTGTTCAGATATCTATTACATTTACTCCCACTTATTCAACACACTCGGCAGACCACAATTCTAATTGAGTGGAGGGAAATATGTTGCAACGGGAAGCAGCATTGGTTGCAAGCTTTCGCTGTATTTTGCAGAGTTTTTGCACAATAAATCGGACTGTAGTTCACGTGATTCTTCCCCATTTTGCAGCCCTCCCTTCTCATTAATTTCAATTGGAAGCTCTTCTTGCTGTAAAGCCGATGGAGAAACTGTTCGCTTCTTCTATGATCCCGTCATCTGGTCCATAGAAATAATAAACTGATCAGGATACATTCACGCAAGAAGTTCAATATGAATAACGTCTCACAGAACGGCTATTCAAGTTATATAAAGGTGGAAAAATCCGGATTATTCTCAACGGATATTGGTATGTTATTCTAGCTTTTTAGAATTATGGAAATTCTTAAGAACATACGTTCCATTAATGCTCTCTCTGTCAAGAAGTACAACGACCTGATGTAAAAATACATCATTTAAATGGGGTAGGGGGGACACCATTAATTTTGCTTTTTTTTTCTTTATATAACGATTTTACTCAATATTTTCCAGTTTTCGGTAAAGGTGGTCACGGATCCCTTAGAACCTCCAATGAGTCCTAGGAATACACTTTGAGGTGCCCTGGTTATAGAGAAAATGATCCCGTTAAGATCGACGTACGAAATTTATCTTTTGTGCCATATGCATAGTTTATCTTTGGTGATTTATACAAAATTCACTGTTTTTCTTTCTGCTTTTTGGCCAATATACTTGTTTTGGAACGGGCGACTAGATAGTATCCTTTCAGATCAGTCCAACAATGGATTTAGTTGAAACTGCTTCTGTTTGTGGACCCATTCTGAGACGAAGAATAAATAAGCTGCAGAAATTTTGGGTCCATCCAATCATTAGTTCCAGACTCGTGAAGGGCAGTTTCATAAGCTGTTTGATAGAATGCGAGAACATCCAAATCAGTTCTCTAATTATTTCAGAATGAGCAGGGACAGTTTTGATCTGGTAGTCCTCGGACCACGTATAACTTACCTAATACGCCCTTACGACAGACTGTATTACCTAGAAAGATTGCCAGTGACTCTAAGGTGAGAAAAAATTAATACAACTAGCATTCAAAGTATTTATTAATTAGAAAAAATGGAAGAATTACAAATTTCAGTTAATTTTAAAAATGTAATGTGAAGGGAGCAAATAAGCAACAGAACGTGGATTCCGAGCAAATAAACAACTGAATTGTTCCGAGCTAAGGTAGGCGAGCAACTAAAATGTTTACAGTGCGCGGGGACTGGAAGAAACCTGCATACCCCATTCCTACCGTCAATAGTTTACTTACCCTCGGAATAGGTCGCGGTGCAATTATTCAGCTGCCGTGACTAAAACGTGGCCAGTGCGATTCTGAATTCATACAATTAGCCCTGCATTCCCAGGATAAACAGGAGAGAATTCAGCTCACTCAGCTGATTAGGATGAAGCCCATCATTTCATTCACCTCTTGATATCCCAGAGGACTACCTAACTATCAAATTTCAATTGCAACAGAGAACAGAAGATAATTTAACACATATGACGATTTTTCGTCTCTCAAAATTGTAACGTTGCGCAAAATTTCCTCGTTTTCCAAAGACAGAACATGGAAACGTCCAAAATTCCATGCGTCACTAACTATTATTGTTTGCAATTAACAGTAGAAGATAACTATTTGGGGTTGGCAACTGTAACAGTTCCGGATCAAACACAGGAATGGTTCGAAGGAACTGTCACTCGGAACGTTCCCAGAAGAACGCCGAGTCCGTCAGCTCCCCCTCTCATTCCTGATCTTACCACCTTCAAGGTAAGTTCTCTCCCATTGTTCGTACCTACAGCTAATAACTATTATTCATACCGAACTGATTTATATCTATAACCCAATCGCTATCCTCACCTCCCCTCACCCTCTCGCGGTGTTTTCTTACCCACAATTGAATTGTATTCAATATATATCTCGACACCAGAATCGTCAGAGAATATCCCCTGCCTATCTATTCCTTGGAGAGCCATTTAAAGAAATTGGTATTAAAATTTCCAAGTGATTAATTTTGGTATCCTATTTAACCTTAACCCCAACCCCATAACCTCAACCTCAATAAATATATATTCTAGAGAAATTTAATCACGACAATCATTAAGATTGTCACAAAACCCATTACAGTAAATGCTATACTGTAAGAGTGAGACGTAGTACTATTATGAATTAATAAATGAACTGAATAATTATTGGCATAGCTAACGATTTATGACACGGATAAAACGTCAGTGTGCAGATAAATATATTTTCAGGGGAAAAATTGTTTGTCGAATTGACACTTGTTGTTGACAATTGACAATTATTGTTGTTTCAATTGACAATTGAATTGTTGTTGTTGATGACCAATGACAAGATGGGTTGTTGTCAATTAAGTTCTCCAACCATGGTGTATAGATAGGCATAGATGTTGACTAATTCGAGGAGAAAATAGTAGAAGCGATGAATAGAGGCAGGATGTACGCTAGGTACCTAGTAGCTATAAGAGAAAAGGCTAACGACAAGGGAAGTAAATGAGGTAGGTAATAGCGTCGCATGTCCAACCGCAGTTCAAAACAACTCAAAAGCAAGGAAGATTTTCTCGATCTATTTGTTCATCCGGTGACTCAGTAGATTTGAAGGAAAAGTAAAAACGGTGTACTGAAGAAAATAATAAACAAATAACAAGAGACGCAAGTTGTGTATAAATGCTATACCTAGGTGGCTTTACATAATCATACTGCATGGATTGCGATCGATTTGATATGTAGGTAGGTATGTATTATACCGAATGACCTAAAACGTAACTCTAAGACGTAATTTAGAGTTCATCAAATAATATTAAACCATCAAACAATTGATGATGCTTATGGGATCAGATAGTGCACCTGAACACTACCAATCGTAGAATAGTCGGTATTGTGCTCCACTTCTTTACAAGACCGCAACATAGTGAGACATTGTCGATCAGGAATGAAATTTGTCTCCGCTATCACGGCAAATCACTGAATAATGGATATGTTTTCAGGCAACGGACAGACCAATTCATGATTCAATGTGTTTCTCCTTGATAACGTTAGTGGACATTAAAACTATATTTTTCATGTACCTACTTAACTTAAATACTGCAACGCTAATTAAGGACGCCTAATAAGTAACTGAACCCGATCAAAACATCAAACAAGTTTTGACATCACACCAAGCTCGAAACCAGTGCTTTTCATGGATGTATGAAGGTGAAAATTGGCAGCGTGAGATGTATAATGTTTAAATGAATCAAGAGCTTTCCTACGACTGGCAAACAATTTTTGTGCGATTAAAAATGGCAAAGATACAGTTCCATGGCAACGGTTTGGTTGTCAGGGAGAATCATCAGAAAATCTGTAACCTATAAGAAGTGTCGCTTCAAAAAGAAACGCTTTCCGTGGTTGTGTGCTATAGCAAAGATACGCAAATGTAAAAAGCGCTTATGACTTGTGACATGGATGTATATCTTTGGCTCCCCTGGTAACCTCATCATTTAGTAGTAAACCATTAGGGATGTGAAAAAATCAACAGAATATTGAAGTAGGAAGCAATCCCAGCAGTGTTGTTGATTGCTCCAGTGATAATCACTACAACTTACGTGTGAGTTGAGAGTGGAAGGTATTACAGGCTTCTTCCGATATCAGTTTTATTTATTGTAGGTGTACAACTAGTTTCGCCAATTGTGTGGTCTCATCAGGAACTGCATGTTTAGAGTTATTGTTTATCATAATCCCGTGCAAACGACTTCTCGATGGATGGTGAATACTGCTTGGGTGTTTCCCAGGACCATCACGGGTTTGTCATGCCTCCAATACCCGTTGGACAGAATGCTAAGGTATTCTTAAATTATACGACGCTTTTATGGTAGAAATAAATCAGTTTAAAGAAAAGATTTGAAATTATTAGGAAGATTTTCGTTTACTTTCTTCATGATTGAGACCCATTGTGAAACTCCTCTCAAGTCTGAAGGAAGTAAACAAAAATCTTCCTAATAATTTTAAATCTTTCATTAAACTGATTCATTTCTACCATAAAAGTGTCGTATCATTTAAGCATAGGTAAGCATAAGCAACGGGTATTGGAGGCTCGACAAACCCGTGATGGTCCTGGGAAACACCCAAGCTGTATTCAACATTCCATGGTATTAAGAGGCTGGAAGCTTGCAAGAAGTTGTTTGCACGGGATTATGATAAACAGTAACGATAAACATGCAGTAACAGATGAGGCCACAAATAAAACTGATATTGGAAGAAGCCTGTAATAACTTCCGCCCTCAACACACACTCGTTTTGAGATGGCTACAAACACAGAAACTATTACTATAACTTGATTTGTATACGTAACGAAGCGGGTACCTAGGACTCCTTAGGAGGGTTAAGAAGGGAAAAATTAGCCAATTTAAATGTAGAGACATGTGAAGTAAATCCAAAGCTTTCTAACGAGTGGTGAACGATTTTTGTAGGATGGGAAATACGGAAGTTCTATTCTCCCTAGCAACGATTGGTTGCACGTGAACTATAATAGAAACGCTGCACATTATTACACGAAGGTTTATCATTTCTGAATTAGATTATGTCTTCTACGTGAAGAAGGAAAATATTATTCACTCGATTGGTCGCTGAACAGATGTTGATCTTCAAATTAAGAAGAGTGTCGTTGAGAAAGAAATTAATTCGTAATTCCAACTTGGCCAATTGTACCGCTTTATTGTATTCAACAAGTTAAAAATAATATATTTGGTTGTTGGAAGAAAAGTATCACTTTCAAATTTATTCAAATAACTTTACTACTCCGAACACCGTCTTTACTCATTAATCGAAATCTGCTATACATTATATTAATGTAACTGCATTGACTTTGATGTCTACCGAGCAGATAATAATTAAATTTAATTAAAAAGACTACGCTTTAGATGCTAGTCCTTTTGTATTTAACAAGAGCTGACCTGCGTACTGAAAATCAATGAGGTGAAATAAATCACCAACCTACCCTTCACAAGTTTACCTATAAGTGATAAAAGTTATAATAAACTCCATTTAATGGAGTGAGAATCCCTTCGGAAGTATATCAGCAGATACGACCGTTGTAGTTTTCAAGGCGAGTTTTACTAATGTTTCACCAGTTGTGACTCATTCTCGTGTTGATGTCCTTTTTCCTGTTCAAGCTCTTAGGGAAAGCAAACGGATGACCGTACAGCGACCCGGGTAATTTTATGCGATTCTCTGGGATGATATCTATAAATTACACCCAAAACATTACTGTTACCTACCTGGAAAGTTTTCGAGATCTCGATTTCAATCATTCAGCCCTTAAATCCAACCCCTTAGGGTCGATCAAAATCGATGCTGGTGTTACTGGCTCATCATTGGCCAATTTAAGATTTTTGAGGGAAAAGCGGTGCACGGCGGACAGAGGGATTTTCTTCAATTCGATTTTTGAATTCTACGCATCTTGAAACGTAAACCAACAAATTTTAAGGAGGGGGGGGGGGGGGTTAACAATTTTTTTCTTTGTAATCGACCGTTCACTATTGAAAATAATAAACCATAATGCCTGACGTTTTTCTGTCCGACGAAAATTTGGAATGACCCCCACAGCTAAAGCAGTTCCACCTCAAGATAAACTCGCAGGTATCCAGCTTTACGTAGCATATAATATTAAATTACCGATGACAGGGCATTAAGGGAAACGAAGCTAAATATATAATCAGGAAAAGGAGAATTTTAGTAATGACCACTGACAGAATATGGTTGCATAAGATCATCATTTAAAACTCGCTAATAATAATTGCTGGGCTATTTGATTGGATGAATTCCTGCTTCAGTGAAGTCGACATTTTCAACGTTTAATCTGGAAACTTTCTCCCAAATGCTTTACACCGTTAATTACAAGTTGATAAACACTGTAATTATCAGAAATATGGTGTTTTATGGAACTAATTAAGTGAGATTGTTTGTTATAGAGTTAAAGAGTGGTAATAAAGTGGTAATAAAAGGGTGGTTATCTAATGCAATTACATTCAAGGTTTTATTAAAGGTGAGCATGCAAAATAAATACAGGTAGGTAGTTACTGCGTTAAATTGGGTGGTGATGGTAGAACCTACCCAACAGGGACGAATTGCAAAATCTGACATACATAGTGATTAAACAATATCTATTAGGTAATTATCTTATGGATTAAGGGTGACATCAAGGTCAAGAGAAAAAGTGGATTATGGAGAAAGTGCAAAGCAATTTTCATTAATACGAGATTCGAGAATTCGAGATCGTTTTTAAAAGCGATTCCGCGAGATTTTAAAGAACAATAGATTTTAATCGAGGCAGTTAATTATCACAAATATGTTGTTCTATAAAAATTATGAAGTTAGATTGTTTTTATAGAGATTAAGGAGTGCTGATAAAGTGGCAATTAAACGGTGGCTTTAATGCAATAATTACATTCAAGATTTTATGGAAAGTGGACAAGCAAAATAAATAGTTATGGTTAATATAGGGTGGCAATGGCACAATATTTAACAATAAGTTCCAAAATCTGACATTTATTGTAATTAATCAATTATGAATCGGATGATTATTTTTATGGATCAAGAGCGACATCAAGTTCAAGAGAAATTGTGGATTATGGAGAAAGTGCAAAGCAATTTTCATTAATACGAGATTCGAGAATTCGAGATCGTTTTCAAAAGCGATTCCGCGAGATTTTAAGGAACAATAGATTTTAATCGAGGCAGTTGACTTTCCACTAGGGGAAAAAACACTGTAATTATCACAAATATGTTGTTCTATAAAAATTATGAAGTTAGATTGTTTTTATAGAGATTAAGGAGTGCTGATAAAGTGGCAATTAAACGGTGGCTTTAATGCAATAATTACATTCAAGGTTTTATGGAAGGTGGACATGCAAAATAAATACAGTTACGGTTTATATAGGGCTGCAATGGCACAATATCTAATGATGACAAGTTCCAAAATCTGACATTTATTGTACTTAATCAATTAGGTATTAGATGATTATTTTTATGGATCAAGAGCGACATCAAGTTCAAGAGAAATTGTGGATTATGGAGGAATCGAAAGACAGTTTTCATGGATACGAGGTTATTTGTTTTTCAAGAGCGTTTCCATGTGATTAGAAGTAAAAATAGATTTTTATGAGGCAGTTGATTTTCCACTGAGGGAAAACACTGTAGTTATCACAAATATATTGTTCTATTAAAATTATGAAGTGAGATTGTTTTTATATAGATTAAGGAGTGCTAATAAAGTGGCAATAACAGGGCGGTTTTGATGCAATCACATTATAGGTTTTATTAAAGGTGGACATACAAAATAAATACAGTTACTGTTTATATCGACCGGTAATGGAAGAATACCTAACGATGACAAGTTGCAAAATCTGACATACATAGTAATTAATCAGTAGGATGTATTATAGGTGATTATTTTTATGGATTATGTGTGACATCAAGGTCAAGAGAAATCATCGATTATAGAGGACGTTTCCGCGAGATTTGAAGGAAAAATAGAATTTTATGGAGACAGTTGACTTTCCACTAGTGGAAAAACACTGTAATTATCACAAATATATTGTTCTATGAAAATTATGAAGTGAGATTGTTTTTATATAGATTAAGAGATTAAGGAGTGCTAATAAAGTGGCAATAAAACTGCGAGTTTAATGCAATTACATTCAAGGTTTTATTAAATGTGAACATGCAAAATAAATACAGTTAGGTAATTAACTCGTAAATAGGGTGGTAATGGTAGAATCCGTCACGATGGCTAATTGCAAAATCTGACATTCATAGTAATTAATCAATTATGTATTAGATGATTATTTTTATGGATTAAGCGTGACATCAAGGTCAAGAGAAATTATGGATCATGGGGGACGTGCAAGGCGATTTTCATGAATACGAGATTAAGACGTTATTCGTTTTCATTTAAAAGCGTTTCCGCGAGATTTGAAGGAAAAATAGATTTTTATCGAGGCAGTTGACTTTCCACTAGGGGAAAAACCACTGTAATTATCACAAATATGTTGTTGTATAAAAATTATGAAGTTAGATTGTTTTTATTGAGATCAAAGGGTGCTAATAAAGTGGCAATAAAACGGTGGGTTAAATGCAATTTCATTCAAGGTTTGGGGCGGTAATAGGGTGGTACCCTCACGATGGCGATTCTGACATACAAATAGTAACAAATAAATATGGTGTATTATAGGTGATTATGTTTATGGATTATGTTCGACATCAAGGTCAAGAGAAATCGTGGATTATGGGGGAATTGCAAGACAATTTTCATGAATAGGAGGTTAAGACGTTATTCGTTCGTAGAAGCGTTTCCGCGTGATTTGAAGGAAAAATAGATTTTTATCGAGGCAGTTGACTTTCCATTGTGGGGAAAAAAAGTGAAACCCAAGTTGGCGGCGGGCGGGAGGGAGGTGCTGGATGAAAGGGCTCTAACGGGACAAAAGCTATGACGAGGAATCTTGGTTGGCTTCTGGGTATAAGCCAACACAGGGAGCCTGATGTAGGTACGTCCAATCGATTTAGTCGAGACATCGTGCTCTCGCCTCGAGCAGAAGTGCGAATCCGCCTGCAGTGACCGAGATGTCAACCAGCGGATTTGGGATCGCTCTCATTTTCGTCCAGATCTGGATGAAAACAGGGGACTGCTGCTGGGGCGGGAGGAGGGATCGAAGTTAGAAAGTGCGCTCCGATGTTTAACTGGGTCAAATCCACCTGTTTCTACCTAACGATCTTGGGGCTTTAAGGGCCGTTTTCGGCCTCGAAATTCGATCACAATCACGAGACAACGATGTTCGATAATGGCAATAATTAAATTTAAACGCAATGCACCATATAATTAAAAAAGAATGCAATATTACAGAGGTAATCCGGCGGATCAATTTCAACGGTAGGTTCTCATAGGACTGCTCGGCCCCTTATGACTTATGTAATGGGCAGTAAAAGCATTGTATGCAACGTTCTTACTACATAACAGTTAATAAACTATACGTTGAGAGTGAGAAGCGAAATCTATCAGAGCGCTGGGAGACTTTAATAGGTGGGATGACAGGTTGGGTTGAAATAAGAAAACAAGTATTAACGTGAACCAGCTGCTATAGTGTGGTGTTGTAGTACGTCAATTTGTACGAATAAAATATTGTAGCGTTTCAAGGGGAGGATGAATTGAGCATAGGGGAGGTGTATGGAAGAGGATTAGGAGGAAATCAAGATAAATATTTGTTTAAGGTCGATGGGTTGAGGTAATGACTATAATGATGAATGAATATAATGTTCACTTACCATGACTGCGACAGATGGGGGGCAAGAACTGTGTTGCGAGAACTAGCAAGACAATACTGAAGGCATGAGATTGGGGGCTGAAAGGCGAGCTCCCACCACCTCAAGAGCTGTACCCACGGCCTACGGCTCTCTCCCTTCTTCTTCTTCGAGGTCTCCAGGGTTTCTCCCTACCACAGGGTTGAGAGGGGGGGCGTCGCCCCCTACAGCACTTTTCCAGTCGTTAGGGTTGAAAAAGGGGAATTAATCGGAGATCACACGGCTCATCCTGACGAACGTAACGAACGCTTGGGAAATTGAGATGCGATGGGGTCTTGAGGCTCATTTTAATAAATTATACAACCTCGAGTAACTGCAAAATGAGGTCTTCATCAGGCTATGGAACTCAATATTTCACGTCCTTATAACTGAATCAGTGCAAGGGACAATGTCCAAAAAACTTGTCCCTAAACACCTCCCTATAGGTTGAGGCTAGAAACAATTTTAAAAGCATGAGATTGAGGTTGAGGTAATCTAAACATATTCGCCCAATCAGATCCCCAGTTTGTTCAGTGATGTCAAAAATGCCCCTTTCCAAACCCCCTCCCACAAAAACACCCATATGGGTCGGAATTGAAAATTTCTAAGTAGGCTGTGGTTTTTTAGTGTTATCCAAACATATTTCATCTATCAGGTCCTCAGTTTATTCAGTGATGTTCAAGATACACCCATACCACCCCCACCCTTCCCTCAAAATACCCGTTATGCTTCAGATTTGAAATTTTCAAGTGGTTTGGGATTCAAACTAGAGTATTCCAAACATATTTAATCAATCAGGTCCTCAGTTTATTTAGTGATGTCCATGATACCTCATCCCCCCCCCCCCCCCCCCCCCTCCAACCACCCTCCTCTAAGAAAACACCACTTTGGGTCAGATTTGAAAAATTTCAAGTAGCTTGTGATTTGAGTTAGTGTAATTCAAACATATTTTAGAAATCAGGTTCCCAGTTTATTCAGTGATGTCCATGCTACCCCATCCCTCCCTCCACCAAAACACCCCCTATAGGTTAAATAGGTAAACTTGAAGTAGTCTCCGATTCAAGTAATAGTATTTCAAACATTTCTTACCAATCAGCTCCAGTTTATTTAGTGATGTCCGAAGTAACCCCACTTCACCCCCCCCCCCCCCCCCCCCCCCCCCCCAACCCTAATGGTCGGGTTTGAAAATTTCAAGTACCTAGTCTGCAATGCAAGTTGGAGTAACCCGAACATATTTCTACAATCTCGTCTCCAGTTTATTTACTGATGTCCATGATATCCCATTTCACCCCCCTCCTCTCCCAAAACACCCCCTATGGGTCAGATTAGGAAAATTTTAAGTAGCTTGTGGTTCAAGTTAGAGTAATCCAAACATATTCCTCCACTCAAATCCCCAGTTTGTTCAATGATGAAAAAGATACCCCCTCCATCCCCCCTAAAACACCCGCTAAGGGGAAGATTTGAAAAATTTCAAGTAATCTGTGATTTAAGTTAGAATAATCCAAACATGTTCTCCCAATCAGATCCCCAATTGGTACAGTGAAGTTTGAAACGCTTTAACTCCCCCACCCCGTCCCCCTCCATTGTGGGTAAGATTTGAAAAAAGTAGTCTTTGGCTTGAATTAGAGTAATCCAAACATATTCTACAATCAAATCACCAGTTTGTTCAGTGATGGCAAAGATACCCCATCCCCCCCTCCACCCTTAAAACACTCCCTGTGGGGCAGATTTGAAAAATTTCAAGTTGCCTGTGATTTAACCCTCGGATAGGCGCGGAATCAAATTGATAAAAAACATGTCTTTGAAGGGGTGCAACGGCCGCTATCGCATGCGGAGGGGGGCCCCCTTCCCTCTACCTTCCTAACTTCAATCCGTCTTCAGAATAAGTTGACCTTCACGCGACGAAGGAGTGAGCTACAGAAGTTATGGCTGCTTTTAATCAAATTGATACACCGCGCCCATCCAGGTAATTTAGAGATAACGAGTTGAAAATGTCAATGGCAATGATGAAGAACACCCTCAGGAACAGCCGATGCAACTGCGTGAGAGTGCTTTTCCACAACCCACATCAGGGAAAAAACGAAAGAGATGCGACCCCTGTAAAACTCCAAAAAAAAGTAGATTGACGACTCACAATTGCGTACTATGTGAAAAAATTTTGTGTTCAGAGCACTTGAAACCTATTTGTAAAGATTGTTACCAAAAAGTAAATTTAGCTCAAAAAGAAAATTGGTACCTAAAAATTTCGCCCAATATGTAATTCTAATAACCACAAATTATGTGCCTTACTTAAAAAATTTCGTTCTTTTTTCTAGTTTATTATTTTGTTCCTTCGAGTTTACGAGTATAGTTCCTATCTAAAGACTTGTCATTTTTCCATAAAACGTTTGCTGTAAACATAGGTTAAGATTTAAACTCATCTGTGGTGAATGTTGCCAAAAAAAATTGTTTACTAAATAAGGAAATACGTAACAATTATGCCTAGCTCAAATTATTAGTTACCTAATTTTTCAACCTCATAATTTAATTTCTTGAATTTTTCTATAATGTTATAGTACTTTCTCTACCTATCAGCTTGTTTGCTAGTCCAATAAAACTATTGATTTGAACAATGGTTAACTTTATACTATTTCCCTTAACCCATTTCCCCTCCTAAAACCCATTGTATCAAAATGATACACCGCGCCTATCGCCGTTTTTTTTAGACCGCGCTCATCCGAGGGTTAAGTTAGAATAATCTAAAAATATGTTACCAATCAGATCCCCAGTTCGTTCAGTGGTGTCCAAGATACCCCATTTCACCCCTCCCCTCCCCTAAAACACCCCCTCTGGCTCAAATTTTAAAAACTTCAAATAGCCTATAATTTAAGTTGGACGGATACAGACATTTCCCCCCGCTCAATTTCAGTTGTCCAATGACCCCTGTAACCGTGAAAAGCGGACAAACAACCGGACAGACACACAGACAGACAGACAGAGAAAAATTGAGAAAATGGTACAAATCGTCTACAAATAGCATGAAACGGAAAAGAAACGAAAAATTTCATGATTCTAATCAATGTATAGACAGACATACTTACGATGTTATTAATATAGATACCAAAAGGAAGCAAGCATCTGGAACCCCAAAGATATTTCTCGTAAAGATTAGAACAAAGTGGGCAATACATTTTTTCATTCTTATTACCACTGAATCACATTGAATTTTAAACTTCGGGTTTATTTATGTGCTTATATTATTATATTTGCTTCTATTATAATAAAAAATTAGGCTCAAATAAACACGCTAAGTATATTTCCGAATGTGAACATTATATATTTATATAATTTACATCTTCATTCATGCAGTGGCGGCGCCAGGCATGTGCGAGCTATCAATCTGTCAGTATTTTTCAGAAAGCTGTGAAGGTTTTATCTAATATTTCCCCTATTCTGAGGATCTGAGGTTATTTTAATTTTATACTTAAAAATAAATATTTTATAAATAAATATGTATATAAATATTTTCTACACGGTTTTAATGTTTTAAAGTCTGGGGCCCCGCAAGTATTGAAGTATGAAATCAAACTTTTTAAATCGCGAAACTGCTATGCTACTGCAACTAGACAGACAACACATCCAGAAGTAATTTGGGGTCCACGTTTTACGCTACGAGTCCACATTTTAAACATTTGTATTATTATTTATGTATTTGATTATTACACCAGTCTTCCTGGTTCCTGGGTGAACCATACATTGAATGCATTTAAAAAGGCCCCGCAGGCCCGCAGGGACCGAAACATAAACACTCGGGCAACTAGTGTTTGTTGAAAGATAAGTGCTTTTTTTTATTTAGTGATGGGGATGACTATAAGTAAAGCACATAGGTTCTTATTTTAGACAATTTTTTCTAGGAAATATATAGATATAACACTGACAAAAATTACTCTAGAGAGGCTTAAAATGTATAATTTAGCACCTAAATTTTCAAAATTTTCCGGGGAAGGGCCCCCCCTAATATCACCTCGCACAGGGCCCCGCGGGGGCTAGCACCGCCACTGGATTCATGAATGTATCACGGTGTTTAGTAAAAGTTGATATAGGTACCTACCTGGTTATTTTTGCAAGAAAGGCAGCCCATGTAATGTACAGTCCATTGGATGTGTGCAAATCTTACTTTTTTAACGTCTGTCGTTACTGTTATTTATCTCCGCAAAGTAGTGACTGTGGGAGCCGGTTAGTTTTTTTTTTTTTTTTTTTTTACCATCCAGGAGATATGTGTAAACAGCTTAGATATAGCATTTACAGATTTAATTCAACCTTTTACAGATTTATTTCAACCTTTTACAGATTTATTTCAACCTTTTACAAATTCATTTAAACCTTTTACAAATTCAATTCAACTTTTTACAAATTCAATTCAACCGTTCACAAAAATCAATTCAACCTTTTACAAATTCATTTCAACTCTCCACCGGAAGGGGTGGATATGGAAAGTAGCTGATTGATTAGGAGGAAAGTTATAAGTAGTAGGCTACATGAGGTGGGTAAGTAGGTAGCTTCGTACCCACCTCATGTAGCCTACTACTTATAACTTTAATCCTAATCAATCACCTACTTTCCATATCCAACCTTCCGGTGGAGTGTTGAAATGAATTTGTAAAAGGTTGAATTGAATTTGTAAAAGGTTGAATTGAATTTGTAAAAAGTTGAATTGAATTTGAAAAAGGTTTAAATGAATTTGTAAAAGGTTGAAATAAATCTGTAAAAGGTTGAATTAAATCTGTAAATGCTATAGTTCCAAAGTTTTAGTTCCATAGACAAAGGCGCATACGGAACGAATTCATTTTGTAGAAATAAATGACTTTTTTAGCTATCTTGTAAAACTGATCTTTCAGAAGCACCCCTACTGCAGAAAAAACAATTCTGATGAAAAAGCCGCTCTTCCCGCATTTTGTATAGGTCCCTACTAATAAAGAGTAGGAAAACAAAGGAAACAACGTCAAAATCGAAAAAAAAATGTGGGTGTCTTTTTCAGCCTGGCATCATTGCGCTGCGCTGGTTCAGTTTTTAATCGCCATCTAGCTAGGCCAGCCCCTACCTTGCGCCAGGGCCAATGTGAGGCAAACTTACTCGGCCGGCAGTAGGGTAAACCTGTACAGTGTACACGTACATTCGAACGCTCATTAAAATTGACGTCATCATCCTAGAGCTGTTTTTTTCGCATAAAAACGCACGAAAATAACTGAGATATGGTTGATTTTAAGCTCAAAACCAGCCTATCCTGAAGCTATTTTGCTTGGAAACTCACACACAAAGTAAAATTACATAATGCCTGCTTCTTAGTTAGGTCGGGAGCTAAAAAAATGCATTAATTTGGCGCGCACTGGTGGTGCTCGTCGTCGGATGATGACGTCAATTTTAATGAGCGTTCTAATGTAAGTATACAGGTTTACCCTACTACTAAAAAAGCCTTTACCATCGTATTGAGATTTTTATACACCTGTTTGCTGGCGGCCACACCACCAGTGTCCGCCAAATTTATGCATTTTTTAGCTCCCGACCATGGTTTTTTGACATTTTATGTCTTTGCTATGGCACATAAACTAAAAAAAGTCACGGAAAATTGCTCACGAAAATATTTTGATGATTTCCGCTTACAACCGAGTCGTTGCTAGGGAAATGGTACTTCGTCGTTTTTCATCCCACAAAATTCGTTGACCATTCGTTCGAAAGCTCTCGATTTATCCAACCTTATTATGTTAACTACTGCGAAGTGCGTGGCCAACAAGCTGAGTTATGAGCAAGGTTATTTGAATAATTGTGTACACTCAGGTGATCATTCTCAATAATTGATATTGTGAACATGATTGCCACCGCTTGTTAATTTCTGATTATTTCATTGAGCTGGTGTTTCGATGATTTGATTCATAGCAGGTGATCCAAATATTGCGAGAACGGTTTGATTTGTGAAGCGGTGGTTAAATCATTTTAATAGGTAATTTCTATGCTTTACACTCTAGGAAGCTGTAATTTCGTATGTAGCCTCTTTAGGACATTTACTTGACGATGCCCAGGGCCCGGATCAGCTGAGTGGCTCTTAGAGCTTACATACGAGTCTGCAACACATAACTTGTCTTCAACTAAAGACATGAAATGTCCCAATGTGTTGCAGACTCGTATGCAAGCGTTTACGTTTATCTTTGGTTTTAGATAAGAAAACGTTTCAATTGTGCAAAGTGATTGTTATGTTGTTCTTTTTTTACTAACTACAAAGCAGGCATCAGGTAATTTTACTGTTTGTGTGCCTTTCCAAGCAAAAAAGCTTCAGGGAAGACCCGTTCGGAGCTTAAAATCAACCATATCTCAGTTATTTTCGTGCGTTTTTAAGCGAAAAAACATCTCCAGGATGATAACGTCAATTTAAATGGGCTTTCGAATGTAAGTGTAAAGGTTTACCCTACTGCCGGCATAGGCCATTTTGTAGAGGGAGCTTAAGCTTTCTGATCCATGTATGATAGTTCCTTGGAATGAATTATTCAGTTCGTCGTGCGTTTTCCCCTATAAAGTTTAACATTTTCAAGTTTAACATCAAGTTCAATCAATTCGATAGCTTCCCAATAAAATTCAACGTTTTTGGTGAAAGAACGGATTTTTCATCTCAATAAACGGATGTCATTATAAATTACCACGAATTATCAATTATCGGAGGTCCTGACGGCCCATTCTGAAGAATGATCGTCCACGAGGTAATGCTATGGGTTGCAGGGCCCAGTATAAGAAAAAAGTTTGCCAAGTTGGGTGTGGCGCATAGCTTCCTCGTTTCCGTACCATGAACGTATAGATCTTTGAAAAGTTTAAATGATCTTGAAAATTTTAAAGCGGAAAAGATTGGTAAATAAAGATGTAGCGTGAAAGGCCGAAATCGGTCAATAAGAAACGATGAAATGATCCTTGAAGTAACTTATGTATGCGCATGTGCAGAATGAAGTAATAATCTGAGAACAATGAAATTGGTACGGGACCATCTATAGCCTAACCCGCACATTCCCTGACAATTTCATCAATATCGGAAGATACACGGAACTAAAGTTGTTCAGAATGGTCTAAAACGTAAAATGAGAGTGAAAATTGTGATTATGAAGGCAGAAAATTGTTTTTCGCCCGCAAGTGAAAACAATGTTTCCTCTATCTATAAGTAGACTCGGAAGCAATAGCTATTTTGAGCCTATAGGCCGAGAGTGGCCACCTCGGTAAACAAACCTCGGAAAACACAGAGCTCGCTATGTATAGTTATTCTATTCATCCAATCGACTTGAGCAGCCTACATAACACCTAGATAAATAAACCTAGATAAATTTGGTTGTTCTGAGCATACATACAAACCGTGCATTGATTCCCAAAGTAGGTATAACAGGATGAGCTGCTAGTTGAACCCGGTTTCGTCAAGGGTCGTGATTTTGTTATTCCTGACAAAATAAATCGCACTTCCATTATTTTCAAAACTAAAAACGTGCGGTTTCATTCGAAGCGGAGGAATGTCCTCTACAAGATAACTACTTGAACTAAGTTATGTTAGCACATGTGCAGAATGAAGTAATGATTTGAGAACAATGAAATTGGTACTATCTAAACCCAAGCCCGCACAATCCCTGAAAATTTTATCAAAACCAGATGAAAACCGTGGAAGTTAAGCTTGTTACAAGGATTCGCGGACACTCGACAGACACACAGCCAGACAGAGATGGAACCAAAGTTGTTCAGGATTGTCTAAAACGTAAAATGCGAGTGGAAATTTTGATTCGGAGACAAAAAAGTTTACTTCCACCAAAAGTGTAAACAATACTTCCGCTACCTATCTACAGGCAGTCTCGGAAGCGAAATCGGTTGAAATCGGCTACGATTCAATCACGTAGTGAGCGGATTGATAGGTTGAATCAGGATCTCTTCACTGCTTGGCAGGAGGATGGGAATAGTGGTACCAAGGGGAGGTTGACTCACTGCCTCCTTCCTGATGTTAAAGCCCCATGGGACTTGCGATGGATAGTCCCTGTGCATGAACTTACACAGTTTGTGATCGGGCATGGGGAGTTCTCCGCTAAGCTTGCTAGCCCGGGGTTGCGTGTTGAGCAGCCTTGTGCGTGTGGTGGGGTAGAGCTGGCAGAGCACATACTATTGGATTGCCCTGAGTACGTGGGATTGCGGGTGGTGCATGGGATAAAGGGAGTCCCCTTGTCTGGTCTTCTTGCCACACCTGATATGTTTGGGAGATTCGTGGCGTTTTCCTTGGAGGTTGTTCCTCTTTTGGCATTTAGGCACAACAGGAGGAACCCTGGGGGTGATGTAGAGCTGAGTAGGGACTAGCTAGTGATGGGTAGGTATAGGCATATTTTGGTTAGTAACCTATTAGTAACAATTATGGTTAGGATTATGTAGATAACCTTGTATAGTTAGCTGATGGTTGTTAGGTGAATGCATGGTAGACTAATTAGGTGTGGATTAGGTTAATTTCTTGCCACCTGGTCGCTGGCTGGGAGTTCCTACTCTCAGAGGTGGTGTGGAATGCGTGGTGAGTCAGGGTGCCAGTGCCCAACAATATCTTGGGGCACCACATGACATTCACTGAGGGCACTCGCTACCCTTTTTGAATTCCCTTCGTAAGATAAAGTGGTACCTTGCACATTGTGGAAGCTTGTTTCCAGTCACAGCCTTAGGAATCCTTATGGAATCCAAACTGGTAGCGAATCGGGTACCGTCTCCCGTCCTCACACACACTCATAATGTTTGAGCTGTGGGATCCCTCAGGTGAGGATAAAGTGGTAGGCGCAGAGACACCTTCTCTGTGTCGGGCTAGCGACCATTCTGGTTTAATGGAGAAGTGCTGTATGGAGCTGTCTCTAGTAAATGGTACTGTGGGCGGGGGGAGCCCCAGGCTACCGGTGCATAGACTAAGCACCACCTGCCTGCCCCCCAGTTGAGGACGGATTCACGGGGGCAGTGGTTTCATCACCCCTAATGTGCAGTCTATTCTGCAGATGTGGGATAGATGTGCGTGGGAGTTGACTCGCGGGGGTGTCTCCTTCCACGGACTTCAGCACTTAGAGTTTTGTGGGTTTCCATAACCTCGGGTACCAACCTGCTTAGTCGGTAATGTGAGCTAAAACGCATGACTCGACCCGTAGGTCAAAACGGGTCGCAAGTTGTTGTCAAGGACATTGACTGTCTCCTCTCAGGAAGATCTTCCCAGCTTGTCTGGGGGGAGGGGGGGGGGAGACTATAAGGCATGATTGTCTAAGGACTCCTAAACACGACTTCCATTCTTTTGGAAGGAGATATTGTATTCTTCTTCTGTACTATAACAGTATTAGGGAGTGCGTAATGTACATTTATTGCGATGTTTGAGAGCAGATCAGCACCGATGAATGGAAATTCAGCTAAGAAAATGAAATAGTAACACGACAATTTCTGCTGAACACTGAATTTTATTGGGGACGTTGAAGGTAGTATATGTTTAGATGAATATTACAATTAAAATGTTAAAGTGTTATTACAATATAGGTAGGTACATATTGAAGTGACAGAATGGAATACATATAGAATAGTGTCAGATTACATTAATATAGAAGTTTTCAAGAAGTATCTTTAATGTGATCTTTGGGCTAGTTTTGTTGCACATGGCATTTTGAAATCTATCGGCACTTTTGACAAATACATTGGACTGGTCTGGACATGCATCAAGCTTGTTACGGTATTTATTTTTATCAAAGGCATTTATAAAGAAAAAGTTCTTTCTACAAACTCCATATCAGTAAAAGTCACTGAAACTTGGAATGCATTAGTTTCGTTCTCAGTGTGCTTTCTGCCAGTTCGGAACGGTTCTGAGCAAGCGCAGTGGAGTTTTGACGTTCGTCAAGTTAGGAAAGCGATAGTTTCAATTATGGTGGTGAAGTTTCATGGTTTGTAGACGATGAGGACGAAATTGAAGTTGTTGTTGGATCTCGTCTACATCCACGATACTCGAATTTTTTCGACGAAATTGTTCCAAGGTTTGACGACGAAGAGCTTGGAGTTGGAATAACCTGTGTTGTTGTTTGTAACAAACTCTTCGTCATCGAACCTTGGTGTGGTGAAATCACCCCCAAATAATATATTACAAAAGACGTCGGACTATCTTATAACAAACGAAACATACATAAATCCACTACACTTGGCACGATTTTGTCGAAAAAATTCGAGTTTCGTGGATGAAGACGAGATCCAACAACAACTTCAATCTCTTCCTCATCGTCTACAAACCATGAAATTTCACAACCATTGTCGAAGCTATCGCTTTCCGAACTTGACGAGCTACTAGTTGAAATTTCGATGAAGGCATTAAAATAAAGAAAAGAGAACAATAGAACAAAAAGAAAGTCCTTGCGTTCGAGTTCTGACAGTTCCGAAAAAAATTGGGGACTGTCAGAACTGCTCGGAACTGGGTTCACAAAATACTGCGAACGGCGAACTCGGCGTCCTCGGCGTTCCGGAACGAGGCGTTCTTGCACTGCGAACGATAAAACTCGATTGCGCTTGCCCAGAACCGTTCCGAAGTGGCAGGACCCACATTGAGAACGAAGCTTTTATTTGAGAAAGGCTCGCATTCCATATAATCACGTACCTATGTACGTGTATAAGGCGACTACTGTACGTACGGTACGACGCGACGTAGAACCTATTACCACTATGCTATGAATTTTTTTAAAATTATATCTGCCATTACAGATTATTTTTTGTGTACCCTCAACTAGGTCACCGCGTTCATGTACCGATTTTTCCGATCATGGGCCGATTTTTTTCTTAGGCGATTTATGAGGTGAAGACAATCTCGAATCGGCTAAATAATTTCAAATTCCAACACAGGAATAAGTTGAGAACAAAACACCACAAGTTTTGCTATTTTTTGGATGAAAAATATTCTTACAAAACATGAAATTCGGCCCCAGGTACCTAGTGATTGGACCTAGGGCCACCTGTGTGTACCCAGAGTCACCGGATACATTGAAAAATGTAGTTGGTACTTCAGGCATTTTAAATTGTTAATAACTTTATTTTAAATTCCTTTCTTCAGCAATCTTTATTTTTAATGATATAATAAAGCGAGTTAAAATGAACTAACTTAGGTGAAACAATGAGACATTTATTCTTCTAACACAGAATGTGTTTTTACAGAGGGTTATTTGGTTTGAAGGCGTCCGTCCCGTAAGATCCCCCCCAAACCCCACCCCTCTCCCGTACGAGCTGCTACCCCCACCGCGCGTCCGCTCCACCACCTCCTCCCCCCCCACCCCCGAACCCCTCCCCTCTCCCGTACAAGCTGCTACCCCCACCGCGCGTCCACTCCACCCCTCACCCCCCCCGCGCGTCCGTACAAGCTGCTACCCCCACCGTGCGTCCGCTCCATCAAGGTAGATTTGAGGATGAGGAAACAGTGGTTTTTGTTGCTACATTAACTTCCTCCTCCTTCATTCTTTTCTTTGGGGGCTTGGGCTTCCTTTTTTTGCTTGGCTAGAAAAACGATATCCATAATATAATATTCGTATAATATAACATAGTGGCAAGCATTATTATAAATAAGCCGGTAGGTAAGAAAGGCCGGTATTATACCTACTGCTCCCATTGCATTGACAGTTAGTAATCAAACGATAGTTGGATTGCTTGTAATCTTTATGATTATTTGAATAATTCATCAGGAAGTGGGTGTTCTAATTAAAGACACGATTGAACGGAATTTGTAAGTATAATTGCAAAACACAAAAACACAACTAACCATCCCTACCCTTCCTTGGAGGAGACGAGCAGTCGGTCATGTAGGCCCAAAGTAATGGCTTACATGGAAAATCATCGAAGGAAGAAGGGAGATTTCGTTCCTGAGAAGTATAATGCTTTGCAATATGTGGACATTGAGTTGTGAAACATAGGTCCACGCCTAACATGCTTAACGATTTTTTTAACTTACTGCTCCCATTTTATTGAAAATTAGTAAACAGACGATAGTTGGATTGTTTAACGACTTACCTGAGCCTCCATGCTTCTATTCGTCTTTGGAACTCATAAGTTCACACCACAATTGGTCACAGGGTTGCCACCTTATAAAACGTTAATATCCCCGGGAAAGGTCTACGTGTCACGTAGGTCTACAATCCAAGGCGCTGGATTCCAAGAACGCGGAATGAACTTCAGCCGAACTTACCAGAATGCCACCAGCCCTCTGGGGAATCCCCGAAATACACATTCTGTGTTTCATTAGTTTGATCCTTGATCCTAACATTAACAATCCGGGGGTCTGGGGGAGTCCCCCAGATTTCATTTTACAATAAATGTACCATCATGAACACAAACCACTGGCGGCTAGACACCCCCAACGGCAACGTTTTTTTTTTTTTTTTTTCCACATCAGTCTTATTTTGAAATAACACAAGGAATGAAAAGAATTGAAATCAATCGACATGGAAATAATATCTTAGTCTTAGTTGGATAAAATATCTCAGCCCACATTAAAATGGTAGGCCTAGTCAAGGAACTTGATTTACAGAAAAAGACGATGATTTAAAGTACATAGGCATGTTATGTGATATGAGTAGTTCCTCGTTGGTTCTTGCAAATGTTACATCTAAGGGGATATTTCGTGGACTTCCATCATTCAGGATATCGTCTGGGTGTAACAGGTTAATCGCCTCTCCCCTTAGAAGGAGTAACTACTCCATTTCCATCACCCTCCTTGTCATATGTTAGACTCCATAGACAGAATGGGCCCCCCCCCCCCCCCCCGGGTATGGGTACCCTAAACTTTTACCCTTAAAAATTTAAAAACAAACCCTTGCCATGCCTATTTGGACCCCACCCCCCGCTTTTTGAAAGCTCCAGGAGTGTGATGGGTAGTAGTTCCTCCTTCTCGATTATTGCAAATGTTATGAATATCCTCTGAATACGAAATATCCCCTTGTCCTGAATATCCTCTGGCTGTAGCAGGTTAATCGCATCTCCCCTTTGAAGGAGTAACTACTCCATTTCCATCACCCTCCTTGTCATAGTAATCATTACGTATTATAGGATTCTTGAGGAAATGGGACACCACCTACTACAACCGAAAACTAAGAAAATGGAAGTATATTTCCACAAAACGTTAGATTATCAAGTTGAATTGTTCTTATGAGGAGAACCAAACCTTCAAAATCGATCTAACAATGAGTACCTACCTAGGTATCGGTACTTCATGAAAATTTACGTTTTTCAATAACTTAGTTTACTCCAATGAAATAGGTTTCCACCTCTTCAGGCGTGATTTAGTTCAACAGAAAACCTAAAATATCGTACAAATAATGAATGTCGTGCAAAGTGATATCGTACTGATAGGTATATAAATTATCGAGTACGAAACGATAATCAATTGTATAGCGGGCAGCACTGCCTCCATGGTTTCTCATCATCCTAGAAAAGAAACTAAACAACAAAACAAATGTTCGTCTTCTTATACACTCGGATATATAAGTAACAGATACTCAACACTGAAACGTGTGTGCATGGATACTAACGGCAAGTAGCATCCATTGTCCGGGTCATAAAATGTGTGATAAAAAATTTCATCATTTCTAATTTTTTTTATTAATCTCTACACTGTTTGTGAATTTCATGATTGAATTCAATAATCAGTGAACATTCGGCATTCCACATCACTGTTTCTCGTGTTTTCGACGGAACTCACTGATATTTATCTGCCCACCCACGTCAGGTAAACATCTGCAGGAAGACTCACTCTTCATCATGACTGTAGATGGAAATGGAAACCCGGATCTGGCAAAGTAAGTTAATTTTAACAGTTTATGCATAAATCAGATAGGTCCCCTCAAGACAATTAACAATTTATGTAAGTGCAGCGGGCTATTAGCAATGAATCTCAGTATCAATGTAGGTACTTATATAGATGTACTTATATTCTCCTATTAGGTACACCTACTCGAGTAGGTACAGACACTTCACAGCTTTTCAGGTTCGCTCAAACCTTCCCACCTCAAATAGTTTTTCCTTGTTGCAGTGCCACTCTGTCGAAGAAAGCACAAAAGAAGCAGGCAAAAGATGCTTTAAAAGCAGCTAAAAAAGATGAGAGAGCGTCTGCGCAGGTAATATCATGTTATACGCATAGTTTTTACAGTTGAAGGTATTGGTGGTGTTCATTTCAATACAAATTATACATCAATCATGCCAAATGCTTGCGAGGTTGATGCTGGAAAAATGTTGTTGAAGTTTCATTTGTTAATAGTTATTTTTAAATCTTTGTATAAGTTGCTTTGCTGGACAGTATCTGCCTTGATGTCAAAATACCTCCTTGGTGGGCTGTGACATATGTTTCATCGATAACATTCAACCTTCACTCTTTTTTGGTTGGGTAGGATTGATTCGTTTCAATTACTTTTCTCAAAAAGTTGAAAGACTGGTATTAGTAGAAACATTTTTGAGCACTATAAATTGGTCAAATGTCAAAAAATGGCTAAAAATCGTTAAAATCCTATTTTTTCACAGCATATTGCTCATATAAAGTTTAATAACTATAAAATAGAACATTCAAAGATTTATGAGCAGAATAATGATGAAAAAAGGAACTTAAATTTCATTAGAATTTGCTAAAAAATCGAAAAAAAAGCAACAAGAAAAAGATAAAAATACAAAACCTCGTTTTGAATTGCAGATTATTATTTAGAATACGTTTTTTGCCATAAAAGTAAGAGTTAACCATTTCCTTGCACTCAGAAAGACCAAATTTCAAAACAATTTAACATTATACAATACATCAATCATACGATCATGCTGGACTGGAACTTATTTAGTTCAGAAACTATCATTAGCTTCCATCAAAGTTGGATACATTCATGTTAATAACGTTCAAATGTTCAGGAAGGAATGTTTTAGAAAATATAAATGTAATGGAAGAAATGTTTTATAGGTACTTATTTAACATTTTACAGGTGCAACAACAACAAGATGAGGATGATGTCTCCCTCGGGAAATATGGAAACTTGCCGTTGATCCGTAGCCATGCTGGGGAGGAACACAAATATCTCCACGAAAGAGAGTTTACCAGCGTCAAAGACCTCTCCAGCAAGCTTGCCGAAACAACCGTATGGGTCAGAGTTCGCTTACAGACGTCACGTGCTAAAGGTTTGTTCATTTGTGGCAGTTCCTTCGTTCAGCTTCTATCCTTCTCTCAGCGTCAGGTCGAACGGCTTTGTTCTCGCATTCTTGAGAAGGTTTAAGGTGGATTCACACTCGCGGTAACGGGAACGTCAGATCACAGTCAGGTCAGAGTCACGTCAACGGGCCACCCATTCACACAGCCAAGTCAGATCACGTCAGGTCAGGTCAGTCTTCCCCGCGCATTGACGCGATGTCCGAGAGGATAAAAAATGTGTATAAAATAGCTTTGCTACTCGAGGAAGATGATGAAACTAGACCCCGAACAGAGAATCGGAGTCTCGTATCAGTGGAAAATTCACTGATACGATCATACCGTCAGCGGCGTCGCTAGACAAAAATAATAAGGGGGGAAGTATCATGAAATTCTCAACTGAACCAAAACTTTTCCTAACTCTAATAGGATGTATAGCATCACTTATAAATTATACCTCTTACCTACAGGCAATATGTATTGCATATAATATATGTACCCACTAAATACACGTAACACTAACAAAATGACCTTTTTCAAGTGAGTTTTTATATGAAAATTTGATAACATACCTATCGTTTGCAGTAATACCACAATATTCGATTTTGATTACAATAAATATTGTCACTATTTGAAACTTAAAGAATGTGTAAATGACCAGGATAAATCTTCCAGATATTTTTAAAAGCACAATGCGATTTGCTGATTAGTAAATCAGATATATATTTATATTTTTTGAATTGAAACAATAATTGCAATGAGAAGTAACAATAAAAAAATATACATTTATAGAAATTTTTATCTCTACACGATTAGTTTAAAAGGTTGAGTTTACTGGAAGTGGGTATGCAGATTTTTCCATTTAGTCCATGCTTGTCCATATTTCCTATGTAAAAACACTCATCAGTCATTGTAACCTTAAAATTATTTGTCATATGTTTCAAACTACTGAATGTTCTACATTGAACTACAGAGTGGATTCGGAATAGTGTGAACAATTTTTTTGGGTGAGTAAGCCGAAAATAGAGCAATACGCCGTCAAGCCAAATTTTTTATCACTATCCGTTTTTGAGATATAACATAATTGCGAAACGCTGTGGAAATTTGGGAAATTTGAACGAAAAATGCCAGTTTCATGCAAAAAATTAAAATACTTCAAGTATTCCATGAATTCCTGGTACCTACAGTTGCGAAAACCAGGATTTGATTAGAATTACCTAGGGCCGGATTCATAAACGTTCCTCAAGTTGGGAACTGACTTGTGCTCACAGGAGTGGAGGAACGGCTCGAGTAAGTGAAAGACTCCAGATTGGTATTCATAGATGGAGTGAGATCGTCACTTACGTGAGTAAGTCAGACACTTGGTCATATAATCGGAGAAGACGATGAGATTTATACATTTATTTTGACCATTTTGTGGCTTCGGCTTTCGAGAATAATAAATATCATTGGGTACTTATTTAGGTATATCTATTATTATAATATATCATTCATAGTCAAAGTTTCACGCTCTCATCTGCTGTTTATTACTTCATTGTTCACGTTGCTGATAACAACGCGCTTTTACTCTTGGTTTTTTCCGGTATTTAAGTATGAATTTTAAAAAACGGCAATAAATTGAGGCTAGAAGGAAACGTGTACGTTCCTTCCAACGTATTTACAAAATACCAGGAAAATCCCAACGGAGTAGTATACACTTCTAGATAGTTATATTCACCGAGCAATGGAATAATTCAATAGTTATATATTATTCAAATAAGTGAAAGTTTGAGGTCTGATGAAGCTTTTGTAACATAAGGACATGGTACCACACATTCCCCCCTTACATTATTTCTTTTACCCTCGCTGGATAACATTACCGATTCGGAATTCCATGTTCTGAACAAAAACAACTCTATTGAAGGACGTCTCTAGCAAAGTGTGGTCTGAAATGAAAATGCGAATTGCTTACTGGATTTTTGAACTGACACCTTGATCTAGGTACCTGTTACAACCTAAGCCTACAAAATAAAGTGGATAATGATTTAAAAAAAACTAGTTTTTCCCTATGAAATCTTGTCTATGCTGCCCAAACCTTAACTCACATCCGTATTTTTTAATTTATTGTTTGGAATATACCGATTCGTAATTCAGGAGCTACAAATTTCATTGTGGAAGAGGTTTCTACCTAATACCTACTGATAAATGGTTTTGTTTTCGCTAGGTATCCTCATGTGATATTCGTGATAGTTTTTTGTTCGATCGAGTTTCAGTCCCGTTAAAATAATTTAATGGAATTTCAAATTTATGTTCGGTGGAAATTAATGGAGGGGGTGATTCCAGTAAATCATATTTTATTCGTTCCCTTTTTTTATCCTTATATATGCAAGAAATTGGGGATTTGATTTAATGGACTGTTCTATATTTATAAGTTATATATACCTAACCGATTTTCGTTCGATTATTTTACTATGTAGTTTGCGCGAAGTATTTGGTCCCTCAGTGATACCATTCCAAGCTATAAATATACCTAATACTGATGGGAGGGGTACAGATACATATCTCAGATAGGGTCGTCCCTGTTTGCAGGCATTACTTTACTGCATTACTGCAGGCATGCATTACTTACCGATATAGGTATTTTATAGTTGAAGGTGCGAGGATAGGCTAGTGGCCATCCATACCACAATACATGCCTTCAATTGTAGGTATTCTAGGTAGGTACATGGAGTTCAGTGACAGGGTACTACTGTACTTCTTTATTTCCATTATCAGTTTAACAACTCACAGCACAGAAGAACGAATTCGAACAAATATAGCGAATGTTTATTATAAATTATACAAGTAACCTGAGGTAGGTACATCACGGAATTGATCTTTAACTGGAAAGATCTAGGTATCCTCCGTTTTCGTGGGATGGTGACAAGTATAAAGAAAATCAGAAACATTTTTGAATGGTGTTTGAACAGCGTTTTCTCGATATTTTTAAACATAAATTAAAAGCATTACATAAAATGAAAAAAGTTAACGAACGAACAATTGCTGACCGATAACGACAAATAGAACGGTTAAAAACTGTGATGTTAAACTTTTCAAACTGTGCTGTTAACCTTTCAAGCAATCGTGATAGCAATATAAATCGGGAATGGGGATAAATATATTAAAAGAAAAACGGGAAAATACGGGAGAGCGAGAGCAACGGGTTATAATCAGCAAGAGAACTAAAGTACCAGATAAGACATGCCATATAAACAAGAGCAAAATGTAGCGACGCCTACCGCGGACAAGATAGGCAACTCGCACCGGGAACAGTTCAAGCGTTTAATGGTTCTTTCGCACCATTCAACAAATCGCACTAATCTTCGATAATCATTTTATGTTCCGTTTGAGAAGTTGACTATGACAAAATGACGATATCATATATACCAAAACTATAGCAAATATGACAGAGTAACATAAAAGCAATGAAATAAACTTTCAAGTCTTCCTCAAGGTAGCTAAGGCGGTACCTTGGGATTTTGGCTGTTGAAGTCGAGGCCTGCCCTGACTTCAACATCGAGTTGGTTTTATGAATCCGGGCTCTCCCCGAGTTGAGGCTCCGCTCGAGGAATTGTGTGACTCCACTGCTCGAGTGATGATTATGAATTCCGTTGGCGTCTGGAGGACTCCTCCAGCAATACTTGAGGCACTTCGAGCCACAAGTGCCGTTTATGAATCCGGCCCCTAGTCTTCCAAATACGTCTCTTCAAATTATGGGTTTTATTGCCAGCTCCCAAATTTTCCCAACTTCTCCCATGTCAGTGAGCCCCCCCCCCCCCCCCCCCCAGTCACCCCTATAGCGACGCCCCTGCATGCTGTATTACTGGAATTTTAGCAAACCTTAATGAAATTTAAGTAAATTTAGCAGGGTAAATTCGTGCAGAAAGTTTTAGCGTATTTAGTTCAAAGTTGATAAACTTTTTCTAAGCAATAACTTTCTAAAAATCATAAGTTTGATGATTGTTAGTCGAGAGAATCCTGACGGGAGGACACCCAGCGGAGACGAGATTTGACTGTTTGTGATTCACGTTTCCCGTTCAGTCTGGGAAGGTCAACGTCACGTCAGGTTTCGATCGCTCGCCGGGCGACCTGACGGGAAGTGACTGGACCGAGATTTGATCTTGACTGTAGCGCGCCCGTGAGTGGGAATCACTCCGTAACGTTTCCACAGAAGCAATCTTGACGCGACCTGACGTGACTGTGATCTGACGTTCCCGTTACCGCGAGTGTGAATCCAACTTTAATCGGATCTTATAGCTTCACATTTATGCGTTAGTTAGGGTTAAAGGGGCTGTAACACTCCTCTCTGTTTATTTAATGTGCAGATTTAGACCCTAGAATCCAACCCAAGGCCCCCCAAATACTGTGGCATATTTAATGGCCTATTTCCCAAATATATTGTGGTAGTATGGTATCTGAAACATACGAATTGTATTAATACTGCCATTAGTTAACAACGTAAGCCATGATACCTTCTCAGTTCAGTATCTATGGATTTTTCAACTATGAAGTAGGTTTATTTTATCAAATACTGTAAGCTGACGAAGTTCGAAAAAAATAGAGTTTTTTAATATCTGTTGTTATAGGAACTATCAAGTGTAGGTGTGGACTTGAAAAGAAAGAAGTACAGACATGTGTAAATTGTTAAACTCAAGCTGATTTTTTTTTTTTTTTTTTTCCGATTTTGTGGGTTGAATGGGTGATGGGTTGGGGTTTTACGTAGTGGATGTTTGGGGAAGGTAGACCAGTTGTTTCTGTGTGTTCATCATCATGTCCTTACCTCAAAAATGGACTTAGGACGGCTCTTTATGATATCGATTAGAATAATCATAATATGCGGCTTGGCAGGCCAGATCCGCGTTGTTCTCTCTCATTTCATTTATAGGAAGTTACATATTGGTAATATGGATACTTCAGTACTTAGCCATGAATGGTATATTCTGAATATAATCAGGTTTCATGCTCCTGGGAGCCATTAGACGTCGTGGATGATAAGATTTTAAAAAATCGTAACTGGTTCTGGACATCAGATTTTAATTTGTTTTTACCCAACTGGACAAGATTTAACAAAAAATAATTTGAAATGAAAAATAAAAAATACGTTTTTTCCCCTGCTCTTAATGTAGTAAATTAAAATATTTGAAATTTTCAAATGAATTTTCATTTTAAAATCCCTCTTTTCATTTTGGTTTATTATTTCCAATAATAAGCCTATGTGATCGTGTAGCAAAAAATTTTTATAAACCCCCCTCAAACTTTGTCACTTTACGTTTCAAGGTGCGTAGAATCCAAATTTGAAATGTCCGTCCGCCGTCCGGGCCATAAAAGGCCTAAGAATTTACTTAAAAAACCCGTTCTTTCGCACATAGACTCCATTTGGGGTCTAGTTGGTCCTAACGTTTAACCATCCCGATCGCTTTACTCGCATAGATGCTATGGGCCAAAAACGGGCGAAAAAGTGTCTTTGAGTGCTAGACGTTTTAGACGCACGCCTGGCTCGCTTGGCAGGGGGTCACAGTGGGTGGTGAGGGGAGTGAGAGGAGGCGCCGCGGCACCATGAGGTGGGTACGGCGTTCCTTCGAGGTATGAATATATGTTTTTTTCTTGGTCGTATTTGTGTGTTAATACCAATGCTTTTCCTACGCATATTTAATAACATATCCTCTCGACTTTTCGTACGTACTTAGATAATGATATTATTAAGGCAATGATTATTTGAATAGATAGGAGCTCAAATCGAGAAATATAAACATACGTATATAATTATAGAAGTATAGGTTGTGGCAACTCGAAATAGGACACGCCGAGGAGTCTGGACGGGCCTTATGACGTACGCAAGCCAACTAAAACTACGATCAAACTCAATTGAAAAAATAATAAACCTTTGTGAAATAATTTGCAGCGTTTTTGTATGGGGGGAGATACCTAATAAAAAAATATAAATTAATTCTCTTGTTCAATTACTAACATTTAATTTTTGGTTAAATATTGGGTACTAATTAACTACTCTTATGTTTCCTCACAGATCAGGGGACGAACGTCAGGACACGTTCAATAACACAATTTAGGATTTATTCTATAACTACCTTTATGCTTATATTCAGAATGCCTTTAAAATACCTATTTTTTTATTCCTTATTTTTTAATCCTCAATTCGGGCCGAATTTTTCTTGCTAGTTCTTTGGTTTAGTTGTAAATGGTACACTTACTAATTTCATTATTTCACTTTTTCCAGGAAAGCAATGCTTTTTAGTGTTGAGAGAACAGTCATCGACAATTCAAGGCATTTTGGCCGTTTCCGAAAGTATTAGCAAACAGTTTGTGAAATTTGCGTCCAAGTAAGTTGTTGGCTTGATTGTAACGAAATTAGGTTAGCTGACGAGACACGACAGCAAAAGATGTTTCTGTTTTGTTTTTTGAAAATTTTGGATGGATTTGTCTAAACTAGAAGACAACATCTTCTAATCGAGTATTGTGATTATGCAAAGACTCAATATATAACCTCTTATGTAATTCAGTGCCATTGCAGTACGATGGTTGTTAACATCTTCCATTCCTACAAAATATTTGCGAACTAATTGAATCTTTTTTGTCTTTGCAGTGTTCCTAAAGAATCTATCATTGATATTTTGGGGTCTGTTGTTACTGTACCGAAGAAGATTGACAGTTGAACTGACGACGACATGATACTTTTACAACGACGTCACAACCAGGCAGGAGTGTATCACTGATTATATTTATAAATAATTAGTTATCATTTCATATATTCATTTAGGAACGACAGTTTAATAATTAAATAATATTTATTATTATAAATAATATTAAATATTATAACATGCTCCTTTTTTTTATTTTTTTTTTATTTTAGTTTTTTTTTTACATTCAATAATCATTAGATATTATTTTCCTTTGGAATTTCAAAGACATTAGAAGAAGAAATTTTTCGCGTAGTATAATCTTTATTTTGCATGTCTTTAATTTTTGCGGGTTCCCAATGCAGTGTTCCTAAAGAATCTATCATTGATATTTTGGGGTCTGTTGTTACTGTACCGAAGAAGATTGACAGTTGCACACAGAGTGACGTAGAATTGAGCATCAAAGAGTTTTGGGTGGTTAGCAGTTCGAAACCCCAGTTGCCATTGTTGATAGAAGATGCAGCGCGACCCGTGAACGAGGTTGAACAAGTGAGCGACTTCTTTTAGACTAAGTACCGGACGGCAAATGGGTGCATGCGTTGTGGACGACAAAGAAAATCGCACGATTCACACGCCGCTGTGCCCAAGCAAAAGTGGTCATTAAATTTTCTTTCCAAATCCTTATAAGTCACTTTATCCTCATCAACATTAAACGATTCAAAAACATTCATGCCTTGAGACCCAATAAGCGACAAAAGTAAGGCTACTTTCCGTTTGTCCGATTCTCCTTCAAGCCCGGCGGCAACAAGGTATAGGCGGTACTGCTTGATCCAATTTTTCCACTTCACCGATAAATTTGTGGAATTGCATCCATCTATTTCCAGCGGAGCAATGTTAGGGCGAATAAAAAAAAAAAAAAATTCACCGGTATATTCTCCGTTGACAGAACTTTCTCGGCGAATTTATACGAAAACGGACGGTCTGAATATTTAATTAACACACTGACACCATATTTTTGATAGGCGTGGTATATAAATATTTCGATAATAATTTTACAACGACGTCAAATATTATATGGGACAGTTTAATAATTAAATAATATTTATTATTATAAATAATATTAAATATTATAACAAGTACCGTCTAGGGACGCCCGAAGGAAGCAAAGCCTTATATCATAAAGCGTAGAATAGAATTATAAGTATTTTCATAATCATAAACAATCTCTAATAATTGGAATTAATTTCATATAATTTTAATAATTTGCATCCTTCAATTTTTGCAAAATCAGTTTTATTGCATACAAGTTCTCACATACAATATAATTATAACATACAAGTTCCAAATCATTTACAAAGCTTAATTATCTGCCTGTTCATCAAGATCAGAAGTATAATTATTCAGTAATTTCTACACCATTATTCTCATTGTTATATTCTATGAAAGTGATGATTGGCGTCGTAGAGTAGAGAAATAAAGACCGGGGAGGCCTCGGCTAGACGATTTTCACGGGGAGACTCCCCGAGCGGCGAGCGTTCCTAGCGGGGGAGGGGGGGCGTCCGTATAAAAGCTTCACTTCAAAACCGTACAAACTCTCGTTTCATTTTTCGCAATTGTTTGTTTGTGGTTACTTGGCTATTTTTAAAGCAGTTTTTATTTAATAATTAATACTGGAAATATCTGCGATGATGGTGCTGTGTAAAGGGATGGAAGGAACAAAGAACAAAATAAATTCTGTAGATCTAAACCAAAGTTATTTGGAACAGTAAAAACACTGGAAGTTTTATCACCTTTATCCTAATCTGAAAACGAAAACATATTCAGGTGAAGAAATAATTTTCGTTAATTACTTTTCTTTACCTCATTGAAAATCTGTTCTTACTTGAAAACTCTGATTCACGGGCCACTCTGTCTCATGGCAACTGAAAAAGTCGTTCATTTTCGTGATTTTTGGATGATTTAAGCCAAAAGACCATTCAGTTTTGTGCTTCTCCATTTATTATTATGGAGTAATACAAACACAAAAACGAAAAAGGGGGCAAGCCCCCTGGACCCCGGTTACCTCTATTTACATCTAGAAAGAATTGTTTGCGTTGTCGCGCAACCAAGTGACCTCAACACAATAACATCACATTGCGTTGTCGCTCAACACTTAACATGTGATGCGTAAATTCGTGAAAGTGGTGGACGGTGAAAATCAGGATCTGAATATTGTGTCAACATTCTTGTACCTCAACACTGTGTGATGCGTGAAAGTGGTGGACGGTGAAAATCAGGATCTGAATATTGTGTCACCTTGTATCGAACTCTGTCAATTTACTGTTGATTTTATTTTGTGTTCATTAAAAAAAACACTACACTATTGATTTTTTTAAAGTCAAGTTGTATAATATTCTAATAAATTTGTGGAATCTTGTAGGAAGGGTTAAACATCAAAGTGAATCAAGATACGAGATTGGACAATCGAGTTCTTGACCTGAGAACACCTGCCAATCAAGCTATCTTCAGGTTGGAAGCTGGAGTCTGTAAACTTTTCCGTGATGCCTTATCGAAAAGGGTAAGCCTCATAGGAAATCAATTAATCTATCATTTAAACTATTTTTGTATTTACTGAGATTGTTATGTTCCAGGGTTTCGTTGAGATACACACTCCAAAAATGATCAGTGCAGCTAGCGAAGGTGGGGCTAATGTGTTTACTGTGTCATACTTCAAGGGGAATGCATATTTGGCTCAAAGCCCTCAACTTTATAAACAGATGGCAATTGCTGCTGATTTTGACAAGGTGTACACTGTTGGAGCTGGTAAGCAACTGAATTTTATTTCTATAGAATTATTAGAGTAGGTATGTTGGGCAAAGTGGGACACAATTGACACTATCCTGTAGAGACCAGACACGTTTTTAAATGAAAGCCGGATTTTTATATTATGTTGGCATTGTCGTGCAGCAATAGGCAATTCGCTAAATCTAATTGTTAATGTAGTGTCAAATGTATCCCACTTTCTCCTGCTTGTTTATGAAACTGTCATCTATAAATTGGCATTCATGTTTTCTGTTTGTGCAGTGTTTAGGGCGGAAGACAGTAACACCCACAGACATCTTACGGAATTCGTTGGTTTGGACTTGGAAATGTCCTTCAAGTACCACTATCACGAAGTAATGAGAGTCATCGGTGACCTGTTCACTGAAATATTCAAGGGCCTCCGTGATAGGTATGTTTGAAGAATCAAGCAATCTAGATAGTTTTTCTTTTTATTGTGACAGTTGACAGTATTTAAGTCATCATCTTACATATTAGGTACCAATGTTTAGATCTAGAAGATGAATCAATTCTGTGTAGTCAATCTATTTTTGTCACTTTTATAGCAGCATACCTTTGGTAAACGCTTTTTGAAATATAGCATTGGTACTTACTGTAGAAATAGTTTTCAAGTGTTTCTTGATTGTAAAATTGTAAATGATCATCTCCCAAGGTATCGTGATGAAATAGAAGCAGTCAAACAGCAATATGGAATGGAACCCTTCAAGTTCTTGGAGCCTCCGCTGATTTTGAATTTCCCTGATGCATTGAAGATACTTCGAGAAGCTGGTGTCCAAGTGGGCGATGAGGATGACTTGAGTACTCCTGATGAAAAACTCCTTGGGAGACTGGTTAAAGCCAAGGTTAAAACAATGCAATGTTGATCTATATCCTTACAGAATTTTAGTGTTGGTCCGTTTATTCAATAAGAAACCGTTGTTATTATTATGGAAAAACAACATTAATTTACTGCCTTTCGAAATTAGTGTGTTTTTATTTCGGGTTTCATAGGCATATACTAAATCAATTGCACTATGAATTCGTATTTAGATCACTAAGTTGCCTATTTAGATCACTATTCTTCCTGAACTTGAGAATTCGTTCAACATCCATTTCGTACTGACCATTACCTTCAAATGACGAATCGGTGCACCCACAGTCCACTTTGGAAATTGAGGTTATGCTGCAACCTAGTGGGGGATAAAGATGGTTACGAAATAGCTAAAACATTCATCGTTCCTACAAGAGTTGGAAGAATGGGCGACCTTGGGAAGAACTATAATAGTTTAAGGACCAGTTTATCAATCACGTTTGTAGGTACTGTTAACCCGTTCGCGTCTTGAAACGAGTATACTTTTCATCTCCTCTGGCAACGGCATACTCTCGCTTGACTGTCGCCACAACAGCACCCCATTTGTCACATCACCTGCACTCTATTGGTATTTTGGTAAAATAAATAAACTCTTTGAATGTTGCCATTTACTTCCGTATTTGCGGGCTTTGATTGTTTACATTCATTTCTAGTGGACATTGATCAAGAGTTAATTATGTTTTTCTGTTGCCGTTCCTCGAAAGTCTCATTCTCAGTTTAGAGTTGTGAGGTGTCCAGTTTCGGCCCTAAACCTTGGATTTCAGTTTTTTCAAAAATTTATTTCAAATACTCTGATAGTATTTCCTCTGACTCCTCATTAATAAACAATATTAAGTAATTTGTAAACGAATTCGCAAGTTCAGGAAATAAAGAATAGATGTATATTATGTAAAGAATAATTTAATTTGTCGAGTAACGTGAATTGGGGTGATATTGATCAATTTTCATGGTTTTTCTTAATACAAAAAAACTACCCCTAAATTTTATCACAAAAACCTGAAAAAAAGAATATTCTCGAATTTTTTCTTAATTGAAAATGATCAGTCACCCCGTGGGTATTCGCTCTATTAGCCATGTTGCATGACAGTGCTTTATTTTATTTTTTTCAACTTCATTATTGATTGCCCGTCAGCTTTTTCTTTATCCACAACAGATAAAAAAGTGAAACGAGTCGTTTTTTGCCAACATTAATCCTTGAAAAGTTCATGGACAATTCATTATCTACCTTCGTGATTATCCCAATGAACTTCCTGAATATTTTTCCCACCTTGAACTTGACCAAAACACAATCTCCTACCTATAGCATTGGGGAGGCTTTAGTAGTGAGGAGGCATAATTTTAGTGATCGGTATCACCCCTAGAAAATACATAATTAAATTCGATTAGGAATAACAAGAGATAATTACATCGAAATAAGAAAAAACGTAGGAATTCTCATCCTTACATTTTTTAAAGCACAGAATAATATACATATTCGCAAATATCTAACTAGTAGTTGGCTGCATTATAAGTTATAACGACATACTTGATTTTCATGTTACCCCTTGTTCACAAAAGTCTTGATAACCACACAAACAGCAGGCTTATCTGATTATGTCATTTATTGTAGTGTGCTAAGCGCTTGCGCCATGTATGGCCTCTTCAGAGCATAGTATGAGATGAGTTGTTAAGTATTTATGAATAGGGAGTCCTCCTTGTTCATCTTGGTATGACCGGTTGGTCACATTACTTGGGGTCAATTTTGCGTTTAAATTGAGAAAAATACAAATTTATGTGGAAACACACATATTGTCAGAAAGTATCCACGTATAGTCAGTGAGTTTCCACATAAATTTGTATTTTTCTCAATTTAAACGCAAAATTGACCCCAAGTAATGTGACCAACCACAACTGGTCATACCAAGATGAACAAGGAGGACTCCCTATTTATAAATACTTAACAACTCATCTCACATACTATGCTCTGAAGAGGCCATACATGGCGCAAGCGCTTAGCACACTACAATAAATGACATAATCAGAGAAGCCTGAAATCTCTCACCCTCAACCAACCCAACCTACAATAAGGACAAGGCAACACACCATAACTACACAAATAACCTGATCAACGTGATCATTGAGAAAAGATTCTCCTGAACACTATGTCCTGCTTTCCTCATTCTGACAACCACAGAACGCAGTATGCACCACTAACGGAAAAATCCCACCCTCGATCTATATCACCCCGGTTTACGGTATTTGCTTTGTTGTATTGTATGTACTGATGCAGCAATTGTTTTTCAGTATGACACTGACTTCTACATCTTGGATAAATACCCTCTAGCTGTCCGGCCATTCTATACGATGCCTTCTCCTGATGATCCGGTAAGTTTAATTTATTTTAATATTTATTCTTTAGAATGTTTGTTGAAACAAAAAAAAACTGACTCTTTTATGTAAAACTGTAGCTAAATCAAGCATCTTATAATGAAGTAATTTAGTACCTACGATAGTGTCGAGTTAGTGATATTCATCGATCTGAATTTCTTCCTGGGATTTTTAGAAATATTCCAACTCGTATGACATGTTCATGAGGGGTGAAGAAATTTTGTCAGGAGCACAAAGGATACACGATGCAGAGCTGTTAACGGAACGAGCTAAATTCCATGGCATTGGTAAGGATAACGTTCATTACTGTTTTATTTATCAATTATGTAGATACCTAGATTCTATATATAGATTTATTATATGGTATCAAGGTCATGATTGATCAATGGCAATTATTTCTCTGAAATTTGATCTCTTATTCATGTGTGTGGCAGACGAAGTCCATTCGCATTCACTTTGAATGTTGTGGTTTATCATAACAACTGTGGAATACTTTACCTTTTGAATGGTGTCTACTTCACAAGTCTTCTAATGTGTTTCTAGATTTGGAGAAGATCAAAGCATATATTGATGCATTCAAATACGGTTGTCCTCCTCATGCGGGTGGCGGTATTGGGCTTGAACGAGTGGTTATGCTTTACCTTGGCTTGGACAACATAAGGAAAACCTCCATGTTCCCCCGTGACCCTAAACGACTCACTCCTTGAATGTTGGATAGGAGCGAGGTATTGTACTTCCTGTTCTATTCATGTCCAATACATCTGTACATAATTATCTGATTTTACCGTTTCAATAAACGTTGACCTAAAGTGAGTGTTTTACCTTAATCCTACACTTGATTGTAAAGAAAAAAAGGTTAGGTACCTATCATATTGAAGCGATGGGATAGGAAGGAGGAATGGGAAGTTGTATCAAACCATAGTTTCATCTACAGAATCCTTCTCAGGTATGACAAAGGCTGACATAGCGGATGTAGGTATCTGTTTTTAACCCTCCAGTAGCGTGCCGTCAAGCGTCACATGAAGGTGTAGGCTGCACTTCAGCATTCTTATATGCGAGAGTCGGGCCACGATAACTTGACAAAAAGTACCTTCTAAAAAACTTCTTGACGTCAACAAATAGTAATTCCAATCATCAATTAAATGATATATTTTTTTTAAATAGTGTGGCTAGATAAAAATTTATTGCACTATTATTAGCCTACTCTGCTAAAACATTGGTGATTCCCATACCTAAGCCTTTTGGTTATACTACGCCATAGGAACTCTTAACTCGCGCAAATCTGTTTGGCAGGGAGGAAAAATAGAAGCATTTTCTTAATACGATTAAGATTTGGAAAACCTACATAAGTACTGTTTTGGTTAGTGAAACTACGTTCACATTTTAGAATTCTAAACTATTTTTCGTAGCACTTAGTTCTGCAAACGGAAGGTATTAGTATTATAGGAAAAAACTCCGAAGAAATGTAATATATTCTATATATGTATCTTATGTTATAGGGCTTAGAGTTTATATTTTTGTCCTCCAACATATTATGTTATAGAAATGAATAGTGCCGTCAGAGAGTGCGAACGTGATTTTTTTGTTTTGATACACTTTTTAACAACTAGCGTGCAAGCGGAAAAGAGAAAGCTGTAGCAGATAAGTCGAGGGAAGATTACCAGAGTTGGAGATACATGCAACATTGCTTGTATTCCAAATTTAATGAAAACCCGCCTATAGGGGGGCTGAGGTTTGCCACACGCACACCAGAGGGCTAAGACCCTCGTTCCCCAACTTTTAATTATGAGCCCCATCATATCACTCTTTTTTGGAAAACTTCTTCCGTGAACAATATTATCGAAAAAAGTGATTCTTCTATCCCTTGGTATTCCAAAATCGTTCGCATCAGTGTCTGCACACCAGTGTCGGTATACAGGGGAGATCAGACTGTTAATGACAGCGAATAGCAGGGGAAATTATGTAAAATTACAGTTATAATAATTGTTATTATTAGTATAATAATGGTAATGACCATTATAATGATAATTAAAACAATAACAATTGCAATAATGGGGCACCCTTCAAAGGCTCCAAAACTGGGTTTTCTGCAAATGGCTCCTAAGACTTAATAAGGTCCTGATCCGCCAGAAGTGATTAGTTTTTGCAACTTACGTAGTACCTACAACCGTATCACACAGCATTTTTTCTGCGTTTTTTCGGTGTTTTTAATGCCTAATAGTGAAGAAAACAAGTTCGTTTTTCCAAGGTCAGCTTGACCATTGCGCTTCCTGGCGAAGCGGGAAAATTCGAACACATTTCAATTTTCACCTTGACACAAGAGATTTACTATAAAATTCAATGAAAAAACCCTAGAAGCCCTAAAAATTTAATAAAAACGCATTCCGCCAGAATGCGCGGTTTTTGCACTTATTCCTCCTCAACATCCACAGCTGACCTTGAAAAAAAGCCCTTTGCCTTCTTCACGTTTCAGCGTATAAAATGCGGAAAAAATTCAAGTGTGATACGGCTTTAAATCATTTTTTATAGAGCTTGTGGACTGTGGCTCAACGGTTGCAGGGTAATAAGGGTCAACATAATAATCGTAATTATAAAGGGTCAGACGACAAATATATATGTTTCCCACTGTGCCTGACATTGAAAATATTTCCTGTGATCAAATCGAGAAAGTTCTCAAAGTAGTTTCCGTAGTTAGGGGGCGATTTTCGTTTGAAGCTTGAACTTCATCCCTTTTTTATTGTTTTTAAAATGTTGTAAGACAACATAGTAGGTACTTTACGCCTTTTTTTGTGATTTTATTATACAGTAAAACAGGGATTTATCCCTAATTTTTTTATAATGCTTCAAGTCGAGATTTTTATTCGTTTTTAAGCAATGTTCCTAAGATTTTCGAAAAATGAAAAAAAAAAGATTTTTTTTTTCATTTGCTCTAAAAATTCTCTAAAAAGTTCAAGTGCTCGAAAAGTCAAGTTAAAAAAAATAGTGGTATCTTTTTTGTGATTTTTTAAGTAAATATGTTGGTGGTTTGGCACTATATTGTAATTACTGTAAACAGCTCTCAAAGTTGAGCATTTCACTCTTCATATTAGCGCGCTCCTAATAGAAGCACCTTTTCAAACCTACTGACTGAAAATAAATATTTTAACTACTCTATTCTTATTTTAAAACTTGAATGATTGACCCTTGTTGCACAGGAAATGGGTTATTCCAACTTTCGATGTGGAAAATGATGAGTGAACACCAACTCAAGTAATAAGGGTCACACTATAAAACAATATATATATCCCATACCATTCATGGGGGTCCATAGATAGGTACATAAATTCTATTCTACAGCCCAAAACTCTTTGCGGGATATATAACGAAATTGGAAAGAAGCATTAGTGATTCTTCTTCTGCTTTCCACATTCACTTTAAATCCGCCCTTTATTTCCCCGTTTTATGGTTTTTGAAAACCACCCCCTCTTTTCAACAGCACTTTTCATGTGCTACCAAAAAGAGGTAGACACAACACAAAAATATTTTATAAAACGTCAAGTTCGATAACTCCGTCAAAGGAAGCAATATTTCACCAGAGATGAAATACTAAATTCTCTCTCAAAAGTGAAATATTAACTGAGAAAAAAGCAAAACAACGTCCCTAAAGACTTACTGGGCGAAAGATGCGACAAGCATCTCGAAACAAGTCGCCTTGACATGTGAATTCTTCAATTAGAAAAACTCAAGGTTGTCAGCCACCCCGGGGACCCCGTTTTAGCGATAGTAAGAGTACATAGCATCCATGACAATCAGCTCAGCTATCATACTGACAGATAATGAGACCAAAGATGTGCGATGGGTATGAGATTACACAGTCTTCATTAATGAAAGTGAAGCCGTCAGTGGGAGTAGAGCAAGAAGCACGCGGGCAACGCAGTATAAATACCACGCCCCTCCGAAGTTTTCTCTCCGTTTTCTCGACGACGACACCTCGAAGTACGAAGATTTTTAAACACGTTCGCCCCTAATTCTCCGAAACTACTGAATTCCAATCGAGCTGCTTTTTACTTTTGTTTTGTTGGGAAATAGCTAAATTCTACACTGAGTTCGCATTTTCATCTACTAGTCCATTGTGTTAGTCATCCTGCATAAATGGCCAACGAAAACTGTCACGCCACCCGGTACATCTAATATTCTCTTTAGAGGGTTTGGGCAAATGAGGATTCCGAAAAATATTACCCGGGTTATTGTAGCATAGGCTCGTCACCGACCGCCGGGATACGCCGGTAAACTCAGTAAACACAGCAGATCTAGATTTACGAAACAAGGAAGTCTTTTTCAAAAATTAGGACCCTAGATCATATAGTTGCTGAGGAAAGACGGGTCTGTCAAGCGAGATCCAATTCCCTAAACCCTATATTTCTGACTTAGGAGGCATCTTAAGCGAGTTCCTGTGATTTTCTTGATACGTAAAATCAGGGTTGTAAACATCAGTTCTTCATGCAAATGTTAAAGTTTAAAAAGTTCAAGCCGTTCCGAAAAGTCCCCGTTCCCTAAAAAAATAGTGGGCGAATCCGCTGGTCCCAGTGATTTTTTAAGGCTAAACATGATCGGATTTTTACCCAATTGTATTCGTTAAAGAGTTATTTTTATATCAATCCTCGCATATACAAAAGTTAATGAGGCTGATTTTCATACCCGCTACTGAAGTCAAATAACGATTCGAACAAGCTGTCCGAGTACCCACGTTTTTCGACGCAAGCCTAAACTGTGAATACATTGACCCTTGTTGCACAGGAAATGCGTTATCCTGGTTTTCTTCTGAAAACAAGTGTCAACATATTCCTTGTTACAGATATAACTCTTAGGCCGGAATATTACAAAAGGGTCACACTATGAAAAAATATATATATCCCAGCACCCATTATGGGAGTCTAAAGTTACGCGGCTGCGACACGAACTCTACTCTACAGCCCACCCCGCCGAACAAGCTGACCTTGACGGATCCAAAACGAAATTTTTTAAATCATTGGGGACTAACCCGCATTGTTAGAAAATAAATGACTTGGTAACGCCAGTAAAATATTTGACCTTTATTACCCCGTTTTATGGTACCTACATATGTACGAAGAACCACTCTAGTGTGTGTATGTAGAATAACTCTCCTTAGGATAGCGATAAAAAAAAATCCGTTCTCTCTCCAAAAGAAAGAACGAGTTCGTTGGAAAGCACTTTTTGAGCTCAATAAATCGGTTAATTTCAAAAAACGTGCCAAATAAATGGCGAAAACCCAGCTAAAAATCATTAAAGGTATATTGTTAAGCTAGAAATACTAATACAGAATACTACTCAGACAACGTTGATTGATGATGGACTGAAACAGTAAAAGTTGCTGCCCAAAATTTCACTTAATAGTGTACCTACTTAATTTTCATTAAAATGTGAAAATTCCATTAAAACTGCAAATAACAGTAGAAGTAAACTATTTTTTTACATAGTTAGGGATAATAACGCTACATACAGAAGGTGTTTTTGTTCCATAAACTTGATAGTTAATGATATCGTGCACACCAAGCACCACCGATTTTTTGGAGAGTAGTTATTTGAGACTTTCGAGTACAGTATTTCACCGCTGGAGGCGCTCGCAAAATCATCGCGTGGCCGTGTTTACACGACGTGTGTTGGGTTTCTCTTCTGTCAACCTATTGATTATTCCATGTAACAGAAAGGTGCACACTTATGACAATTCAGACGAGATCCAAGACACTTAAGAAGAAGTGAGTAGTAGAATATATCAATGCCGCCAACTGCAGTAGTTTTTCCGTACAATTTTAGTTTAAGATTAATCATTTTCCCGAACTTAATTCAACATTCACAAATTTATATCCCAGTTTAAGCGCTTCATGTCTTGCAATTAGCGACGATACTATTTTCTCCCGAAGTTACAGTCAGAACTAAAAATTTTCTAATTTTCGTTAGCTACTTAATTTTTTCGAAAAGAGGTTGGCCAGTTGCGATAAAATGACCACGTCTACGCCAATGATAAGGCGTCCATTTGTTGTGTTGTTTGGTTGTTTGGAGATAACGGGCAAATTGCAAGTGCTTAGGTGACACCGGGTCTGATTTCCAATTCATTCCACCGATTGAGGCCATTTTAAACGTTCTTCATCCTCGATACTTATTATATTTGAATTTTGTTCAGTTCGTTTTCTACTACCATGGTTAAAAAGAAGACCATAAATATCAAGGAGTTCCTGGACGACGATTCTCTCGACCTGAGTTTGTGCGACTTGCAGGATGTTCCAGTCAAAGAAATCGTAAGAAAGTGTCTAATGGCTAATTATAGCTCCTAACCTTTGTCGCAGGCAATAAATTTTATCTTCAGTGCTACTGCCTGTCTCAAAAATATAAAATTAATGGAGGTAGAGGCTCCATAGCTGAAATACTATTGTACTTAGGTACATTTAAAATCATTTACGTTTGTCCTATTTATTACCTCCTACCTACTTAGAACAGATGTTGGAGATACTTAGCAATGAAATAATTAAATTATGAGACAATACGTTGGGCTTCAATTATAATTTCATCAAGTTAAAGAATAAGTTCTAGTGAAAAAGTTTCAAATTTTTACTGCCAGCCTACCTGTGGCTTACCAAATAAATAGACGTTGAACGGTTTGAGTGCAGGCCATACCCACATTCCATAACTTGTACGATTTTTTTTTTCTTTTTTCAGGCATCTGTGCCAAAGGCTACAAATGTTGACTTGTCGAACAACAAATTCACCGTACTTGGGGTAATAATGCTGATCAGATTTTATATTCAATACGTAAAGAGTTATTGACATTTGATGTCTTTACTTTGGCACATAAACGAAAAAATTGTTCACAAAAAGCGTTACGGTTGGTTGTCTGATGATTTCCGCTTACAACCGAGTCGTTGCTACGGAAATGGTACTTCGTCGTTTTTCATCCCACAAAATTCGTTGACCATTCGTTCGAAAGCTCTCGATTGATCCAACCATATTATGTTAACTACTGCGAAGTGCGTGGCCAACAAGCTGAGTTATAGTCCAGATCAGATGAGTGGCTCTTAAATCTAATTTCTATGCTTCACACTCTGGGAAGCTGTTCGCATGTAGCCTCTTTAGGACATTTACTTGACGATGCCCAGGGTCCGGATCAGCTGAGTGGCTCTTAGAGCTTGCCTACGAGTCTGCAACTAAAGACATAAAATTTCCCAATGTGTTGCAGACTCGTATGCAAGCGTTTTTTAAGAAAATTAAGGTATTGCTCTCGCCTCAAAATTTGTAGAATGTGAATTTTTGAAAAAATTTTATGCAGAAATCCGTTTCAGACTATTCTGAAGTTTAACGCATTTTTTTATGTATGTATGTATGTATGTATATATGTATGTGTCATTCCAGACGATAACTGTCCGTAGAATTGTGCTAGAAACTTCAAACAAATTTTAAAATGTTAAGGACACTAAACGAAAGTTCAAGTTCGTTGGCCAGCATGATCGGATTACATCTTCGGGTTGAAATTTGGAAAAAAGTAGTCAAAAATTTCAAAATAGCCTGTTTTTTGCGATTTGTTGTGCGAAATAATTTTTTCAGCATACTAATATGTGGTATATTCGGAATCAGCGTAAAATTTCCTATAAGAATATGTATCAAGTTTTCAAAAATTTCAATATTGAAAAATCAGTCCAAAATCCAAATAATGCCGTTCGCTAGTTGTAAAATTTCTCTACACCATCAATAGCTACTGAAATGTCGAAGATTTCTTCAAAAATTCGCTCATGGGGTCATGCTGCATGACTGGACTTTTTTGTTCTACGCTAGCGACTTTTGGTACTTAATTTGAACTGTCCCTAAAGAACACATTTTTTGGATGTTCCCTACCTTCTTTTTCTCCCGCTCTTCCTAGACTTCCAATAAAAATTACTAACTGTTCTCCCTCACATCTACCCACCGATCACTAATGAAACATTCCTTTAGGTTGGATTTTGACCAACTCGAAATTCTGGCGAAGTTGTGCGAAACTAGATTGGTTTTCAAAAAAAGTAATGAAAAGTCAGCAGTCGAGCGAGGTCATTGTCACTGTGTGTTTTGACTCGAGTGACTGAGGAAGTGAAAGGTGCTAACGACAGGGAATGTGATTGTGGTGAATTTACCACCCAAAAAGACACCAAAAATGTATTTTACAATCAAAGACGATGGAACACCGCAAATCCATCGCTCAGAACTACAAAACAAGAGCTCTCTAGCGGCAACACAGGGAAATAAGCTCACTCATGAAAGCAGGAAGAGTTTAGCCCTCCCAAGTCCCAGATTCACTGGCACCAAAACGGGAAAGACAACACCCCCGAGGAAGATTGTCAAAGATCTTATACAACCAAATAAGATCGATATACGATCAAACAGGATCAATCTAAACAGCGAAACAGGAGAACAACAGTCTCGTTGTCGATACCGGCTTTTTGACCCTGGCTTGGGGGTGGAACCCAAGAGCGCCCTAGCGGCGGGAACCCCAAAACATCGGCAGCACTCGGCCGCTCTTACTCCTATAACAGAGTTCAGCTCTGACGCACGAATCTAAAGAGTATGACAAACTACATACGGCCATTCCCGAGTCACATAAATACTATTTTTCAAACCCCTTTTGATTCACTCCCAATCCACGCTTTCTAATCAACAGCAGTGATTTAACTCCTCTGGTGAACAAGAAAGAAGGATCAGCTATTTAGCTATTTTATTGAGACCTTCTAGAACTTCATTACAGACAACAATTTGTTGTCTATAGCAATAACGCTATTTTATTGAGACCTTCCAGATTTCTTCCCAGACCTTCACATAGGTGTCAGGTCCGGCTCTTGCATCAGCCGCGTGACCTCCCTATAAAGCCCTCGTACAAAGCCGAGGCCCTAGGCGGGAACGGATTTCGCTACCCCGCTCTGGACCAGTAAGCCCTCACCACTGGGTTACACTACGTAACCGCCCGAGAGGTTCGAGGCCGGGTAACCCTCAAGAAGGTGTATACACCGGGTTACCAAGTGCAAGGATCCTGGGCTCGTAGGAAGCTTCACTTCCTCGTCCGGTCGAACCTGCAGTGCAACCTCCTGGTCTGCACATCCAAATAGTCCTTATCAGGGCTAAGAGTCCTTACAACAACCCTCTACAGGATTATAGGACCTCCACCATCCGTGGACAACACCGGGCAATCACGCCCCAAACTTGGTTTCCTCATAACTAAACCTACACTGTTCTTGTCAATGTCAATGTCAACGTCAATGTCAACATCAATGCCAACGGGACCAAACTTCCATCTCGGGAGACCTACTCAGACTTTAACACATTTAAATTCTCTCTGTAGGACAGACCCGCATAACCGGATCATGTATCCACTACAAACGGTGACCCCATATCTTTGTACACAGACTACAAAGCAAATTCAAACAACAAATCCACTACAGTGATGTTTACAGTCTTTTGGCTCGAGAGGGATTTAATTAATTATTGTTTCGCATGATTTCTGCTCCTATTTCGACTGCGCCACTGTAACGGCCCAAAAATATTTGATACCTCGACAGAAGTTCGAACTCGCGTTGTTACAAGTCAGGGGAAATTCCCCCCGAGTTGCAACTCTCTTAACGATCTGAACTATGAGGCCAAGGTGATCAAACGTTTTTGGACTGTGAGAGTTTTTTCACTCATTTTCCTGGAGCGTAACAGTCCTTTCTGCCGAACCCGTTCTTCCTTTGAAACAGGATGGAACAGAGACAACTTGTAGAAAATCTGTTCCAGCTGGAACAAGATGGCTACTGGATTTTTTTCTAATTTTATTTTAGGTCGTTCTCTAAATCTTTCTTGTTGTTAGTAAAACTGAAAGAATTCAATAGGGAGTTTTTGCAGTTTTATCTGATTCGTTCAGCCGAGTCGTTGTAGGAAAAGAGGTTCTACCAGCGCAAGCAAACCAGAAATTAATCAATGAGTCGTAATTTACGAATAGGGAATAATTGTACGATTCAATGAGACGATTCAAAAGTCACACTAACATGACTACACTATACTAAATCTTCGTTTAAGCCCGCGTCATAGATTACCTACATAACTTGTACCGAATTTTTTCATAATGGAAGAAGTATTAAATTATCAACAACTTCATCTATGTGGTTTTATTTTTTCTATATTTATAATAAAATTATAAATTTTTAATAAATTCTATTCTAAAATATTATATAAAATAAAAAATATAAAATAAAAATTCTATATTTATAATAAAATAATAAATTTTAAATAAATTTCTTTATTTATAATATATGTGATAGAAGAAGGAAGGGATCTTAGAAGGGTACTTGTTTAGGAAACATCGAAATTCGCCATGGGTTAGGAGAATCTCATTCGGGAACTTCATCAACAATCAAGATGTATATTATAAATACGAACTTCCCTGTGCTTATTACCTTCATATATGTAAGATATTTTACACTTATTCCCTTGGCCAATTACTTTTCATTATTGAAAATAATGAACCAATATTGAAGATGTGGATACCTGCTAATACGCGAAAAAGGGTGACAACAGCAGTTTCTGTCTGTGTCCGTCTTCTCTGTTAAAGTGGCACAATCCCTACCCACTTCATGAAAATCGGTCTATCAGCATCGGAGCTTCGTCTATATCAAGCAATTTCAGGTTTGGTATGTGCGATGGTTACCTGTTTCAACGAAATTAGTAGGATGCCATTCTGAGCCTTGTAGATCCCAAATATCCTCCAAATTTGAACAAAATCGGACTGATGGTTCGATGAAGCTCATGAGGCTTTAGGATCTATAATAAAGTATCAGCATAATTTAGGTGAGGATGTGTTACGTTCCAAGAAAATATCTTTAACAGTCAATGAGGTTTGATTGCACATTGGCCACATAGCTCAGTCTGTTGGAGTGTTGCATCTAAGGGGGAAATTTCCCTGTAGTTGTAAGGACACGAAATATCAAATATTTTTTGGCCGTTACAGTGGCGCAGTCGAAATAATACGAAACAATCGAGCCAAAAGACTGTAAACCTCACATTCCCTGTCACTTCCTCACTCATTCGAGTCAAAACATACTGTGACAATGACCTTGCTTGACTGCTGACTTCATTTGACTCTGGGTAAATGTTACGCTCCAGGAAAATAACTCTCACGCAGTCGAAGAGATTTGATCACACCGGCCTCATAGCTCAGTCTATTGGAGTGTTGCAACTCAGGCGAAATTTCCCCGTAGTTGTAAGGACATGAGTTTGAACTCCTTTCGAGGTATCAAATATTTTTGGGGTGTTACAGATAAACCCTGCTAACCTACCACCTTTATTGAAAATCACGAGTATTACAATGTGCCTGTCATGCCACCTCGAAATAGGAACCAAAAACAAACAAACAAAAAAATGATTTTAGGTTATTGCCATGGAATTTGTATTTGGCTTTCCTTGAGCTACGAATAGGATTTTTCTATTCGTAAAACAAATAGACTGCAAACCGTTAGCATTTTGTGCGCCTGCGCAATGCTACTTCTATTCATTGCTCCTCCCACTCGACTACTGCTCAGCATCGCAACAACTCTCTAATAACTAAGACAGAATCGCCGAGTAGCGGAATAACTGAACTGATTTGAGTAAAAAAATATAGTACCAAGGTTCAGTTCACATGGTGGGGAACGATTTGGCTTGTGAAAGTGAACCATGGACATTTTCCTAGTGAACGTGAACGATTGTGGAAAATTGGTAGAAGAAGAAGCTCCCCTCCCGTTTTGGTGTTTCTCGTCGCAGTGTTATAATTGAGGGTAGTTTTCGGTTTTAAATTGGGAGGAGGGCGATTGGCACATGATGGGCCACTCAATAGGCTAGCTAGTTGAATACTCCTTGGAACTAATTGGGAAATGTGGGGTTTTCAAGGTGTAATGGCAGAACTCTTCAGAGATCTGAAAAACATGGGGGCAGTTTCGCATTTTTTTGGGAACATCCTTTCTCTACCTCCGTCATCCAGATCGGATATTCGGAATTAGACTTAGTGCTCATAGACACCATAGAAAAGTACATATTGATATATGTATAGTTGAAAATCCAGTATTACTCAGTGGAAGAGCACCCCACTAAAGGAATTAGTTTTGTGAGCATAAATAATAATAATTGTGGCTTAGGATCGGTCCTCATACGAGAAGCTTAGTTTCTTTCCTTGAGTCACTCCATACGTTGCAAAATGAAAGCACCCGAATTTCCTTTTGGGTCAGACCACTCACTAGAAATCTCCTTGAGGCAATTAACAAAAATTTATGATTGGTCAAATGAAGTGTTTTCAAGTATTACTTGTTTAATATTTAAGTGGTTATGTACCTCTCTTTGTTTTAAGACAACACTTTATACCAACCGACTACGATGTTATGGAAACCCATTCCTGATTCGTTATATAAATAACGTTTTCTTCGCTAACACTCGAATCTTGAATGCTGGATCCCACAAATCCATTTAGAATTTCAACAACTGAATTCCCCCATAATGGGCAAGATAATTATTAGTTTTGAAAATCATCAAATTAGTAATTTATTGTTTTTCGCACGTTTTTTCAATTAGTCCTTTTCTGATTAATATCTTCTTTTCCATCGATTTTTCAGAACAATTTTGCTGTCTCGCTCACACATTTGATAAAATTGGACTTGTCAGGCAATCAGTTGCACGAACTTCCTGACAATTTCGGTCTCCTAGTCAATCTCAAACATTTGGATCTCTACAAGAACAAACTCCAAACATTGCCAGCAAGCTTTGCGGATTTGAGGTCTCTCAGATGGTTGGATTTGAAGGAGAATCCCTTGGTTCCCAAGATGGCTCAGGTTGCTGGTACTTGCTTGGATCAAGTCGAGTGCTTGGCTGCTGCGAAAAACGTTGTCAGGTACATGAAAGTATTACAAAAGGAGCTTGAAGAAGAGAATGCGAGAAAAGAGCAGGAACGTTTGGAGAAACAAAGTAAGTTTGATATTGGTAAAAAAAGAGGCATTTGTGTCCACAATTGTGTACACCTTTCATTAAAACCATGCTTACTTGTAATGAACTTGTTGGCCTAATGTAGGAACTGCAGATAATGTAACTTTGCAAAAATCAGTGTAAACTTGACGATGATGCGATTTTAAAAACTAAACTGTTGTTATAACCTTTTCAGTGATTGAAGAACGGAAAGCCTTGAAAAAGGAGCAGAAACAAAAGAGGAAAAAAGGTAGGAAAAATGCAGCAAAGGCTGCTGAATGGGAGAAATACAAAGCTGAGCTGAATGGTGCTGCTATTGTAGAAGAGGTTGCAACTGTTGAACCTGTTCCAGTCACAACAGACAATTCTGTGACGAAAGCCTCAATTTTGGGAAAGAGTAAGCCTCCAGTTCTTATAGTTTATCCATTAAAGTTAGTTCAGACTGTTTGTGGAGTTAGGGCCACTTTCACCAACAACTTATGTAGCGGAGATTGGCCAAACTCGATTAAATATAATCTCGAGGATCAAACCTTGGCATCTTTCACCAACCCAAAACTCGTTTAAACGGAGATTGGAATAATCGAGTTTCCTTAACGGAGATTCCGCAAACTGTCCAATGAAAAATTGGACAATTTGAAACGACAGTTTGAAAACCCGCCATGTGTCCGACATATCAAGACAATAAAGCAGTGAATCACAACCACGACCCGTTTTTACCCACGCCGTTTTTATCTAGTTACCTAGTTACTATCTACTCGCAACTTTTCGTTGACTTCCAACAAAGAAAGTGTGACACATCATTTGACGGAAGCAGGACGGTTGATCACCTTATTTAAATGTACATAAGTTATTTTATGTGGTATAGGTAGGTAGGTACATACTGTACAAGGGATAGCAATTCAACATCGTATTATAACGTGCAATCATCATCGATTATACTTTATTTTCCTACCATCCTACATCGATTTCGTATTATAATTCATCGATTTGATGGTATAAAAGCCTTTTTCCAACTTATAGGTACCTGTTCGAAGGAACTCCAGGTGAGTGTCGATAAGCTCGAGGACTTTCAAAACTGTCGGTTTTGGGAGCCGGAATCTCCGCCGAAATTCGACGTCGTCCAACCCGTCAAAATGTGGAATGCGCCGTCGGATCGTCCTTGGGCGTCTTTGCAGGACATCGTTCTCATCCGAGGAATCAAATTAATCCGAGCGATAAATCGCGTGAATTCATCATCAAAAACTTGAATAACAATAAACTATATATAAACTATAATAATAAACTGTGAACCAAACTGTAGAGGTATGAGGAATCAGCTGTTGGTGCGCGGCCATTTTGCTCGATATCATTTTTATCACTAATCTGAGATTGGCAAGAGTTAACTGGCCTAGATTGGGAGATTAACCTCAAGCCACCTCGTTAGGAGTTTAAACTCGTAAAGTGGTTTGGTGAAAGACGATTAGCTGGAATCTCGATTATTTGTTAATCTTTTCTAACTTAAACTCGTTTATGTTGTTGGTGAAAGTGGCCCTTACTGGAGAAAAATGAGAAACTGGTAAACTCGGGGAAAACTCCCGCTGTCGAAGAGGTTTGATTACATAGGCCTCTGTAGAGCAATTGTTAAGAGGGATCGAACAAGAGGAAAAAAAAAGTGTTTTCCCAAATTTTTCAATAAATGTTTTAATTTGAGTAATAGATCAGAGGAATGGTCGACAAGAAAGAATAGTTCAGCACAATAACTATTGACGTAGTATTGTCTTTTCGAAATCAGTTACCTCCAGGCTAGTAACTTGGCTCCGCCCAATGTTCAAAACAATAGATCAAACCAGCTTTATTATTTCCTGCTAATAACTGAGAAAACCTAGCACATTCTTCTTCTTCTTCTCGTGAACAGCCACAGTAATACAGAACAAACCATAGGAAAAAGAAATGAAAGCAAAAATGGAGTACATAAGCAGGAGTTGTGGTGGTACCAGGGACGAAAAAACCTTCCAAAATCTGCTGAACGATGTCCTCAAAATTTCCCTGTATGTGTTTCCCGATATCTCCGAAACTATGATCGCAATCCTAAAATGCTTGTTTACTAGATGTGACACTTTTGTCTTTCAACTGATCCTCGGATTTTGGGATATTTATATTATCTGTGTTGTGATTTATCAAAGTCGATTTTTTTTTTTTTTTTTTTTTTTTTTTTTTCCTCCTTCAAACTTCTTATTTGTCTCAAAAATTGCTCTTTTAGCTAAGACTATTATTTTGGATCTAATTATAATTCATTATGTTGGGAACATCCAGTTAAATTTACCGATCGCAAAGTGGTAAGGAAAGTGAGTTTTTGGGAAGGATGTGTGGAAATACGAGTGGTAGTTGTTTATGAAAGGGTCGATGTTAGAACCTTCTAGAAGCAGGAATATTGCCGGAATGGGAAAAAGAAGGTAAGTTTCCGAAATTACATTTCCTGCTGAGAAAAAATGGTGCGAGACAACTAAACAAAACACTCAGGACAGTTTCATCCGCTTTACAGTACGTTTAACAAACTGATTGGATTGCGCCTGTCTGACCCCCCTCGGATTGCTGCAGAACTGTCTGCACCCCCTCAAGAGCGTGGTCTTTTGTAGAGTTTTTCCTCTGGCTTAGGAAAAGATATTAGTTCGAATTCTGTTGATATATCACATATCACACCTTGGTACCTATATATATTTTTGGGCTGTAACAAAACTAGTACCTATAGGTTCTATGAAAATGGACTTCAATACTCAAATACTGTAGATTTCCTGGGTAATGTGTTGTGATGTTGGCTACCCTTGTTGTTAAATTTCACATTACATTTAATTCTTCTACTACAACCTTAAATGCAAAATGTCTCATTTGATTTCCACCACTTTCAAAGTAAAAAAGATTATTTGCGTTATTTTATTTATTTTTTGTTTTATTTTTATTTATTTATTTATTGTAATGCAATAACTGATATTTGTAATGGCTGTTTGTGAAGAGGCCTTGACAATCTCCCATGTGAATTAAGTAGTCAATAATTATTATGAATTGAGAGGTAGGGAAAAGGAATTCATGGGGCTCTTCCCTATTCGTTTACGTATTTAGCTGTAGGGCTGTGAAAATTGTACAGTAACAACTACCGAATCTGTGGTAGAACATTGAGATTTCAGCCTTAAAATATATCCACCATTATTATGACTTTCGGCACTAGGTTCTCCATGTGGTAGGATGAGGAAAAGGAAATTCGTTTGCCAATTGAAAGTTAGTGACCCGCCAAAAAATGAGATGAGGTCCCAGATACCTTCTTACAAATAGTTGATAAGTAATTGATCATCAGGTTTTATCAAAACTAATTAGAATGCCTTGTTTCAGTTGGCAACACTATATCTTGGCTCTTCAGAATTATCATCATCACATCATTGCTCATGGCGTTCACACTATTCGTCATCAGTTTGCTGAATGAAGCTCTTTATAATAAATGCTTAAAGCAGCTGACCTCATACTCAAATACAATGGGATTGAGAATGCCCCCACGCTGGAAGCAAAACATCATTTCTACCTATAATTTAGTTTTAATGGTTGCTACCAATTTATTGACGTCCACCTTTTTCATTATCAAACTTTCAGCAATGACTGTGATCGAGTGGTATCATCTACTTTCTACCAATGAATCTGTATTATTATTTATGAAAACCTTCAATGAGAACTTTTACATTGCTTATATCAAAGCTTCAGAATTGTCATCAAACTATTTCCAAAAGCTGGTTGTTCTGATACAGAGTTATGTTAGATAATAGGATTTATAAATAAATGATTTTGTTCGCATTTGTTTCTCTCCTTGTGATATATTTTGCATCCATTCTAAACCACGTATCTGCTGTTTACTAGGTAGACACCTAAGCACCTACCTAATAACGAATTGCCTACCCCCAGTAACAACGTAAAGTAGGGTGAATACCGACAAACCGCTTTTCCCCTTTCAGCTCTTTTTTCTGTCCCACCTCCCCCAGGCGAGTGAACCAACTATTCCAGGCCAGAATCTGAATAGGAGGGAGGAGGTCACAGTAGTGTTTCTATGGCAACACTGGGTACTGAAAAAATGTCTAGTGATATTTGCTAGTTTTAGTTAACCCATTCAGCACTGGTCTCAAAAGGCGGAACAATTCCCCGTGTGGAAGTTGAGTTTTTATGACTTGTCACATTGTTACTTTTTTAAATTGTTAGGAAAAAAAATCGCAGCATTACACAACCTGTACTTTTCATTTGCCTTGAATTGAAGTTCAACATTAGTTTGATATTCATGTAGTACCAAGGTTAGAAGATAAAGTCAAGAAAAACGTGCCGAAAATGAGGAAAATAGGCTTGGACTGGACTCAATTTTTCTAGCTCAAAAACGTGCAATCCGCCATGGGAGTGCTCAGAACTACTTAGGGATGGGTATCGATGTTTCAAAAACATCGATGTGTTTACTCTTCGATGTTTTTTCCAGACATCGATGTTTTTTTTTTTTTTTTTTTTCAAATGTGTTTTTTTGTCGTTAATGTAAAAATGATGGTTCTTTTATACCTGAACAATAATTATTCTTGTTTTATAAATGCTTACTTGGCCAAAGGCTATTCTCTCAAGCAGGCTTAATTTTAAGCTCCTTGAGAAATCGCCTCTCAGAGGAACTGGCGTCGAAATTGTTATTTTTACACGAAGCAGAAGACCGTTTCTGGAAGTTGTAAAACAAACATTTAATTTTTTACAACTTCTTTACAATTTTTCAGTATTTTAATGAGAACATCTACTTTTCTGCGATTTTACTTATGTAGGTACTATTATTAAAATTGTTGAAAAGAACTACTTTTTTCCGCAAATTTTCTAAGAAAATTAGTTTCTTCTTTTGGTTTTCTAAAAACCATCGATGTGTCGAAACATCGATGTTTTTTCTCCGATGTTTTTTAGACATCAGTTCCTTGAAAAAAAAAAAAAAAAAACCGATGTTTTGTTCATCGATACCCATCCCTAGCAACTACTATCTGATTCATACTGCAGGTTAAACCACCGTACGGGACAGAAGAATGCGGCAGCCCTTTCTACGGACCCATGTATAGGGCTCGGGTCCTGGAGGGAGTGGCGTGGTAACATTACCACACCCCCACTGAATGGGTTAAAAGTGGGTCCCTCCTACATCTCCAAAACCATGACAGATGCCGCCTTCCCACCTCTCTTCATGTCTTCACCAATATCTTTCGAATTTCTGGTCAAAATTTCAAGGGAATATATCTTTTCGTGTGACCTTGAAGTTGCTGAAACAGAAAAGCGTTGGGTGAAGAAGCCGGTCTTGCCGAAGGTTAGCCATCCATGCTCATCAGTAGGACAATTTAATGACATCAAAGCAATGAGCGAGCTATAAAAAAAATCCGATTTTGAAATATGTAATAAAATTACAAATGTAGGTAGGTTATTGATAGTGTAGTTATTAAAACTGTGACTGATTTTAGGTTGGTTGCCTCTTCTCTGATTTAGTTTTTTCTTTTGTGTTGTGCTCGTAATTTTGCGGATCAAAAGAGTTTTTATTTGTGCACTAAATTTGTGAGTTATAAATTGGCGCGCCAGAGTCTAATAATTCAACGCGAATGGACCATTTCACAATTATAAATCCTACAGGATCCTATTAAGAGGCGGTCCTAAACCACCCACGAGGATTGATTCCCCCTTATAATTCGTAATAGACTGAATATTGTTCCCCCAACGAACTAATAAGTGATAAAAGTAGTTTTCAAGTCGTGATTTTCAAGTGATCAGACGTGAACAACCGCCCCAGGTATCTCTTTTTTCAACCTGGACTGATTTAAAAAAATTAATTTGCACAAATAGGTACTTCTGCATCCATGCGAATTTTTCAAGAAACAACCATTGAACAATCAATGACTCCAAGGATTTTTAGGCATTCTGAATCCCTGAATTCTAACGCCTTTATATATATATATATATATATATATATATATATATATATATATATATATATATATATAATATATGCATCATTCCAAGCGGTCACACCTTAATTTTTTTTTTAAATCACTCATTCCTTGTCAGGGGCGGATCCAGAAATTTTTTCCGGAGGGGGTCACAGGGTAGAACAAAATAAAAAATAACAAAATAACCAAACGAACAATACAAACCGAATTTTCTTACAGACTGGCAAAGCCAGAATAACCTTATGCCTAAACTCGTCCAATTTGTCTACTTAAAAACTAATTGTAATTATTTATAAAATTCATTGTTTATGTAAAAAATATTTTTTAATATTTATTCATTATTTAGCTGATAAATGTATTTATTTGCTTCTGCAAACTTTTGTTTCGGGAGTCCTGGCAGAATTCAAATTGTGGGTAGCCAAATGGGATTGGATTGTTGAAAACGGTGGTGAACTCCCCGATTCGCTTCCTCTCGTAAAGCCCGTATCACACTAGCACTTTTTCCGCATTTTTTCTGCGTTTTTAATGCCGAAACGAGAAGAAGAAGAAGTGCGTTTTTCCAAGGTCAGCTTTTTTGACCATTGCGCATCCTGGCGGAGCGTTTTTAAACTCACTTGGAAAAATTAGAACACGTTCTAATTTTTGATTTTTGTGCTGCGTGTGATGAAGAAATTTATCCATCCATTTGGCTGAGATCAACTATGGCAGAAGACAGACTCACTGGGCTTGCATTGTTACACGTTCATCGCGACACCGAATTAGGCATCGATGCTATAATCAACAGATTTGCGAAACAAAATAGAAAATTAGACTTTGTGTTACTTATAAATGATCGCCCCAGTTGAAACTTTTACAAATGTAAACAAATCACAAGTGTTGCTACAAACCAAATACCTACATAAAAAAATCAGTATTCTATAAAAAGATTTGTCGTTATTATTGTTATATTTTGTTTCCAATGTTTTTAGTTAGCAATATGGTAAGTTAACTTTGGTCGTTTGGTTTGTTTCTGGTTTTTGATTTTACAAAAATTGGGTTCGTTTTGGTCGTTTGATTTTTTTTGTTATTGGTTTTGTCAACAATTCGTTCTGCTCTGCTTTTTTAAATGCAGGCTGATTCCTGATTCGGGGGGGGGGGGGGGGGGTCAGGTCCCCTGTGACCCCCCCCCCCTTGGATCCGCGCCTGTTCCTTGTGAGTATTCATTGTTGAACAGAATTTTTTGAGCACAGTAAACTTCCATACCATCATACGTACTGTGTAGTAGGTCCATGAACCCCTACTTTACTAAGGCCCTACAACTGTACGTGGATCTCAGACGCCGCCTAATGCAAATTGACGAGAGCATTGGCGGACATATTAGGGTCAACTTCACGCGCTCTTTTTGAATTGTAAGGCTGGCTAGTTTGTGAATAAGTGTTCGTAGAAAACATATTTTGTATAATCTTGATGAAAACTAGTCTAAAATCATTAAAAACGTCAATATTATGATGACAATACAGTTTGTAAATGAATTTTATGCAATATTTTCAACAGAGACAAACTGTGGGAGCTGCTTGTCTTTGGAATATCTAACCAATATGACGATTTACAAACTTATTTAGGCCACAATTCTCGTCCGATTTTCGTGATTCTTTTTTTGTTCAACTATGAATTTGGTCTAGTTTTGGATCTTATATCAGGAATTTCGAATTTGATTATGAAAAAGTGTGAATGGAGGGGGTAACAGTAAAATATCATGATGTTTTAATTAATATCGTCAGATTTTTGTGATTCTTTTTTGTTCAACTAAGAATTTTGTCTAGTTTTGGATGGTATATTAGGAGTTTCAAATTTAATTATGGACGAGGAAGATTGGAGGAGGTAATAGTAATAAATCATGATGTTTTAACTATTCGTCAGATTTTCGAGATCATTTTTTAAATTCGATTATAAATTCGGTCTATGTTATAAAAATATGTCAGGAGCTTCAAATTTCATACTGGAAGTTTTATTATTTGAATTTGCTGTCGGTGGAGGGAGTTAATTGGGGGGTTCGAGAAGTCATGATATATTTGTTTTTTCTCTTATTTTAACTCTCACCAAATATATATAAAATCCATTCATAGGGACGTCCGTGTAATGTATGCATTACTTACCAATATGATTTCATGTAGTTTTGCGTAGTGGCGATATTGTACTTTTCATACCATACTTATAATAGTTAGGGCATAAGTTAGTTAGCTAGGTATTTTAAAGTGAAAGATCCTTCCATTATTCAAAAGCAATTATCTCAGAACCATTCTTCCAAAGTAACAGAAGAATCGCTATGCATTTCAATATTGAGACAATATCTTGTACATAAGACACAGTTTTACAAACACCATGGGTTCACCTGGATGGGGCAAGGAGTATGATCAGAGGAGAACAGTTGAATAAATGAATAACTACTTCATGGCACTTTCTACGTTATTATATTATTTTCATTTTACATAAAATTTCATACAATTCTGTCAATACAATACAATACAATATACAATAGTACAATACAATGTCAATACAAAAAACAATTTCATACAATTCTCTCAATTGCTTGTTTAAAGAAAATCTGTGGAAAAAAACAAAACAAAATTTAGATTAATTTGAAACTTTGTAGCTCATGCATATTGATAAGTTAGTAAAAAGAAAATTATTATCAACTACAATAGGTACTGCATTACCACATCAAGAGGTCTTCAACGGACCAAAATAATCTTTTAGAAATCGTGAAAATCTATTCTTACTTGTGAAATGAGTGTGCAGTCTTCAGTTTTGCGATTTATGCAGTTAATTGCCGGACACACTTTAACCATTGTGCATTATCAAAGAAATTTCATGAGTAGATAAACTATAATACAATCTTCATTGCACATAAATAAACGATGTTGCCCCCAATATGGCCGACTACAACAGACCTTTCAATTTGCAATGCGACACTAGCGCTACGAGTGGGTCTAGTTTACTATTACAATGTCTCTGACTTTACTCTATGGTCTATGATGTCTTTGGGATATTTGTTATGTTGGCTAGATTGGTCTGAAGGTTGTGTCATGTTATCACTGTTATCTATCTTGTTTGTTCTGCTTCTGCCTTGAACGATTTTTGTTTGGCACAGTCGGGCGTAGCTGAGCTGATTTTAAATGTTCGTCTAGAAAGTTTTCAATTAAAAAATCAAATTGTATCATGCCCCACGGAAGGAAGAAGGTACCGTTCAGCGGTAAAGCCAAGAAATTACAGCTCCAAGCAAAGAAGCAATCAAAGGCGCCATGGAATGATAATGGTAAGATTACACGTTTTATTGAGCGCTTGATAAACCGTGTTTCACCTCTATTCATCATGTTTAGCTGCACATGATGTTATGGGATTGCTTCACTGTATTATCCCATAATTTATAATGTGCGCATCATAATCTTCAACTATCTCCTGTGTACCTTCTGCCTCCGAAACTTTTGGATTTGTGGCGTGAGTATAAAGATTTCTTCGGCAGGGGGTTTTAGTGCGAGTTCTTATTTTCCAGATCGCCGAGTCAAATCTATCCTCGTGGCTGGAAGCAGTGATGATGACGAATATCCTGATGATAATGTCCAGAAACTGAACCAGCAGCCAGTTCGGTCCAACCAAACCTCGAAAAGCAATGCTAACAGGTAGGTATATCACCTGATTATCGGTCTCCTGGTGTCTCTGTCTAGTAGGTATCATCACTTTATTGAGGAACAAAGAATAGTATGGCCCATAATTTTGAAAACTCGCATTCACAAGTTATAAGATTGGGTAGGTTCCATTATAAGAAAGTAGGTATGTATGTATACAATAACCGCATAAAGTAGTTCGATCTAATAGTGATATCACACTGGGCACTTAGCATAAAGCAGCAAAATTGGTTCGTAATCCTTAGGATGGAATACATTTTCATTCGAAGATATGAAACTTAAAAGTAAGTGGGCAGTATTTACCTATCTCTGATTCTTCGGAAACCATGGAAATGTCAGACCAACTGCCATCGCTCGAGTGTCCATCCTAAGAATCGCTGGCAACTATAAGCCTAGAAGGAAGTGGACCAGATGTCCACTGGCGGAGGGGGGCACTTTGGCAGTAGTCACGTGATAAGGTGTGCAATGGGGTGTAGCCTTCATTTGACCAATTGTATACTGTCTACCTAGTTTTATAGGATCTCTTCAGCTGCTTTGACCCAGTTGGAAGTGCATCTGACTGTGATTGGCCGCACAAACGGAACACTCTTCACCAAGCTGCAGAATACTGGGCACAAGTAGATTCCTATCCTCTACTTTCCTAGGTCTGCACATTCCACTAGCTTTTTGGAAGCCCCTTTTGAGTTTCAACAAGTTGGCTTCCTGATTCCTCCTATCCAAGTTTGTTGCATCAACTTTAGGAGTTGAATTAGATGTTATTGGTTGAATTGTTTGATATTAAGAGTAATTAGAGTAAGGGGTCATTCCATGCCAAATCAATACACTCTAAATATATAAATTTTACCTCACCATTTTAGATTTTGCTCAAATTTAGTATATTCATAGTAAGTGTTGAGACTAAGAAAACTACCAAATTTTAAATTTTTATCTCAAACCGTTTCTTAAATATGGCTATGTAAAACTTACAAAATCTCGCCAAAAAACCATGAATGGATTTTATACTATTCGCTCTAGGAACTGTCCTGATTGAGCTAGAGAGCTGGGAGAGGTATCATTTTGCAGCTTTTTTTATGCTCTTTCCAGTGATATACAACAGATAATAGGTTCTAATAGAAAAATTTGTCAAAATACAAATGAAATTTTGATTTAATTTTTTTCAATAAAGTACATAATTTAAAATTTTCAAAATATTCCTATAAATATTTAGTACTGTTGTAAACAATGTGGCAAAATATAAATATGGGATGATGATGGGTTCATTGTTAAAAAAAATATTCCCGACACTAGTTTTCCACTAATAGCCCGGTTTTGACTAAATAATAAACATATGTACTTTTACCAAAGTGGTATGCTATTTAATTAAATATATAATGGTATACTATGTATAAAAGTAAAAAAATATCAATTCAAAATACTATCTTGTAACCTAACTTGTAAAAAACAAAAATACTATCTTGTGATAATATCTTTTCTTCGTCCGTGTGGGCCAGCTACATCATTCTCCTATCCTAAACACACGGATGTCCTGTGGGTGTCAGTTGTGGATGTTCTAACAAAAGTAAATCCAATTACACTGACTGGGAGAACATACACTCTAGCTGAAAGCGATCTTAGCCAAACCCAACTGGTTTTTTACAAAATGTAATTCCGTAAACTGAGATAATGTTTAGGGAAACTGCTGTCAACTCAAAACTTAATTTTTCCTCAGGTTAGTGTTAATCTAGATAGTTGTTTAAACATTATCGTTAGTACTGCACCCTGCACCAATTGTGTTACATTTACTTACCTACTTGTATACCTACTCATCATCATAAATATGTATAATATTATGTAAATTTTGATTAATTTGTTTGTACCAGAATTATTACATAACTATTTAGACTATTTTCATACCTTTTTCAAATTTATTGTTATAGAAATGTTCTAGATTTTTGTTTTACTAATTAATAGGCGATTAACTTAGTTTAAATTGTATAAAATTAAAGTAAGCAACCTAATTAACCTAATTTTTATTAGAATATATCTATGGCTATTGGTTTTGTTTTAACAGGATAGTATTTTGAATTAATATTTCTGATATTTTTTTACCTTTATACATAGTATACCGTTATATATTTAATTAAAAAGCCTACCTCTTTGGTAAAAGTACATATGTTTATTATTTAGTCAAAACCGGGCTATTAGTGGAAAACTAGTGTCAGGAATATTTTTTTTTTAATAATGAACCCATCATCATCCCATATTTTTATTTTGTCACATTGTTTACTTGTGACTGTTTACAAGTATTTATAGGAATACTAGCGTTCCCCCCGCGCGTTGCTGCGCCCAAATTAAATTTGTTTATTGATCTTAATTTTAAACTGTTATTAAGAGGTGATTGGATGGACGGAAGCTTAGCCTTTGGATTCTGCCTTTGGTTTCTCCCTCCTCCTATCTCCTCCTCCTCCTCCTCCTCCTCCCTCACTCCTCCTCCTCCTCCTCCCTCCTCCTCCCTCCCCCCTCCTCCTCCTCCCTCCTCCTCCTCCCTCCTCCTCCTCCCTCCTCTTCGTCCCTCATCCTCCTCCCTCCTCCTCCTCCTCCTCCCTCCTCTTCCTCCTCCTTCGGTCTTGGCTTGGGTAGTTAATTTTGTAAACAATAAATTCTAAAACCTGACACTGCACCTTTTATGCCCTCTGGGTCAGAGCCCTTTCAACGGATTTGCACCAAACTTTACAGGAACAATCCTTGAATCATGCCTAATAATACCTGAAAGTTTCATTGCAATCTGTCGAGCGGTTTCGGAGTCTATAGGCAACATACATACATACATACATACATACATACATCCTCTTTTATAGATATAGATTTTGAAAATTTTAAATAATGTAGTTTTTGAAAAAAATTAAATCAAAATTTTATTTGTATTTTGACAAAAAGTTTTCCATTAGAACTTATGTCTTGTTGTATATCACTAGAAAGAGCATAAAAAAAGCTGCAAAATGATACCTCTCCCAGCTCTCCAGCTCAATCAGGACAGTTCCTAGAGCGAATAGTATAAAATCCGTTCATGGTTTTTTGGCGAGATTTTGTAAGTTTTACATAGCCATATTTAAGAAACGGTTTGAGATAAAAATTTAAAATTGTGTATTTTTCTTAGTCTCAACACCTACTATGAGTATACGAAATTTGAGTAAAATCTAATATGGTGAGGTAAATTGGGTGTGTTGAATTGACATGGAATGACCCTAAGGAGTAATTACTGTGGTAAATGAACCTCCCTCAAAATTTGTTGGTTTACGTTTTAAGATGCCTAGAATCCAAAAATCGAAGAAAAAAGTGCGCCATCCGAAGTGTTTTTCTGAAACTACTGGACCAAACTTCTTGAAATTTGGCTCAGAAATCAAACTTTGGCCAGGAATGTGCCATATGCCATATTGGCCCATTTCCGTAAACCCTAAAGGGTAGAATTTGGGGGCTAAAGTATTAATAAGTCGGGATCTCGAAAACTTTGAGAGGAAACGTATTGTTTTTTTGGGGATCATTCATAGGTACCATCCCAAAGAATCGAATGAAACCACTGGGATTGTCATCTGTTTCCTCTCCCTTAGGCTAGAACTTTCACAGGAAAAAAGAACATCAACACGGGAGTAAGTCACAACTGGGAGACAAAAAAGTCGATCGCATCAGCTGATATAATTTCAATAGAATTTTCACTTGGCGAAATCGAATTTATTATAAATGATTTTTTTTTTTGTTTAATCTTGTTTTCCGAAACCAGCACCCCTCTCCCACCCCCCAAAGGTGTTATACAAAATGCAAGCGTGCAAAATTTGACATTTTTGGACATTTATACAGTTTTAAACTTTCCTAACAAATAAAAAATAATTAACACCAAACACCTATCCAATAATATAAACTTCATCAGTTCATCAGCTTGGGAGGAGAGAGAAGTATTAACATACACAGTATCACCGCTAACGGATGGTGACAAATCACCCTATTACTGGACCTGGACCCTGTATATGCCACAGTAGCAATATCATATGAACCTGCTACATCACAGCTTCGTTCATCACTGGTTCTGTTTCCATAGGATGTGCTTACATTACTTTGCCCATTGTATTATTGGTATAGTGTGAGCAGCGATTTGATTTTATTCATATCTGGTTCTATGTCAGGTACTTACTTCAATTCAAGCGAGAAAGCGATGCGGAGCTCAGAGAACGAAAGGAGCAGTCGAGGAAAACGCTGGTTCCATTACCAGAGACGAGTCTGGAAGTTTCGAGTGAACATTATTTTCCAGAAGATCTCAAGTTCCCTATGAGACCCCCTTGGGACGTCAACATGTCCAAAGAACTGCTGGATGCTAGAGAAAATCGGTATTTCACTGTAAGTTCATTTCGCTTACACTATATTCATGTTTACGTGGACTTAATAGGGCTTTATAAGTCTTAATATTCAAAATCAACTGACAAATGGAGACTCAGCTAAGTGTATATCCAATTTCGTTTTATTTGCACTGCTTGTTCTAGGACCATAATTCGAACCATTCTCACTTTGAGTGGACCTCAAGAGATCAGAATAAAATATTGTAGGTCGAAATTTACAAACCAGCTACTGCTCCACTGTCCCTGGGACTTACCTACGGACGGGAATCGTAGAAAAAAGCTGTATTGGAAGTATCGTATTTTTTTCTTCTTGTTCGACTCAAATCTGGAGTTAATCACTGACTCGGGGTGAAAGAAATATTAGCAATACACTTTCAGACGAAAAATATTGTATTGTTTTCATTCTGATCAGTTCAGAAAGTCTTACTATTGGAATAACAGCTGAAAAAATAGCTGTTTAGGTGTAGGTAGGTATTCTGGCATGAAATACATATGTAATGATCAATATTGAAGGGTAGAAATCATGAAAATTGTATTCTTACTTCGAAATTAATTCAATTGGCGATTCCCGGAGAGGCTCCCTATCAAATTTCCCATCCCTGGGGTGAAAGGAGAGAATTTACCTAACTCAGGTGATCAGGGTAGTGCCCGTCATTTCATTTGTCCATGTCCCAGAGAGTCTTAACAATTTTAATTTCCTTGAGTGTCTAGGAGAAAGAAAATTTAGCTCGCTCAGCTGATCAGGAAAGATCCTCTCATTTTATTCGTCTCTTGATATCTCAGAGAGGCTTTGACCAAATTTCGAATTCCTTAGGTGAAAAAGAGAGAATTTAGCTCACTCAGCTGATCAGGGTGGATCTCGTCATTTCATTCGTCTCTTTAAGTCCCAGAGAAGCTCTTTATCCAATTTCACATCCCCAGGGTGAAAAGGAGAGAATTTAGCTAACCCAGAAGATCATGAACCCCCGCCCGTCATACCATTCGTCTCAATCTCCCTGAGCCCTATCAAATCTCAATTCCTAGAGTGAACGGAAAAAATTCTGCTCACTAGCTAATCAGGAAAGAGCCCATTTCTATCATCTTTTAATGTTTTTAGTAATGGGTGAAAGCTTGTTTCATGCTACAATTGAGCAGCTATGCATAGGCCATAGAAAAATAACGTATACAAGATTATGATAGCACGTAATAATAGGAGGATGAATAGAAATCGCTTGTAGAACTATTTAAAATACAGTGACCAATCGTCCTCCTTGTGAGTTTAACCCGTTCAACGCTCTTAAACATTGCTCTCGCCATTCCCTCGCCTACACATAAAAAAGAGAAAAAAAATTACGAATTATTGACGATTAAAAAAATGTTTTTCTTAATTTTTTGGGCGAAATTGAGTATTGAAGTAGGAACTTCCCTGAGACACTTACCACAACCGCAGTCGACAAAGGGGGGTAGCCAAGGGAGGAGAATATTAGGAGATGGGCCCCCGAGAGTGTGTTGGGGGGCACCTGGTAAAAAACGCATTTTTCCGAGGCAGTCTCGGGCCGCGAGTTGAATGGGTTAAGTAACGCTTTCTTTGTTGGTGGGCACTCTTTGAGTATAATTAATATGGAGGGCTATTGCTTATTTCAACGCTGCTTTCCTGTCAGTTGATGCGCGCCACTGTCGTCACGCTGGACCACGAAAATTACGCTTCCCATCATACACCTGTTCGTATAATGCAATAACGTGTGGGTAGCAGATATTACTTAACAATTGAATCACAAAACATCCTGCGTCGAACAATTTGAGTAAGTATATTTGAATACGATTCATAGTAAACTATAATACGTAGGTACCACAGAATACAGTATTTACGATTGAAATCAGCTGATTGGTGTACGGCCATCTTGAAAGTCACGTATTTTACTTGGTCCATCGTGACAAAAGTGGCCCCTATGATTTGACGACTCAACTACCACTAATAGCTCTTCACATATTTATACACAGTGGGCACTGGAAAGTTGCTAGTACCTGTGAATCGCATATTATTGGCTCTTGGTACTTTGCATTAACTGTGTTAGGTAAACTCTGTTATTCCAAACTGGGTTAAAACAATGTGTGGATTGGTAAAAGATGCCAATGTTTAACCCTCAGATTAAATTTAATGGAGTTTAACTAAAAAAGAATTATTAAAAATATTATTTGACTATCGAAGCTCAAGAAATGTAGACATGAAGAAAAAATTATGATTCATTTTCCTCAACCTCATAGTTACCTCCTAATAATTGGCATTAATGTCAATCATACCTCGGTTCAGCTGATTGTAATGTTACCATTAATTTTTAATTGATTTATAATACAGTATATGCCCTAATGTATGTACCTGTTTGGTGAATTGTTTTGCAGGAGTATTTGAAAGATGTTGAAAAGAGATACAAGTCATCTGAGCTCAGTTACTTTGAACTAAACCTGGAAACGTGGAGGCAGCTTTGGAGGGTTATAGAAATGCTAGATATTGCCCTTGTTATTGTAGACATCAGATTTCCGGTAAGTTTTGTTTCATTTTAAATCATTCTGATCACGCAATTAAACTCATTTCAGAATTACTGATGAGTTCATAATGAAGAGTTCAAACTGTAACAATAGTATCTTTCAAAAGCATCTATCCACATTAATTTGTTTTGTAATTAATTCTAAAGTGTTTCATTAATTGGTATTCAATACTTTTTGTTTGCAGAGCCTCATGTTCCCTCCCTTCCTATTCGAATACATATCAAACGAGCTTAAGAAGAGTGTCATATTGGTTTTAAACAAGATTGATTTGGTACCTGCCCCTTTAGTCGTCGCTTGGAAGCACTATCTTCAAGAAAGATTCCCTGGAATACAGATAATAACATTTACTTCTTTTCCTTCCTACAATTTACGAGAAGCTACTAACAAAAAAACTGGTTGGTTCCCTCCTTAGCTTTATCCAAAGTTCATTTTTGTTATATGCTGTAGTGCGGCGAGCACGATTCCTTGATTTAACCTAGGAATGTGATTGATACAATTATTCTTTGAATTGTTGAATTTGTATTGATTATATTATGATTTGTATTTGGATTATATTAAAAACTGTGGAGGGGAAAATCAGTTAGACCGTTGTGGGAGGTTATGTTAATTTTCATAAATTCTGGATTTTCATTTGATTATACCATCGAATTATTTACTCCTGAAAACTTTCTGAATGATTGGGAATGAAAACGTGTTTCCTTTCAGGTTTAAATATTAGAAGGTGCAAGGGAAAAATGAGAATGGCTGCAGAGGGTGCCCAGAAATTATATGCAGCTTGCAAAGAAATAGTTGGCGAAGATGGTAAATACGGATTTTGCATAGTTTTTGCATGATAATTTATACCCGGATATCGATAGCACAGATGATACATGAATATAAAATAAATTTCAGTTGATATTTCATCCTGGCATTCCAAAATTACGGAAGAGATGACTCTTGAGTTTGATGAAGGCGAAGAAATTGAAGTTGAGGAGACAGTTACAGTAAGAAAACCAAACTGATCCATTATGACCTACGATTATTCAATAATTACTAATTTATCGTTTACTATAATTATATCAGATTTTTTTAACAATCATGTTCAACAATTATGTTACATACTGGGTGACTCCAACAGTTTTTGAAATTTACTATGCAATCTTTTTCAAAACACCTGGATGGTAGATTGCAAGTTTCAACTGCTTGAGTTACCTATAACTTAGTCATCCATATAAGTTTTGTCCTCAGAAGCAGTCTCAAAGCGTTCGGGACTGACAACTTCCTATTTTGGCTGTTTGGAGAGACTCAGAACTAGTTCTGAGGAGTCCTGGAACCTCAAGTTCGTTGTCTGAAGGAGTCCAGAACTGTTTGTTAATAACTAGTTCAAGTGGTTCGAGATTTTTGCCAGAACTTTTAGTTTGAGACATGCGCAGTAGACGTTTCCACGCTTATCACGTATTACAGATTTAAGACTACCGCCTCCCAAATTTAAGACCTAGTCCGAAAACCGTTCAGACAACTGGAGTTGAACTAACAGTCCTGAACGCCTCTATCCCTCCCTCCCCTTTTCAGTTCCTTTGGTTCTGGTTCGATTCCTATCTGATTCTGGACTGTTCTCCGGACAAACCTGTAGATAGCAGGAGCATTGTTTTCACTTGCGAGAGATGAACAATTTTTAGCCTCCAAAATCAAAATTTCCGCTCGCATTTTACGTTTAGACCATTCAGAACAACTCTAGTTCCGTGACTGTATGTTTGTATGTGTTTTAAGCCTGCCAATCGGATTTGTAGTCCTATCCCTCCTCCAACGTCGGAGGAGGGCATGAATGGGCTTGAAGAACGACGGATGATTGCATGATGTGGAGAACCAGATTGGCCTACACAAACTACATCGGATCGTGAATGGAGACTTCGACCGATTTGTTGTCAGTTTGAACCTTGGTTTCGTTGCATTCACATTCACATTGTTTTCGTTTACAAAAATGGAGTTTGAAGGTCTTCTAGAGTTTATCGAAGTATATATATCGTGGAAGTAGGTGTTTGTGGGGCACAAATTAGCGGTCTACGCAAATAGAAATGCATGTAAAGCAGCCCCACTAGAGCTAGTAAATGTATATCAAAGGTATGATGCCAATTTTTCTAATGTTCATAAGAAAATTGACACTTTGCGTACTGCGTACCTGCTGTAACGGCCCTAAAATATTTGATACCTCGAAAGGAGTTTGAACTCGAGTCCTTACAACTACGGGGAAATTTCCCCTGAGTTGCAACACTCCAACTATCTGAGGTATGAGGTCGGTGTGATCAACACTGTCTACAAAATCATCTATAAAAGTTTAAAATTGAAGTAAATTAAACCTTTTTTTGTATTCCTAGGCTTATATGCAGCCAAAAGACAAAATGTCGCCCTGTGTCTTCTTCGAGTAATAAATTAATATTCATACTTCAAATAAGAAATTTCGACGAGTCGACTACGGGAGGAAGAAGACCGGAAATCGGATCTCAAGTTGGATCGCAATTCAAAGCGTGAGTGGTGAAACGCACCCAACTGTCTGTCCGTGTGACTGCAAATCCTTGCAACACGCTAAAATTCTACATTTTTTCATTCGATTTCAACGAAATTTTTAGGAAATCTGCGACTTAGGCTTTAGATGGTTCCCTATCAGTTTCATCACCCATAAATCAATACTTCACTCTGCGCTTGCGTAAATGAGAATTCCATCAAACACCATTTTCTCTCGTTGCTCATTTACCAAAACGTCTGCGAGTCACAAGATGAAACTATGTTAGATATCCACAATTGGTTGTCAAATTTGATAAAGATTATAAGAAGTGTTTTTCCAGATTTAATTTGGAATTGAATCTATGTTTTTATCACAGCTAAAACGACAAGATACTAGATTCAAAGGATATAACAAATTTGAAGGAGGCGTCCTAACTATTGGTTGTATTGGCCAACCAAATGTGGGGAAATCATCACTCATGAACGCTCTAATGGGAAAAAAGGTTAGGATTAAATACTACCGTTGTTATTCAGTAGTTGAGTTATATTTACAAAGATCTAGTGGTACGTATGGTTTTGCTTAGTTTGTTGTTATATATATGTCCACTGTAGTGCACGCATTACTGAAAAATATGTTGTTTCTTGTTAGATATTATATTTATCTATTATTACATCCGATTTTTTTTGGTATGGTAAATTATTGTCAATGTACTCCATCCATCAGACATTCTAAGAACAAAGAATATTATAATAAAAGAACTGATTCAAGTAGCGTATCAATGGGGGCTTACCATTCGATTATACGCTGCTGCAATATTTTCTCTGTTGTCTCACTCCTGATGTATTACATGCATGCTGAAAGATTCCAGTTGTTATAGTACAATGTCATTATAATCCTTTGAATACTCTTACTTTCTTGTAAAATCGAATACATTTGGTGTTTATCTCAGGTTGTCAGTGTCTCCAAAACTCCCGGCCATACTAAACATTTCCAGACTATATTTCTCACTCCCCAAGTTCGCTTATGTGATTGTCCTGGTCTGGTGTTCCCATCTCTGGTACCAAAAGTGCTTCAGGTTAGTATTTATTAGTTATAAGTTTAAAGGCTGGATCCCTCATTCGTTGCACCACATCGCAGGCAAGTGTTGGTGGGAAAGTAATGTCGGTTTACCAGGAAGGCTTTAACTGATCAAGCCGTAGTACGAACAAGTCCTGTTTCGTCACAGACATTTGCCAACACTCACCCGTCATGCGGTGAGGGAATGTAGGGTCCGGTCTTTAGTCAGCTTTTCTTTGCTGAAAAATGCAAGTTCAAGAGTTTGCTATCACAAAAATACTTTCTTGACCTATACGAAAGCTACTTTGGAACCTTCTTTGTACGTTCTGTTTCAGGCTATTATGGGAAGTTTTCCAATTGCGCAACTTCGAGACCCGTATTCATCTGTCAAATATATCGCAGAAAGGGTGGACTTAGTAACACTATTGAAACTTGAACACCCTGAGCATGACGATGAATGGTCAGCTATTGATATTTGTGATGGTACGTTACTTTATTAATTTTAAATTTTTCACTCACCTATTCGGCATTACAACCCTCTGAGAACCAGGGCCTTTTGCAAAAGAAGAATCCCACTCCTACCTGCCCAGGTCATGACTCCTCCATTTTGGTTCTCCAAGCCTGCTTGATAGCCATCTCAGACGTCTTTCTCCTCTTGATCGTCTTCTATCTAGCACTCCTAAAAATAACTTGTCTGCTAAACCTGCTTCACCATATAAGTAGACAACGAGTGGCTGTGGTTTGCTGTCTCAGTTCATCATTTCTTCTGTTTTGACAATGTCTCCATTGTCGATAGTCACCAATGGAGACCAATATTTTACCCCCCAGCTATTGAGAAATCACTTGTGGATGTTGAAATGCATGTCTCAAAGCCGTTTGAGACTAGTGTACTTGTAACGGTCTTAGTGATTCAGAGTTTAGCTCAATGCGATAGCTCCTAGGATTTCAGCTTCAGAACCACTACTCGTTACCAAAAAATATATCGTACTACTCTACGTCATTGTTTTCTTTTTGCCCAAATACTTCCTCTCGATAGAAGTTGATGGAAATAGAGAAATATCTATCCCCAATGTGGAAAGTGGAATAAATTAGTGGTTTGTGTAGTTTTCGTATATTGTGTCTGTTGCTCTTCAAGCCTTTTTCATTTGCTGTCCATTCAAAGTCCTCCACCCGGAATGAGCAGGAGTTGTTCAGTTTATGGTGTCACTGTCATCAGCGCAAATCTCATTGCAAGGTGTTGTGTAAACCTGTTGCTGATGGTATGGTTTGAGCTGATATATTGTATAACTTCCCAGGGAGAAGTTACAAAAATTGTTAATAGGGGGAAACTGCAGATTATAGATATTGACGTGAAACATTGATTCAAGCTCTCTTTCTTGTTACTTCTTAGCACATTTTTGTCCATTTTCCAACAGTAAATTTCAATTGAGTAGTTTGCAAGTCCATTAAGTGATATCCAAGGAGGTTAGTAGGGGAATTTCACTGTCTCTTGAGATCAATGTTAAAACTTCACATGCTGTTGTCAATGGTTGTAGAATTCTTCTTAGCGAATAATTCTAGCATTGAAATTTCCCAATTCCACTTTAGCATCCCACCTAGTTGCAGCTCGTTAAAGTAGGTATCTTACTACTGGCCCTCATAAAGTGTCAGTAGGCATAACTGATCTATTAATATTTAACAGATCAGCCTCTCAAACAATTGATTTGGCATTATCTAAGTTTAGTCCGTGAATATATTATTTATTTTATTAGTTTCAAATGTGGGTATAATATTGTGATATAATTTGATCGTATATGATATAATTATATGTGACCTCTGTTCAATGAATATTGTTTAAAACTAATTTGGTTTCAGCATAAATCCCAGTAACTGTAAAAGTAGTAAGAGAAAATGCAGCACAAATTTGTTTTCATTCGTTCATTTCTATTATTGATGAATAATTATAATTTTAGTCAAAAATGGATTTATTAAATAATAAGTGGGATTATTATTTCGATTACCTAATTATCAAATAACATGGATAAAGACATGAAACGGAATAATTATAAATAAATAGTAGTTGGAAATCAGTAACTTGACAATAGCTTCTTGATTTTCGAAACTCTACACTATATATACCCATGTACCATCTAGGTATATATAGTACTAGCCGCTCCGGCTAGCTACGCTCGCCTCCATGTCCAGCCGGGGGGCAAGCCCCCCGGACCCCCCATTGAATTGCTCGCTTCGCTCGCAAAATGTGGCATGTAGGGAATTTTGCTCGCTTCGCTCGCAAAGTGTGGCATGTAGGGAATGTTGCTCGCTTTGCTCGCAAACGGTAGGTCCCTAAGGGTAGGTATAACGTGTGTAGGGGGTGTTGCTCGCTTTGCTCGCAAACGGTAGATCTCTAAGGGTAGGTTTAACTTCTGTAGGGGATGCTGCTCGCTTCGCTCGCTTGAGGAAGTTATACTGCCCACCCAACTTGGCAGACGTTTTTTTCAGTTGGGAATTCTTACAAACAAATTAAATCTTAAAAACTACGTGGAACCACGAAAAGTTTATTCGGGGATGTTGCTCGCTTCGCTCGCAAGGTATTGCTGTATATGTGTAGGAAAAAGTCCGTATTTATTCTGTTGAAATGGCTCTCGCTTCGTTCGCAAGGTACCTATGTGTACCTGCTCGCAACACCCAAACACTGAAACCTGTACCTGAGTCATCAAACCCCTTGACGTCTTCGTAGAGCCTTCTCGCGTCCGGGGCACAATTAATTTCTCATATTGATAGCTTAGTCTCGCTTCCCTCTCGCATTTCGACCGACTTCCCGTCACTTTTTTCGATATCCGATTTCGGATTCAGATTCGGCGGGATCAAGGCTGTATTTCGCCCGCGAAAACCGTTCCGAAAAACGTACCTTTACGGGGTACATTTTAATGGGGAAAAACGTAGTTTTTCGTCGGACTTTTTGAGAAAACACGGTCCGTACTCTCGCATTTTTTTGACGCATTTCCCGATACTTTTTTCGCGATCCGATCGCGCCGTCGTCTTCCTCGTAGGAAAACCTACGAAACCGGTATTTTTCCGGAATTTTCGACGGCCGTTTAGAGGGGTAGGGGAAGCGGGGAAGTCCAAAAAGCGCACATTAATTCTTACTTCGACCCCCCTCCCGCCCTACGGCCCATGGTTCGGCTGGGATTAGACAATTTTAAATTCGCTCGTTCCACCTTTTGGAAAATCCCAAGAAGATCCCCCCACTCGTATACTCCCCCCACTCAGCCGTTTGGCCGTGCATAGACACGACAGACAGACAAACAGACAGACAAACGGAGTTTCATTCTTATAAATAGTATAGATATATAGTATACATTACTATCTGTCCACCTCTAGTATCGGGAAAACTCAAATTTTGGTTCTACTTCTTCTTCCTCCTAGTTGAATCTTCACCATTCTTCAGTCCAGAAAATGTCTTGAAAATTAATCACTATGTTGTTTGCCAGGATGGGCAATGAAGAAAGGTTTCTACACAGCTCGAGCAGCACGATTAGACACATACAGAGCCGCCAATCATTTACTTAGAATGGCTTTGGATGGAAAAATCCCGATGCACTTTGCTCCACCTGGTTACTTTGAAAAGAAAGGTGAGTTTACTAGTATTAAATTGACAGGTACTCCTATGTATTTTTATATAGTACACAGGCTCGTTTTCCACTTACCCGGAACCGGGCACCCAATTGTTGAAGAGTTGATTCAAAGGGGCGTTTCACATCTACCGGGCAAGAGTCAATCGGCCTAAGGTCTAGCGGGACGGCGGCCGGGTGAAGTTCTAGGGTCAGTGGGATGTAGATGGAATGAATAAAAAAGGGGATTAGCTTCACCATTCCAGTTTTTTGAACGATCTTGGGTTTTATGCAATTCAAAATTTAAATCCCGGTCAAGTGAAGATAATTCATCTTGATTAGCGGTTGTGAGTTGAGACTGGGGTTCCAGTGAAAAGCTTTAAATTGGTTCACTGATGAAGGCGGAGAAATTGTGGATATTCTAGAAAGTCCAGAAACCTTGGCACCAGGTACTCTCGCCACAGTAGGATTAAATCTCCCTCTATCGCTCGAAAAAATTTTGTTTCCCAGAACCGCACCTTGAAAAGACGGTTTCCAGTCTTCTTCACGTCGGTTTTCTTATTATTGATTCTTTTCATAATTTTAATCTAATCAACTTGCTTACGAAACATTTACTGGTATTGATCTATTAAAATTCTCATAGCTTCTTCTTTTTTCCATGTCAATGTTGGAAAGGAGTACTGGGACGAAACTGGCGTTAAGATCCATTTCATTGCTGCCCTGTTCTTCAAATTCATCTGGGACATCCCTTTCACTAGATTCTATTTCGTTTTAATGGATTCCATTTTGATTTTTAATAAAGCAACCAGCAAAAAGCAACGAAAGGAACTCAAAAATGATAATAAACACATGAATAGGTACCAAGTTAATTTATCTTCAGGCGAGGCTAATCACCTGACAACCGCGTCATTGCCGCCCCAGCTGAAGACCACCTTTTACTTCGCTACACAAAGCATTTTCTTTGAAGTGAAAGCACTACTTCTACTTTTACCACTTGTTTCTACTTTTTCCTCTGAAGCAAATGCTTCTCCTCTAAGCACATGCTTCAAAGCATCAGTCTGCTTCTGTTTTATTCATACGGCTGATGAGACCAAGTTTTTAACCATAATATTCAACAATTTCTTTCCACTTGGAGTGCTCAAATTTCAAAACAATTTATCACAAACATAATAAGAAAATTCGCTCATACGGTCATACGCACGACTGATACATTTTAGACTAGAGTTCTTGATTTTCAGACTTAAAGCATTTAACGTTTCGATACTCAATCACAAGTAGTTGAAAAACTGATCTTCATCCTCTCTTCATTGGTTGAAAACCATGGTGAAAGACAAGGAACCTCGTCTTGTATCACATTGATGAGATGAACCCAGTGAATTTTGTGGCTTCTTGTATTCTTTTGTTGCAAAGCTAACGCTAATTTAGTAGTTAGCGCATTGAGTAATAGAAGGAACTGAAATTAAAACGGAACGGGCAAACGGCTGCTGGGTATAAGTGAAAACGACAAGTTGGAACACCTCTTACAAAACCATGTACTCGGCTGCCTGGCAAGTGTGAAACGAGCCTTACTTCCCATGAATTGATTAATAATAAGCTCTTTTGAACAGTCGAGGTCATTTGTTTTGAGTGCAATTGCTGATGTAAATTTTATTGGACATTCTACAAACAATCGCGCCTCCCCAAATGTACATTCCTGTGTATGTCCATTGGATTAAAAGCTAAGTATATGGGATGACGTTTTTAGCTTCTTGGGAAGAACATCCAGACGTACAAACCGTGAAATGGGTTCAGGCCATCACGCAGAGCGGGAACGGAGAGCAAGCGACGACTGTATTATCGGAATACGAATCTTCCGATGAAGGATCCAATCCTGCCAAAGACGATCGTCACCCGCGCAACCAATCCAACTCATCTTCGGAAGGTGACGAGGAAGACGACGAAGACAGTGATGATAATCTCAACTCTAGAAATAAGTTTCAAGTTCTTAACGCTTCTACGGATTAACTTTTCTCTCAAAGCTAATCTCTGTATGCTATTACCCCGATAATCATATATTGTCGTCCTTAATAATTAATTTTTAGTGCTACGTTTTAGGTCTTATTATACTATTTCATTGACTGATTGAAACCCCTCGTTGGTTTAAAAAAAAGTTGATCCCATAAAAAAGGGTGTTTGGCTTAGCTACCTGTGGAAAAGTTGCTTCACGAACTTAAATTCTGAACTGGTTCCTTATTACAACTATTTTTGTTGCATATTTATGAAGATGTTAGTAAGTAATTATTAGTTTATACAAAACAAAATTAGTGTTTAGATTTTTTTCTTCTGTGCCTGTGTAGGTTACGAAAACTCATTTTCTTGGCTGTTGAAACTTTTATAAATACGTGGTTGCAGTGTATACGGCTCAAGTCATTTTGTGACCCGAAATGAATATGAGCACCGAAAGTTCTGAATGCTTTAGTCGTACTGTCGACTCTTGTACGATAGAACTTTTAGCGAGAACCCTGATCATAGTCGACCCATTTGGTTCATCATCGTTGATGAGGTTATGACAACTTCAAATAACTGATAGGTACTCTGGGTTTGCAAACTCCACTGCAAATTTTAGTTCGACAAATTTTAACTCTATGCCCTTTGTTATTTGTCTGTATCAAAGCAATATGAATTTAGTGGTTTGGTCAGGGCTCCACATTTCCGCACCGAGTCCACACCAACACACAGCCAAGTGTCGGTGATGATGATAGGTGTCAAATCAAATAAAATAATCTTTATTATACGAAGAAATATTGTTTTCAACTATGTGCAAGCAATAACTTAGTAGTTAGGTATCTATAATAATTACAGCCGCTCGAGATGTCTCCGGTTGTCCATGCCACCGAGCAGCTGCTACTCTGCATTCTGTATCCATTCTGCTTATATTCAATCCACATCCTCGTAAAATTGAACCAAACCAGTTTTCCTTAGCACCGGCTCAGTGCGGATGCTCGACTGTTTGTCAGTGCAGAGTGGTGGAGCCTTTCTGGTAAAACTCCCTGCGTTTACTTTCCTACTGACACTCGGCTTGGTCCAGGAATATGTAGCCCTACCTTAAACCGTTTCAACGACTACTTAGTGTGAAAAGTTTGGTTGATGTCCTAGAGATAAGTTGTTAAAATAGTTTTTTTATTTGATGAAGTGAATGAGGTTGTGTTAAATGTATACGGTTTTCCTATCTTGTTATAATACTATTCATTATGAAATGTTTAAACTAATTCGGTGTTGCCAAATCTTCGTCTTGTTTTCCCACCCCAATCATCTGAGTCTCTACTACCTTCCAGAAATTTACGCATAAATGTTACCCTTTCTTTCTTCCTAAACGTTGCTACGATTTGTGGGAATACGAATAGCAAAATTGCTTAGCTCTCGGATTTCCGATTCAAAAAAAAAATTTAATATCTATGTTGTGCTCAAAAGGATTATGAGGGACTGCTGTGAATCGTTGTACTTAGCTTCGGGAACCAGTAGGCTTGGATTGAATAGTACAAAATTATTTTTGTTATTTTAGTGAGAGCAGTTAAGTTGAGTATTTTCTGGAACCAAAGTCATTAATTTGTTCTTAATAAATTTAATTAAAACGTTATGGTTATATTTTGTTGTTGTTTTCCTGCCATTTTTCCCTAATATGCAGGGGGTGGCTTTTGGGTCCACACAACTTTGGGAATTCATTCTTCATTACTTTCAAACAAAAAATTAGGTAAGCACTTAGAACATAACCAAAAAGTATTTTATTTTCGGGAATACTTTTATTTTAAAGATTTTTACGTTGACCCTTGGCCTTACGTAGGCCATAATTTCCCAAACTTACTTTCTATGGGTTTACTCTGATTTGGGAAACTTTTTCTTGAAGATGGACCACCAAAATACCGCTAGTTTTTGGTCTTTCAGGTGCATGAAAGAAAATTCAAGCTTTGAGGAATCTCAAACATTGAGTCTCAACCTCTTGAGTCAACCAGTTGAGCCTGGGAAGGCCATTTTTATGTGGCGTCTCGCAAATCCCACGATTGTTTGGGTTGTGTTTTGTTTGCAAGATGGGAAAATTATTCTGTTATCAATGCGATTATCAGATTGACGTGTTCTTTCTGAAGGGTGGTGGTGGGAGATCTCCGTTAGGGCCGTATCACACTTGCATTTTTTTCGCATTTTAAACGCTGAAACGTGAAGAAGGTAAAGTGCTTTTTTTCAAGGTCAGCTGTGGATGTTGAGGAGGAATAAATGCAAAAACAGCGCATTCTGGCGGAATGCGTTTTTATTAAATCTGTCAGGTTAGGGCTCCTAGGGGTTTTTCATTGAATTGTAACCTCCCCAAGGGTTATGTTTAGCATTTTTCTTGCATCAAACCAAGAAACGAAACTACTTAGGTAGGTACGTACGTCATACCAGATTTGCTGTTGGTTTAAAGTGCCTAAACAAAGTAGTGGATCGTTGCTTTGCCGAAATACAACCATTGATTAGCAAGTTTGTCAAATATCGAATCAGGGAATATGCAACATGAATTAAAAACCAGCTGCAAGGAAAAAACCTTGACGATTTCATAAAGACGGCATTGGCAGTGAAGTTATTGTGCTAGTTTTGCATTCCGCAAATTTTAGGGACAAAAAAGGTAAGTAGGTACCTACTTTCGATCAATGAAGTACATGAACAAGTAATAATATACAGAAAGTTGTAGGTAAAAACGCTATTCCCGCTGGCAGAGCTCTCAGCTCATCCTTTCACCTGACCACTTTCACAGGACTCCAGAGATTTTTAGTTTCTTAATTGATTCAAAGAACAGTTCTAAAACTAGATAGGTAATCCACAACATCTTCGCGGCTGATGTCAGGAACACTAGAACACTTGTATGTCAACTCCCCAACACACATTTCATATGGATCTCTACCCCACAGATTAAATCTTGCGTTTGTAGCGTTTGTCATCACCTGATAATAACTTGATGTAATTTGCATACAATTTATTACCTTGCATATTACAAATAATGAAAATATTGACGAGGAACTAGGTAAGACTATGTTATGCAGTTGTCCAGCTGTGGCTAAAAATGGCGCATTTTTGCATAGTTTACTCGTCACCATGACAGCAAGGTGAAATAACTTCGTCTTCGCCTTGCCTCGATGTAAGGATGCGCTAGTGTCCAAGTCTCAAGAATATCACCCATAGAAGTGCGATATTTTCGCTGTAACGGCCGGGAAAAAATGGAATCGTCCTGTCAGTCATTATTAAATGATAAAAGATGTGTTAGCCACTGGAAGTCAACTGCAGTTATAGGTGGTATTCTGGAGACTTCGACACGCGCATCTTTACATTGAGGCAAAGCTGAAAAATTTATTTTTGAGAGTATTATAACATTGTTGTCATGGTGACGAGTAAACTATGCAAATAGGCGCCATTGCTTGTCACCCTAGACATCATACGGTTCAGTATTTACGGCATTTGTGTCAAGTCTGGCGGTGGCGGTTTCCTGGTCAATAACTCGTCAATCTTCTTGAATCATCATCCTTTCCTTCTTCTCTATGGTGATTTCAGGCATCGCAAAACTAATCATAAACAAAACACGCCTAAAAACTTAGGGGAAAGTCTTGAAAATTCACTATGAATTCACGAATGAAATCGGTCAACAGTAAAACACACTATGGCGAAGCCTTTTACATCCTGTCACGGTCGCCAAATGTTGGGAATTCAAACAAAAAAGACTTATCCCACTTTAACAAAAATGTTCATTTTATAGTGGATGACTATCAAACATTATGCAGTTGCCTATTACCTTACAGCATACTACTGAAATTCAAACCAAAAACAAACTGGAGGACGCGCGGACATTGAACTACAACAGAACAGAGAAGCTGATAATAAACATTAATACGGTTATACCAGCGACACACCACCTAGCTTGCCCGATTCAAACACAACAATGCTAGTTTCAGCGACAAACCCTTCATATCGCGCCTAGATTCAAACATTTGACAAGCGCATCCTTACATCCAGGCAAAGCTGAATAGGTACCTTATTGTCGAGAATATTACACCTTGTTGTCATGGTGACAAGTAAACTATGCACATAGGCGCCATTGCTTGTCACCCTGGACATCATACATTTCAGTATTTACGGTTCGGTACTTACCTATTAGTTCTGTATTAGCGAATTTTTGAAGAAAATTAAGCTATTGCTCTCGCCTCAAAATTTGTAGAATGTGAATTTTTGAAAAAATTTTATGCAGAAATCCGTTTCAGGCTATTCTGAATCATATTCTGAAGTTTAACGCATTTTTTAAATGTATGTATATATGTATGTATGTGTCATTCCAGACGATAACTGTCCGTAGAATTGTGCTAGAAACTTCAAACAAATTTTAAAATGTTAAGGACACAAAACGAAAGTTCAAGTTCGTTGGCCAGCATGATCGGATTACATCTTCGGGTTGAAATTTTCAAAAATGTAGTCAAAAATTTCAAAATAGCCTGTTTTTTGCGATTTGTTGTGCGAAATAATTTTTTCAGCATACTAACATGTGGTATATTCGGAATCAGCGTAAAATTTCCTATAAGAATATGTATCAAGTTTTCAAAAATTGCAAAGTTGAAAAATCAGTCAAAAATCGAAATAATGCCGTTCGCTAGTTGTAAAAATCAGTAATATTTGCATGAAACATTGTCCAAATTCAGATTGAACTACTCTTATGGAAGTATCCCTGTATAACCTGTTTGATTGCAATTCTAATTTCTGTTAACACTCATTGAGTTTCCATAGAAGAAAGTCTAGGATCTAGACTCCATAGAAATTAGCATTCTGTGTTGTCCTTAGACATTGGGAGCTGGAGCAGTTAGTTCCACTTGATCTTCCATTGTGCGCGTTGCTTGTTTGTTCTTCCGTGTAATAAAGTGCTTTTGTTGATTATTAAACTCGTACTTGATGTCTACTCCTATAATTCAACATAACCAATCCTAGAACCATGCTGTTTAAGGCTAGAACCATGCTGTAGATAGAATTTGATTCCTTGTTTGTCTACCAAAATCATAAACTAAAATTTCTCTACACGATCAATAGCGACTGAAATGTCGAAGATTTCTTCAAAAATTCGCTCATGGGGTCATGCTGCAGGACTGGACTTTTTTTTTATGCCAGGTAATAAATGATATGTGAATTATATTAGGCTGTCGTCCGGCAGTGACCTTAAACTTTGAGGGCAAGATTAGTTAGTGCAGTCGAGATCCCAATAAAATGGATGTCAAGGAGTTTACAAAAATTGAAGAGTAAGAAGTTCCAGACATCACACCGATCAGTGGTCTGGATGCCCGCTACGCTCTCGTTTCAAAAACATAACATCAAGTAGTCAATCCCTTAGTAAACATTCAAATTAGTTGATTAGGGTCTAGAGTCTCGACTTGAGAGACCGCAAATTCGGATTGGCAGGACAGCCAACACTCAATCGTCAAGTTTCCTTTCCAGCACTTCTCAGCTATTTTTACCAATCAAGGCTGTCACCTCAGGGTTGTCTCAGATTCCAAGGTAAGTTTAGTAATAAGGCATATAAATTGGCGAGCATTAATGTTTGAATTCAATTTGAGATAGGAATTACCCGTAATCAACTATCAGAGCCGTGCTTATCAATTTTTGCAAGTTGATTCAGTGCTGACGTTCACAGGGAAGAAAACTCTAGGAAAATCGTGCAATCGGGAAAATTTCCCCGCCAATTGTTTCACTCCTCCGCCGCCAGGTACCGACGCCTACGTATTCTTTTAATTACTGACTGGCTATAGCGTTGCGCTATTCTCAAAAATTCCCTATCCTGCTACCTATTTGATGCCAGAGCGGGGCAATATTTTAAGATATTTCGCTTGAAAGGTAGGTCTAGATATGATTTCCAATAACTCAAGATTCGAAATCACGAACTATCTAGTTCATTCCGCTGCCGCTAGGCTTCGCATCCTTCGTTGAGCAAGAAGGAAGAATTCGGTCAGGAAAGGAGGAGGCATCAGAGATCGACCACAACCACCACCACCGCCCTCCAGAAACCCAACAACTCATTCATAACCTACCAAGCATTTCCTTTATACTGTCCATGTGCTCGTGTTTCCTGCTTTTCCTTTTCCTCGTTAATTCTGTTTGACTATAATATTTAATTATTAATTAACAATCATTCTTCATTTTGGTTCATCTGCATTTTTTACGCCAACTTAGAATGTCGGTTGATAACCATCTTGGTTTGCCTGAAGAAGCGTTTGAAATAATTTTGCAACACTTAGATACGGAAGATGTTCTATCTTGCTCGTTAGTTTGCCTTGGTTGGCGCAATGCCGTCAATAGCGACCGCATCTGGAAGAAGCTGTGCAAGAAAAACATATCGGAGGAGAGATTGAAGTTACAGACTGAACGCAAGAGAGTGGGATCTTCGTATGAAGTGTTCGAAAGCGAGAATCTGCCGAGGCTGTGCGTTTGGAGAAGGAGATACATGGATGACGTCGATCTCAAAAGAAATTGGAAACGTGGATGCTGCCGGGAAGACTTTATTAGCAATTCATCTCTCTTCTACAGGATGGAGAGTGATAATGAACTGTTATTGGTGCCTAAGGATTCGGGGTCATCACTATTACATTACACCGTATTCAACATAGTGGACGACCCAATCATGACAGGTGAAATACATCTCAGGCTGGAACACATACCATCACTCGTCAAACTATCCAACAACATCCTGGTGATTGTTCAAGGCACGTTGCTGCAGGTTTATATTAAAGACAAAGATAAAAACCTGAAGCTGAAGTTTCACGCTTTGTTTGACAGGGACCATTCGGAGACCATCCCCGATACCCCAGACCTGACAAACTGGTATGAGCAAATTGGTTACCCTGGCAACCTTGACATAGAGTGTGACCACAATGGCAAGTATTTTGTCGCCATGCATTCACGTTATGATTATGGTATGATGATGCAGTTGCAGTACTCACCTCTGCACATATGGGATCTGGAATTCCAAACCAAAATCCAAGAAGTTGCTTTGCCAATGCAGATGCATGGAGAACAATTAGAACGTGCCTGTTTCTCTTTACGTGAGAACATTGTACATATAATTTTGTCATATCTGAGGAGCATCTTGATTTGTTCTTATAATATAGAGAAATCTGGTTACAGTGAAACAGTTCTGCAACTAGAGGGGTATTTGGATAGTGAACTATTCACGGGAACAGTGGCTATTATAGAAAGTTTCTCTGAGCAAAAATTGCTCTTATTCGACTTGAGAGGCGGTCGGATGTTGGACACGTTGAATTCTAGGAGCAATATAGACACAGTGCAGGCCTTTGGGAATCTCATTACTTTCGCAGAAGCTGGATATGCTGGAGATCCCTCCACAGTGACTGTCTATGACACGGAGAAGCTGCGTCTGGTAGACAAATTCCAAGTTGAGAGGAGGTACGGAGATGTCAACAGGATTCTCATCGTCATGGACAACATTATGCTCATCCATACATTTCACCATCTCCTCTTTCGAGATATGAAGACACGTGAAATCCTACGAACTGTCGAATGCTCTGGTTTCCTTCCCCCGGACCCTTCCTGCTCCAAGTTGGTTGTGAAGAAACCAGGAAATAAACTCGTAGTTCTCCATTTCTGGTAAAAGGTAATTATGTACCAGAAACATCTACCAATTGTCTTCATTTGTTTAAGTTGTAATTTTTCATTTCGTCATACGCAGTGCCTACTGTGATCATCGTAAGCAACATATCCAATAGTTACTAAAATACAATATAAATATCGTGGATTTGTTGAGAATTTTTTGAATTCCCTTAATACCACAAACGTCGAAATATTTGTCTTTTTCAATCATTTAGTTTAAATTCCAAAATCTTCTATCCCTTAATATAAAAATAATAATAATCTGGTGCGAGGCTTCACACTACTTTCCTAACTTGTATTCATTACGCATGGATGCTATTATGATGGGTCGTATCTATTGGAAAATTAACCAAGAAAGTGCTAAAAAGTTCCAGTCATGCAGCATGATCGTATGAGCGAATTTCCATAAATTATCGTACTATATTATGTTACTTTGTTGTGAAAATTAAGGACTTTGAGGGAAATGAAATTGTTAACTACCAATTTTAAAGCCAAAAACCCGTTCTAAATGATATTCTGCGATCAAAAAATATATTTTGGAGTTTTTTCGATTTTTTTAGCACATTTTAATGAAATTTATGTACATTTTTCTGCATAATTTTGCACGTAATTTTGTTAATGTTCTATTTTATAGTTAATAAACTTTATTGGAGCAATATTTTGCTAAAAAAATGTAAATTTAACGATTTTTAGCCGTTTTTTGCTATTTTTCCTATACTTTTTGAAATTTAACCAATTTAATGTGCACCAAAAATGCTGGCCAACAAACTCGTCTTTTTTGTTTGAAAAGCTTGATTTTTTGGCGCAAGATCGGAATTTTTATCTCAATCCTAAGGAGAGTTATCGTCTGGAAGGACACATATATAAATAAATACACACACACATATATATATGTTTTGTTTTATAAAGCGTTAAACTCTAGGATCCGTTTCAGAATGCCTCAAACCGGATTTCAATGGAAAAAAATTTCGAAAATTTTGGTTTTAAAATGTTCCTAGCCATTGCAATAGCTTCATTCCCTACAAAAATTCGCTAATTGACTTCGAAATGTTTATTTATTGTCAGGGAAACCTGAAGTTCGGGCAGCGAAATTTAAAATTGCCATTTGAATGCCCCCCTCCTTTTGATTTTCACGTACAACCAATGCGTTGCTAGGGAAGTGTAACTCCCTTAGTTGTCATCACAGGAAAATCGTTTGCCACTTTTGGTTTATTATTTCCAATAATAAGCCTATGTGATCGTGTAGCAAAAAATTTTTATAACCCCCCCTCAAACTTTGTCACTTTACGTTTCAAGGTACGTAGAATCCAAATTTGAAATGTCCGTCCGCCGTTCGCCGTCCGGGCCATAAAAGGCTTAAGAATTGACTTAAAAAACCCGTTCTTTCGCACATAGACTCCATTTGGGGTCTAGTTGGTCCTAACGTTTAACCATCCCGATCGCTTTACTCGCATAGATGCTATGGGCCAAAAACAGGCAAAAAAGTGTCTTTTTCGACGCGCGCACGCCTGGCACGCTTGGCAGGGGGTCACGGTGGGGGGGGGGGGGGGGGGGTGGAGTGAGAGGAGGCGCCGGCGCCGCGGCTTGTGGTGGGTACGGCGCCGGCGTTCGTTCGAGGCATGAATATGTTTTTTTCAAGGTCATATTTGTGTGTTAATACCAAAGCTCTTCCTACGCATATTTAATAACATATCCTCTCGACTTTTCGTACGTACTTAGATAATGAAATTATTAAGGCAATAACTATTTGAATAGATAGGAGCTCAAATTGAGGAATATATACATGCGTATATAATTATAGAAGTATAGGTTGTGGCAACTCGAAGTAGGACACGCCGAGGAGTCTGGACGGGCCTTATGACGTACGCTAGCCAACTAAAACTACGATCATTCTCAATTGAAAAAATAATAAACCTTTGTGAAATAATTTGCAGCGTTTTTGGAATGCTCTCATTTTATCGCAACATCTCATGAATCCTGATCCATTGTAGTGTCAAGGAAAGCTGATTTATCACTTTAAGTTATCTATAAGTTATTACATTGATTAGAATCATGAAATTTTGCGTTTCTTTTCCGTTTCATGCTATTTGTAGGCGATTGGTACTATTTTCTCAATTTTTCCCGGTCTGTCTGTCTTCTGTTCGTATGTTTGTCTGCTTTTCACGGTTACAGGGGTCATTGAACAACTGATATGAGTGGGGGGAAATGTCTGTATCAGTCCAGCTTAAATTATAAGCTATTTGAAGTGTTTAAAATTTGAGACAGAGGGGTTGTCTTAGGGGGAGGTGAGGGGGTGAAATGGGGAATCTTGGACACCATTGATCGAACTGGTGTTCACCAAAATTATGCACAATCCATTCAAAGGGACGTCCCTATTATGCATGCATTTCTTACCAATATGTTTCTATGCTGCATTTCAGAGGTTCAAGGGTACAGAAACTAAACAAGGGCAATGACAAGGCTCATAAGGATTGATAGCAATGAACCAAAATTGAAGACATGAATTGAATTTAATAATAATGATTGAATAATAATGAATTATTTTAAATAATGATTGAAATTAAATTCAAAATAATGCAAATGGAAAATTTAATTTAGAACATAAAACGTAAATTCAATTCAAGTAAACAAATAATGAGCATTTATCATGATCGTCTTAACGATTTAGTTGGTCTTTGTTCCTGAAACCAATACTGTCGTATTGCTAGATTTAATTCTGGGAAAATTTAGCTACTAATTACCGACTCATTCATGATTATTGCAAGCAGAATAGTAAAATTATGACTATCAATGATACACTTTTTGATTACGAAGCATGAACTGAACTCCAAAGGTTAGAAGGGAGAGGGCGTGGAGGGTTTGGCATGAGCCCCCTGTTGAGTAGTGCCATGAAGTCTGCTGTTTTGGCGGAAAGATAGCGCTGGTAATATTTGGAGAAAAGATCATTTTTGTGGAACTTCTGTAGTGAGGTAGAAAAATGGTAGGTAGGCACCGATATTATGTACATATATCTATTCTGAAGCAAAGTGAAGTGGATCGAGCTCGTCATAAAATCCCGGCGCCTAGGATGAGTAGTTAGGGAGGTAGCGAGGGGACGGATTAGGCAGCCTTCTTGGGTGGGCGGGTGATACAATCCCCCAGGAGGGGAAGGTGGCGAACACAGGGTGAACGGTGAGCGCAATACTGCCATCTATCAGCAGCCGGCTGAACTTGTGTGACTTCCAGAATCCTCTCCCACCCCCCGCACAGCCTAAGCATATCTCAGAATTCCCCGTTACTTGATAACAAATTTTTCTCAGCTAATCTATTCCCTATTTTGATGCCATAGGTGGCATTCTTTTCTTTATAATATTACCTACTACAAACCACAACGTTTTTACCCATAGGCATTTTTTAATTAGTTCAAATTCATGCTAAAAAAAAAAAAACTTTTCTTAGCAAAATTTTCGTAAATTGGATTTTAAATTGTGAGTTGCAGTATGGTACTGTTTCTATAGGATAATGCTGCAAACTCCATCAAAATTGTCTAAAAAATGGCTGAGAAAAATACTTACGACTTTTCTGCATGTCAAAAATTACATGGAAAACTATTTTCAACATTTTATGCTGAATAGAACATTGAAAATACCCATATTTTACACCCATTTTGCACCCACAGACACCATGGGTGTTTGATTACATAAGTCTGGGACCCATCTCAATGGATTCAGCGAGCGGATAGCATAAGAGTCCATCCTCTTTAGAGACATAATCGAGCGATTCGGGGTTTTGGTCCCCATTTGGCTGCATTGTGTGGTGCAGGACTTTGGCCTGCTGGCTCTGACGTGTATGGCCTGTTAGCCTTAAGCCCGTGTTCATCTCATTTCCCTGTTATTTTTGGTTAGTCCCCTTCTAGTTAATGCTGTCCAGGAATTTTTTATAAGAGTACTCGAGCTAGCTTTGAGATGAACTGTGATAAGATTAGAAGCATTGCTGTGAAATTTCAAATAGTTTAGTTTTTATAAATACATATATTTTATTATTATTGTTTGTTGATTTTATGAATGATCGTTTTTATTGATGAATTTTATGAATGAATGTTTAGTATTTTTGTAATTTATAGAATGTTTGGCTGTATGGTTGTTGGCTTGGGGCTCTCGGTCGTCCTGAGGGCGGTCTCGCCTGGTGTTTTGCTTTCCGGTGGAGCGATTGTTATGATCGTGTCTAGGGATGCATATCCAGAAATGGGTGTGCACCCTATGGAGGCCGCCATGGTGGGTCGGGTCCGGTCGGGGCGTTTGGGTGGCTACGGACCACCTATTCGGTCTGCAGCCGACATTTTAGTTTTCTTCTTATTTATTTTATGTTTTTTATGACTGTTTAAATATAGTTCGTCGATAAAATTTTATGGCTGTATATATAATTGTGTGCTATTTTGATCATTTGGGAGTTGTGAATTTTTATTTGTTATTTGGCTTGTTTGTTTTTTACTATTGTTATGCACTTTTGTGTGATGGTAAATAAAACTATCTATCTATCTGTCTAATTTTAGGTTGAGGAGATCGGTGACGTGGAAGGCCTCAAGGCTGCTGACGCGCCTCAACAGGAAGACGCTAGCGGCTTCTGTGGGAAATTGTTTGCTATGAAACTTTGGCAGCTACCAGAAGGTGAAAGACTAAATATGATGCTTGAACTCGACAGAATGCTCTGCCGTCAACTCGCCATCAAGTAGATGATTTGATCTGCTAGGTATTATAATTATTCAAAATTTTGTACTTTTCCTAACTTGTCTGTAAGGGACATTAATAGTTTTTCTATAAATGTAAATAAAACTCTATCTGACCTTGAAATTCTATTTGAAAATTACTCACCAGAAAAGCCTACAGGGGATGCTTCACCCAGATTTTAAGAATCCAGAAGCCTAAGGAGAGTGTCAATCATATATAGCCATAATGAAAAGAATACGTAGGTGTTGGTGCCTGGCGGCGGGGGAGGGAAACAAAAAGCTAGCAAAATTTCCCGTTTGCACGATTTTTCTGGAGTTTTCTTCCCTACGAACGTCAGCACTGAATCGACTCGCAAAAATTGATAAGCACGGCTCTGATAGTTGACTATGGGTAATTCCTATCTCGAAACAAATTCAAACATTAATGCTCGCCAATTTGAATGCCTTATTACTAAACTTACCTTGGATTCCATAGCAAAGGTCGTTAGAGAAAGGACAAAAAGGGGTGAGCGAGAATGAAAAGCAGTAGAAAATTTATTTACAGGACGCACCTAGTTACTATTTTTATTTACAGAAACCTATTTTGAAAAAGAAATCAGTCGTCATCTGATGAGAAAAAATCGCTCTCGTCAGATGAACCGTCAGAGGAGCTCCCAGCCAGACTGATGATCAGCTCGTCCACACGATTGTCAATGAGGCGGTCGTTCGTCATGTACCTACTTCATTTCTCTTTCCTTGATGTGTTCTCAAGCCTACGAAATAAATCGAAGTTCATAGTGTCATTCAACACAAAAACGGTTGGATGTATGTGAGGATTTGAGAATAGTGAGTGAGCACGTACCTTTTTCCACTTTTCAGTGGTGTAAGCACAAAACACACACACATGAAAACCTCGATCGTAAACAAACGGCAAACCAGTTTCGCCAACACAACAACAAAAGTTCCTCTTTTTCCCCGAGCGCTTGGCTTTAATGCGCTTCTTCGCCCCCAGTCACAGACGCCTACGTATTCTTTTCATTACCGACAGACTATAGGAAGATAGTTTCCATAAATTTACTTCTACGTTAGTTAATATTTTCTGAAATAGGTATAATCCACAGGTTAATTTAAATCAATTTTGAGACATTCTGAAACATATCCTAGAGTTTAACGCTTTTTCATTCATATTATTTGTACCTATACAAAAAAAGTTAAACTTTTTCAGAATGTCCTAAAACGGATTTCATTTTGGAACGTTTTGGAAAATATTGATTTTAAAATTGTTAGAGCCGCTGCAATAGCTTCATTTTTTTAAGAAAATTCACTAAAAAGTTGGTAGGTACAGATACAATAATATCCAAATGGGACAAGATTCGCAGACAGGAACTACCTAGTTTAATTTCTTGCCGCTAGGCTTCGCATCCTTATTTGGAATTTCCGTTGAGAAAGAACGAAGAAGTTGGTCACACAAGGCAAAGGCATCTAACGGAGATCTTTTACCACCACCCTTCAGAAAAGACACGTCAAACTGATAAATAATCGCATTGATAACTACGTATAAATTTCCCATATTTCTACCACACCTAGTTGGTATATTCAGTGCTTCCTACTTTTCTAGTTGTAATTGCGAAACAATTATATTTAATCGTGAACTTACATTGTAGTTTTTGGTTCATCTTTATTTCTCACGGAAACGAATGATGTCAGTTGAAAACCACCTTGGTTTACCTGAAGAGGTGTTTGAAATAATTTTGCAACACTTAGATACGGAAGATGTTCTATCTTGCTCGTTAGTTTGCCTTGGTTGGCGCAATGCCGTCAATAGCGACCGCATCTGGAAAAAGCTGTGCAGGAAAAACATATCGGAGGAGAGATTGAAGTTACGGGCTGAACGCAAGAGAGTGGGATCTTCGTACGAAGTGATCGAAACCGAGAATCTGCCGCTGCTGTGTTTTAGGAGAAGGAGATACATGGATGACGTCGATCTCAAAAGAAATTGGAAACATGGATGTTGCCGGGAAGACTTTATTAGCAGTAGTTCACCTGACTTATGGTGGTTGGAGACTGATTATGAACTGTTATTGGTGCCTAAGGATTCGGGGTCATCACTATCACATTACACCGTATTCAACATAGTGGACAAGCCAATCATGACAGGTGAAATACATCTCGCGCTGAGGGACCACACACCATCACTCGTCAAACTATCCAACAACATCCTGGTGATTGTTCAACACACGTTGCTGCAGGTGTATGTTAAAGACAAAGATAAAAACCTGAAGCTGCAGTTTCTCGCTTTGTTTGACAGGAACCATTCGGAGACCATCCCCGATACCCCAGACCTGACAAACTGGTATGATCAAATTGGTTACCCTGGCAACCTTAACATAGAGTGTGACCACAATGGCAAATATTTTGTCGCCATGACTTCACGTTATGATGATGCAGGTGTGTGGTACTCACCTCACATATGGGATCTGGAATTCCAAATCAAAATCCAAGAAGTTGCCTTGCCTATGCAGGTGCCCGGAGAACAATTAGAATGTGAATCTTTCTTTTTACGAGGTAACGTGATACATATACTCGTAACTCTGAGATATCCGAGTAGGACTTTGATTCGTTCTTATGATATAGAGAAATCTGGTTACAGTGAAACTGTTCTGCAACTAGAAGGGCGTATGGTAAGTAGACTATTCACGGGAACAGTGGCTATTATGGAAAGTCTTTTCGAGTTTAAATTGCTTTTATTCGACTTGAGAGACGGTCGAATGTTGGACATGTGGACATTTAGGCATACGATCAGGGACATGAGTGTACAGGCCTTTGGGAATCTCATTACTTACGCAGAAGATGAATTATATGATGAAGATCCCCCCACAGTGACTGTCTATGATACTGAAAAGTTGCATCTGGTAGAAAAATTCCAAGTTGAGTGGAGGTACGGACCTGTCTACTGGATTCACATCGTCATGGACGACATTATGCTCATCCGTACGCCTGACCATCTCCTCATTCGAAATATGAAGAAACAAGAAATCCTCCGAACTGTCGAATGCTCTGGTCTCCTTCCCCCACACCCTTCCTGCTCCAAGATGGTTGTGGAAAAACCGGGAAAAAAACTCGTAGTTCTCCACTTCTGGTAGAAGGTAATTGTGTACCAGAAACATCTACCAATTGTCTTCACTTGTGTCAGTAAGTTGTAATTTTCATTTTGTCATACGCAGTGTTTACTGTGATCATCACAAGCAACACATCCAATATTTACTTATTCAATATAAATATCGTGAATTTGATGAGAATTTTTTGAATTCCCTTAATACCCACAAACGTCGAAATATTTGCCTTTTTCTACCATTTAGTGTGAATTCCAAAATCTTCTATCCTTTAATTTAAAAAAAAATCTGGTGCGAGGCTTCACACTACGTTCCCTACTTGTATTCATTACACATGGATGGTATCTATTGGGAAGATAACCTAGAAAGTGCTAAAAAGTTCCAGTCATGCAGCAGGATCGTATGAGCGAATTTCTGTAAATTATCGTACTACATTATGTTACATTGTTTTGAAAATTAAGGACTTTGAGGGAAATGAAATTGTTAACTACCAATTTTATGGCCAAAAACCCGTTCTAAATAATATTCTGTGATTCCAAAAGAGATTCAGAAGTTTTTATAGACTGTTCAGCATATTTTAATGAAATTTAAGTACATTTTTCTGCATAATTTGCACATATTTTTTTAATATTCTATTTCATAGTTAATAAACTTCATTTGAGAAATATTCAGCTAAAAAGTATAAATTTAACTATTTGCAGCTGTTTTTTGCTATTTTTAGTGATTTTTTATTACGTTTTTGAAATTTGACCAATTTAATGTGCTGGAGAAATGCTGGCCAACGAACTCGTCCTTTTGTTTGGGAAGCTTGATTTTTCGGCGGAAGAACCGAATTTTTATCTCAATCCTAAGGAGAGTTATTGTCTGGATGGAGATATATATATATATAAATGAATAAATAAATATATATATATGAAAAAGCGTCAAACTCTAGGACTCGTTTCAGAAGTTTTCAAAACAGATTTCAATAATTAAAAATTTTGATTTTAAAATTGTCAACGAAAATTTGTGAGAAATGAAATTATAAATCACCATGTCCCCAGCTTGACCAGGCCCACATAGACTGTGATTTGAGGCAGGTTTTGATGGTAGTGGCGCCCCCTACATGGTTTTTAACCCGCCTTAACTTTGCTCTCGCCATTCCCTCGCCTACACTAATTACTTACAATGATTACTTACGATTAAAAAAAAATTTTTTTTAATTTTTTGGGCAAAATTGAGTAGTGAGGTAGGTACTTCCTTAAGACACGTACCGCAGTCGACAAAGGGGGGTAGCCAAGAGAGGGGGATATTAGGAGAGGGGCCCCCAAGACTGTCTCGGAGGGGGGCTGGTAAAAAACGCATTTTTCCGAGACAGTCTCGGGCGGCGCGTTGAATGGGTTAATGTACGGAGTTACAGCCATGAGAGAACATCATTTCAAAATTGATCGTCATTAGTCGAACTGGGTACTTGTGTATTATAAGGAGGCCACTATTCTTAGAGCACCTTGTGGTGGTGCACACATCATTCTGATCTAGTTGTCCAGCTAATCTATATTTACTAAGAGGATTGGTTTAGGACATTTTTTTAGTTTTGAGATGCGAGCATCCAGACCACCAAACTGTACACATCATTCTGATCGGTGGGTTGTGAGGGGAGGACGAATGGTTGTGGCAAATCCTCATGTCATGTGATTTACTTCCAAGCGCTTTCGCCCTTTGTGGGCCTCGTCAGGGATGTAGAAGTGATATAGTTGGCAGTGGATACTTCCTACTACTAGTTCTTAACATGGAGGGCCGACAGGTTTCTTTGGGCTGTATCACTTCAGATAGTTTAGATGTTTGATAATCATACATATGTATGTATGATTATCTACCATTATTATGATGTAGGTATGATATTATTAATTTCTTCTATGATGCTATCAATCTCTTGTGGGAAGACGTCAGTTTGCTGCAGGAGTGCCAGCCTGTTGTTCACTGATCGTGAAAAGATGCTGTGAACTGACTACTAGTTATGCATCTAAGTTTACCTTTATGTGAGAAATGGGTAGAAAAATTAGCTTAAACCTCCAGGAGCACATAGGGCGTTTAATGTAATATTAAATGCCCCAATGTGATCCTAAATGCGTTTATTTTTATTTATCAATATAAATCAAAGAAACTACGTTCCACAGTGTGTGCATATATAACTAGGGGGCCACCCCCTGCAGGCTTCGCTTGAAATTTTGGAAAACTAAGGTTTTTCTGTTGGTTAAGAGATCTAGGGCTTGAATTTGAGTACCAATGTGCTGGGGCCCTGTTGAGCCGAAATGGGCGGTCTTTTTGGTCCTCATCATCATTAGTTTCATTATATAGAATATTCAAATCAAGAATTTCTTTGTGTATTCACAGACTTAATTTAAAATTAGAAGAAAAAACAACTGTAACAAGGGGGACAAATGTGTAAATGTATACAAGTATTTGAAAGAGACCAAACATTATATTATGCACGTGTCGTTAGGGAGAAGGACAATCTAAAAAATAATCAACTAATCCAGAGTATCCAAGGCAGCCAAACGTCAGAGGAGATGTTGTTGCATGAGAGAAAAATAGTTGGAAAACTCTGAATACATTAGAAAGTTCGGAAAATTGAGTTAACCTGAATGCGGTGTCTTAAGCAGGTCTATAACTGGTGTCGTTACCCCAACATGAAGATTTTTTCGATCTAGCGATATTCTTGAAAAGTATCGTGGTTAGAATTTCGTGAATGACTGCGCCAATGATCAATTTCAGGGGTGGTAAGTCACATTCGAATGAACGAAAATCAGGTTTTACGTCCTCCAACAACTAGGTAACTCGTAAAAATTGGTGAAATAATTCATTTTAAAAGGTAAGTCGACTTTGGTATATTTCTGTTGAAGTTAGGATGTGAAGGTACACGATACGATTTTCAGATATTCAATTGGGACCCTACAATAATAACTAAAAGAGTTCGAAAATGCGTAAAAACTGATCGCAATTTTCTCAAAACTGCCAATTTCGAGTGACCTAGTTGTTGTTCTAAGCCCACGAATTGGTATATTAAGCATCATATTTGGCATATTATTCATCTAAGCAACTCGGGCTTGGGCGGTTCCCAGAGAACAGTGTGAACCGTCTCTTGTGACAGTTCCCGCGAGATCCATGGGAATGCCCTGGCGTCGCTCCGTTGTTTCCCAACGGGCGTCGGGCGCTTATTCCCGTGTTTGGCGATGGATGGGTGATCCAAGAACTGGAAAACCAATCTTCTCCGAACGTAGCATATATGCTATTAGTACGAGTTGTATTTCTTATGGTACAGTCACACCCCTCTCTATCTATGAGTGTGGATTTAGGCCCCCATTGCACCACGGGGCGCCTAAGTCCATTACATGGTAGCAGAGCGTGGTTAGGATTATGCACGGCAGACACCTAGTAATCCGATCCATTATTTTTGGGGCGCTAATGTTTCAGAAGAAACATGGCCCGGGTTTCCAGAAGGAATACCCATTATACTCCCTTGGATACATAAATACTTTCATTGGTTCTTGATTATTAATTTCTCAATTTTTCCCCTCATATTATTTCTATTTAATTTCAGTTAGTTCCTGCGAGATACAAGGGAATGCGCTGCCGTCGCTCCGTTGTTTCCCAACAGGCGTCGGGCGCTTATTCCTGTGTTTTCAAAAGCCCGCGTTTGGCGATGGATGGGTGATCCAAGAACTGGAAAACCAATCTTCTCCGAACGTAGCATATTTGCTATTCGTACGAGTTGTATCTCTTATTGTGCTGTCACACCCCTCTATTTATGAGTGTGGATTTAGGCCCCTATTGCACCACGGGGCGCCTAAGTTCATTACACTCTTCACTTGGAGTCGCGATGGTTTGTGGCTCCTTACTTAATTACTTTTCTATTCTTCATCAAAACACTTGAAACCGCTGATTCTCGGGCCACTCAGTCCCGGTGAGCGTTAGAGAAATTTAAGGGTTGAGAATTATAGAAGTAATTAGGGGAGGAAAATTAAGGAGATCGACGTTTTCAAGTTGTTAATAAAGTTTCCAAGATTAAGAAGGTTGGAACTGAAAGTTGTGTTTAAGAATGTTTTTGCTTTTCAAATAGTCTTTCTACATATTTTATATTTCGTTAATTTTTTATATTGTCATTCATTTACGCCGTAATGATTACAATATGCTATCATTGATTTGCGAGTGTGCCCTATTGGACCAATAAGTGTTGTAATGAACTTAGATCACCCCCAGGGGTGTGACAGTACCATAAGAGATACAACTCGTACTAATAGCATATGTGCTATGTTCGGAGAAGATTATTATCTGGTTCTCGGATCCTCATCTATCGCCAAACGCAGCATTTCAAGAACTTGAGAATGACGCCCGGCGCGGGAGCGACGGACGCGCATTCCCTTGGATCTCACCGGAACTGTCACAGTGTCTTTAGCATAATAAAGTCGTGTGGCAGCAATCTGGGAAATAAGGGAAAATTATACTTACTGTAAGTTTTGTTCTTTCTGTGTGCGTATGCGTGCGCGCGGGTGCGTGTGTATCCTCCTTAGCCATTACTATCTGTTTCCTTTATAATGTGTGTTGCAAGCAGCTAATCAGCTGTTTTGAGTGTGTACCCCACCCTCCCAACTAAAACAGGTCGGATTTCTGGCGTGGGAATGAGTGATGAAGTGACTCCTTTACACCCTAGTGGATGTTTGGAGAAGGTAGATCAGCTGTTTTGTGTGTACACACAGCTTTTGTGGTGTACACGCGTGCGTGTGTGTGTGTGCGTGCATGTGTGTTTGTATTACTCAAATTTTGCAATACAATGGGGGTTAATTGGAGAAGTGAAAGGTGCTTTGGCTTAAATCATTGGAAGATTACAAAAAATAAATTACTTTTCAGTTGGTATGGGATAAAGTGGCCCATGAATCAGGGTTTTCACCCAATGTTCTAGAGGGATAGAAAAGTATTTAATTTAAGTACGAATATTAATTCTTTACCCGAATAAGTTTTCATTTTTTGCAAGATTTGGGTTCCAAATAACTTTCGTTTACAGGATTTACTTTGTTCTATGTCCTCTATGTACTGCATCATGAAAGTTGATGTTTTCAGTATAAAATATTCAATAAACATCCTTTACGGATAGGCATGTAACCACAATCGCGAAAAATGAAACAGCGTTCGCTTCGCACAGTTCTCGCCATCTACATGGGATACTCGTTTGGGCACTGTGCCTAAATCAGACGTTGTTCTTTGTCGGCTGCAGAGGTTGCACGCATTTACCGTCTACGTCACCATAGCATTAAAAAAACGTTGCTCTCCCTACATACTGACTTACAATTTGGATTCAATTCAAAATTGGGATTTTTCAGGGACGCTAAATTTTACGTCAAGTTCCACAACACCTTATTTTTAATAATATTTTATTCATACCTAATTTGTTGGAGTTTCTAGAAACAAGCATGCTTTTTCACTTTGATTTTTTTCTTTTGATCCTCGGTTTTCGGCTCTTCCTCTTTCTCCTTAGTTTCAGCTATCTTGGTGCTCTTACTCTTCAGTTCTTGCCGTGAGGGTGGTTGGTGTTTAGACATTAAGTCTTCTTCCTCTTTTTCTGTAATGTAGTCGAATTTAATTAGGATTTATCCCAAATTAATCTGTTTTAATATTTTATAAAAGTAGCTTCGTTAATATAAGAGACTTATAAGCCCTGCCTAGATCCATCGAAATGATGAGAAATTAGAGGTTACATGACTCGACTTGAAACTATTTCTTCACTTTCTCATTATCATAGTAAAAAAAATAAATAATAATAATAAATAAATAAAATTATGAGCCTACAACAGATGTAGTATTATTTCGAAATGATGGAAACAGCAATATAAAAGCAGTTGGTTGATATCAACAAATATCAGGTAACCAGCCAATCAGGGTGCAACCCTTTCCTATGTTACTTTTACTGCCACATGAAAATTCCAAACCTTCTTCAGGTTCTTACAATTCTTTATTGGCTATTTCTGTCGTAGTACTTAATTTCTTTTAGTTGTAGGTCATTACTTTTCACACAAAAATCATGCTAGTGACAGCTTATCAAAAAAGAAGATTTACTAATAATTAGTGAACTATTTCTGCGGAGAATGCTAGAGAAGAACTAGTGTATCTTGTACCTACAATACAATAAGACACTAAAAAATGGGAGCTGGCCGGATTCGAATCGATTGTAGCGAACCTGACGGTTTGGAGGTAAGTGAGCATTCGGTAGGTATCGAATTGGATAGCATCGTTGTAATAGTTATCGAATCAAACTGCCGATTTTGCTCTGATCGTTTTGAAAGTAGCTGATAACAATGGTTTGGTGGTCTGTATGCTCGGAAGCTCGCATCTCAAAACTAAGAAAAATATCCTCACAATCCTTTTAGTTAAGTACAGATTGTTTGGAAAAATAGATCAGAATGATGTGTTTAGTTAGGTGGTCTGGATGCTCGCATCTCAAAAGTACATAACATCAAGTAGTCAATCCCTTAGTAAAAATTCAGATGAGTTGGGACAAATAGATCAGAATGATGTGTATAGTTTGGTGGTCTGGATGCTCGCATCTCAAAGAATAAAATAAAATCCTACATCAATCAATCCTTTTAGTAAAATACAGACTAGTTGGACAAATAGATGAAAATTACTTTAAAAGTACCTATGTGTCGAAAGTTGAAATATGGAGGAAAGAAATTTTACGTTGTACTGGAATCGAACTTTGAACCCTCGACTCCAAAGCCTGTTATGCTAACCACTCGGCCATGGTGGACCTTGTCAGCCTACTAACAGTTACAGTAAAGTAGGTGATAACAGAGGAACGGGTTGACCATCAGGAAAGAAATTCTGAACCAACCAACCAATTCGATTCGATACCGAACACCGCTTCATACCGCCAGGTACACTGTGATCGCAATTCGAATCCAGCCTGCCCCCATTGTCTAGTCAATAAGACCGTAATAATTAAATATATCCATATTAGTTACCTTCCTCCTCAGTTATATCGTCATCCGTGTACCCAGTTATGGCACCCAAAAAATTGTCCAGCTGGTAATCTTCATCTGCCATTATTTCCTCGTCACTCGTGTCCAAGGATTCACTGTCAGTTTCCAGTATGAGAAAATCATCTTGAGGCCTCACTCCTCTTGTTTGTTCTTTCTTTTTCCGAACATATTCTTTCATGTCCTTGAGGATAATGTTTATTTTCAACGTGATTACGTCCAGCATATGTGACACTGTTGATAGATTGTACATGACATGGTGTGATTATATGAATATCAACTTTTTAAAGTTAGAATCAAAGAAAAGAGGAGATTCTATTATCTTGATGTGGACACTCTCCGCACTGAACATTTAAAATATCTACGTAAGATGTTACAATTGCTGTCATAACTGACGATTGGGGTTTTATCATTAAACGCCTCTGCTAAATAATGGCTTATACTTAGGCTAACCACTAGAGTTTTTGACAGGGAGTCGTTATGAAATCTGATCACTAACCTTAACTTAAGCAAGTTAAGCTCATCCTTATTTCTACAGCAATTCAATGTACAAATTGTCAATGTCCTTCATGTGAATGCTGAATTCTTTTAAATTACATACTCTAAAAGCACATGTGGTTCACTGCTCAGATTGGTGGTAGTAGTACCTTGAAGCATATTGAATAATTTACTCTTGAAGCAGACCTTCAAGAATTTAATGGATCCTTTCCTACGCCCTCTTATTCTTTCCTCGCAAAAATCTTTCGTCCAAGTTGACCAAATTGTTCCTTACCACAGATCACTGTGGGTTTAGACATTCAGGGATTTGTTCCTAGAGGTCAGAAGTCCAATAAGAATGGAAGATGACCATATGAATAGGGTCTTGTTTGAGTACAGAATGTAGTTGGGGCCTGGTGTATCAAACCTAGCTGATAGTTAGTGATAGGAGCTATAAGAACTGCAGTTCCTTCTTCCCCTTCTTGCCTCCTTTATTATTATTTATTAACATTTTTTTCAATATAATACCTATATAGATATTCATCAAGCACTCATTTGTAATACAAGCTACCTACACATTATTGCAGTATGTTGTACTGGAACAGTATCCTACCAGCTGGACAACAATTTTACAACTTTTCGTCTCTTGTAGAAAATAGGTTGTTTACATGTTCTGTTTTCACGCCACATATCAACAGTAACTTTATCAAAGGACTTTCAGATAAATAAAGCTCGTCAAATTCGTCCATTCTGCTGGAGAAATTGAAACGTACTGACCGTCAGAACGCGCATAGTGAAACCTCCTTCTCTTGAAGAAGATTTCTGACGAAATCGTCACAACGAAATTTCGTCAGAACTCGCACCCATAGTAACCGTAGCCTTACACGAGTCAGGTGAGAACTGTTTTCCACAGTGAATCCTGATTGGTTCGAGGAGAGGTTCCCCCTTCCTTAGTCGTAGTTCTGGTGTTTCCATCCAGAAACAGGCATAAGAAACTGGTTGTAAGGGCTCTTCTCACTCCCAGTTCCAATAAGAAGGTGACATCGATTACCATTTAGATGCTGCCTCAAGATACTGTGAACTACAGTTCTAAAATCACGCTGCAGTTCTCAACATTTACTTTTAATTAGCTCAAAAAAAAAAAAAAAAAAAAAAAAACTGCTCTCCACAGGTTTTGAATAACAGAGGGAATCGCTCTTAGTTCGATACCTGCTCCTTACAAGTTCATTCTCAGTTCCGGACAATAGTATACTGAATTTGATCGTTCATCCCTCACAGTCACCAGCCTGAGCAGTTCAGCTCAAAAAGGAATTCCTAGTCCCAGTCCCCATCACTAAAGCTGAATGAGGCACAAAGAAAGACACATATAGGGAGTAAAGAAAGACACATATAGGGAGGGTGATCCAAGCTTTTTAGTGGTGCAAAAAATACCAAAGTACACTTTTCTTTTACGAAATGTGGAAGAAAAGTTAAACAAATTTGTAAACCAAATTTTTTTTAGACCTTTTTTGGTAGGTATGTTCTTTTCAATAATGAACCTTTGTAATCAATCAAGAAATAAAAGATAAACTCTACCCCCTCAAAATTTGTTGGTTTACGTTTCAAGATGCGTAGAATCCAAAAATCGAAGAAAAAATTCGTCTGTCCGCCGAGTTTTCCTCCAAAACTACTGGACCAAGTTTATGAAATGTGGTTCAAAAATTTGCATTGGCTAGGGATGAGCCAGTGACATCGGCATCAATTTTGATTGACCCTAAAGGATAGTAATTATGGGCCAAAAAATTGAAAAATCGAGATCTATAAAACCTTCAAGGTAACAAATGGTTTTTTTTTCTTCTCATTTATAGACATTGTTAGAAAAGGATTTAGAAAGGACATTTAGAAAAGGTTAGAAAGGACATGTTTAGAAAAGGATTGTATTTTAAGGAAAATAACAAGGTATTTGTGAGATAAACAACTACAATGATTTTTGTGAAACTAAATAATATCGTCACCGAAATTCCAACATGACATAATTGCATTTCTCAATTTTTTATTTATTTATCATTTATTCATTTCATTTAATTAATCACAACAAAAGGCTGGAATTCAGTATTTAAATGATGAAAAAATTCGTTATAAAATAATAAACCTGATTTCTTCTAGACTGATTAAGAGTGTATTTTATTTAATGTCTAGTGATAACTTAATCTTCTCATTATAAAAGTTGAAAATAAATATTTTAAGAGCCTTATCGGACTTAATTATCATTCATTTCCTGAAAATTTCATAGGAAACATGACATAACTAACAGAAAGTTTCAAGCAACATGTCATGATCTCCTTCTTCTTCTTCTTTTTTTTTTTAGTCCTTTCGCAAAATCATGTGTTTTGTTTTTAATTGAATGCTGGGACCCTGGAAAACGGTTAGAAGTAGTAATATACTGACAATTACGAATAGGTAGTTGAGAAATGAAACGGTTTTTCTGTTCTCCTGAAAAGCTGCCAAAATCAATTATGTCATGTTGGGATTTTTGCGACGATATACTGGATTATGCCAAAGCGCTGCAGGTGCATTGCCGCACTCTCAAAAATGTCTTTCTGTACATGAGTACTTTTCTATTAGGAAAATGTAGTCCCGAACCGTGAAATAGTTTTCCGTGAGACAGAAGGTGCGCTATTTTCTATTTTTTTTATCCATAATGAATTGTGCCTTATGAATAAAAAGTAAAATGAAACATTTTTTCAAGGAAAAAAATCACTTGCGCTAACAGTTCGTCGTAGGAAAGGACCGAAGGGCCTGTTGACTCGTTCCCCGGTCGAGGCCGGAGAACTCCACCTTGAAGGGGGACCTGCACCCCAACAAGGCTGTACCTTTCTAGCCACCGCCCCCCTGGATAGTGTAACGGGCTAAAAATATTTGATACCTCGACAGGAGTTCGAACTCGCGTCGTCACAACTACGAGAAATTATTATTAATTTCCCGGAGTTGCAACGCTCTAACGACCAGGTCTAAGAGGCCAGGGTGACCAAACCTCTTCGACTATGAGAGTTATTTTCCTGGAGCATAACATTTCCCCGGAGTCAAATACCAGACGTCTCGGCTGGTTTGGAATATGAACTATTAGTAGGTAGTATAAAACTTTGGCGCATATCTTATTTAATGTTTTTTTAGCGAGCTATTTTACGATTCACAACCACACGTCGTTGTGGCTATCACTTTTTAAAGTATTAATTTCAATTGAATTTTTTTTTCATTTCTTTATTCGTTACGTGGATTAAAAGAAGGAGTCCAAGATGACGGGAGTCACGGGGGAGCAGGGGGCCCAGGACGGTCTCATCCTTCCCAAAAAACTGCAGAACCCTTGCGTCGAGTCCACCGACCGCCAACGCCTTCACAGGGAGCTTATGCTCAACTAGAAATTAGCGAGTGAGTGAGGAAATGAAAGGCATAACAACAGAAATGTGATGTTTACAGTCTTTTGGCTCAAGAGGGATTTAATTAATTATTGTTTCGTATGATTTCGGGTCCTACCGACTGCGCCACTGTAACGGGCTAAAAATATTTGATACCTCGACAGGAGTTCGAACTCGCGTCGTCACAACTACGAGAAATTATTATTAATTTCCCGGAGTTGCAACGCTCTAACAACCAGAGCCAGGAGGCCAGGGTGACCAAACCTCTTCGACTGTGAGAGTTATTTTCCTGGAGCGTAACAATAGGGACAGGGGAGAACTACAAGGGCATGAAACCTACTACCCCCGCAAAACCATCCCCAAATGGGTGGCAGGCTAGACCAGCTTCCCAGTCCATCGAGACGCCAAAAGAGCTGAAAGCCTGGGGCCACACCCGCCCGCAGTACCAGTATGGGCACAGCCCCTAAAGGCCAAGATCACTGGCCCAGCAACAGAGAAGAGGACTCTGCACCTACCGCTTAACCCCCCCCCCCACCCCGTCCTGCATGAATGCAGCACAAGTAGGGAGGCCACGGGTTCCCCTGGGCCTGGGTGGCACGCATGCTATGCTCATAGTGTCCAGACACCCCCAGGACACTTGCACTAACCCATCACTTGCGCTAACAACTGACTGCAAACATCGAATGGGCTCCTAGCGTCCAGTGAAAGGGAGGGGAAGGGGGGGGGGCCGTCGTTGGCCACTATGGCCCCGCCCATAAGACTCACGATTAACTTGTCGACCTATACTTAGTATTTACCGTTGGCATCAATTGTGGGTATTGCTGAGCTCGTCTCACTAGGGCTTTTCTGTGAGAAATCATCTTCAATTAGCAACCTGGATTCTTCCCCCTCAAATATGTCGTCATCTTCGTCCTCTTGGACCATGTCTAGTATTGGTGGTCCGGGGTCTCCGATTTTTACTTCCATAAAAAGGTAATAGAAGTAATAGACTTTAGCCGCTACTTCCAACAAGTATTTTTCAATATTGGAAATGTGCTTCTTGTGCTCCTTTATCTTCGACTTGTACTCTTCAAGTTTGACAAGAAGATCATCTCTGTTCTCAATGTAACTAAAAAGAAAAATTTTCTTTTTTAATTTTGCTATATTTTTTATTAGGTTAGTTTATACATGGCCATGTACATTATATAAATTCAGAGCATATATCTGGTGTTATTATACATTTTACTGTGTTTAGAAACAAGATTATTGTTCCCTGGTGCGGTAGGTATACAAATAAAGTTTAGTGTCGAAAGTAGAATTTGAAATTTACGTTTTATGAAATCACCTTCCGATTGTAAACACATAAGATATGTGTTACAATTTGGCGCAAGTCGGTAGTTCTGTTAATATATGAAAACCTATGTCTTCTAGGGAGAGTTTGCCTGAAGAAGTTTCCCTAATGCCAGATAAAGAGTGTGGTGTGAGGCATGTGTCGACTCTTGATTTCTGGGTGTTATGACTTCGGTACTACAATCGCAACAGCAGAATGTGGTTCAAGTTGTTGAGAAGCTCATTAATTTAATGGCTATGTCTTTTAGTAAAATTGTGGAAGATAATACAAAAAGCCTGAAAAGATGGGCATACCTACATTTGATGGTATGAACGAGAGCCCTGAATGTTGGATGCATTTGTATGAAATTGCATGTGTTTCAATGAGTAAAACTTGGGATCAACAACTGTTGGATGTAAATGTAAATGATGAATGTACCCCTGGAACATTTCAAGTGGTTGAGAAGTTGACTGATGCAGGACTGCAGTTGAACTTGGACAAAACTTTATTTTTTAAACCTGAAATAACTTTCCTATGCCACCATATCGATTGAATAACAAAAATGGCGGAACAAGAGTTTGTGGATAAAGTCCGGAAAATGACTCGACAACATAATGTGCATACCATCCGTGTTTTTACAGGGTTAACGGGACATTTCCGGGCTTTCATTCATCAATTTCTCCGTGACGGAAAAAGAAGCATTGGCTGTGATAAAGGCCATCAAATACTTTCAGGCCGTGTCCTACGTGGACGACCAAAGCGCGCGAGCGAGCGACCCGCGCGTGCGAGCGAGCGACCAGCTGATTTCAAACAAGGTAAAACAAACGAAGTGTCCTACGTGCCACCGCCCGACGCCGCGATTCGCGATGAGGTCGCACGCTCGGGTTTGATTTTCAAACCGGTTTGATTTTGGTCGCGCGCTCGCCTGGTCGCGCTGCCGGGAGGTTATATTTTTTGTTTTCAAGTTTTGTTTGTGTTCCCGTATTTTTATAATTCTTTCCCTGGAAATGGTAGGTATTGACTGCGATCTTATTATTAGTGAAATACAAAAAAGAGAAGCGTTGTGGAACAAGTGCAGTAAATCATATAGAAACAGATTTTTGGTAGAAGAGTCGTGGGAAGAGGTCGCGAATCTATTGAAGTTGCCAAGTGGTATTATTTACTTCTTATTATGAACTTTTATTATTAAAATAAGCTGGTAAGTGGGTAAAAACATTGCCTGTGTGGCATCAATTAAGTACCTAGAATAATTAGATAGGGATAATTTATTTAGATAGTTATTAGGTTAGGTATGATAGAAGAAAATATAATTTATTTAATTGATTTAGTCAACAAATCTATTTACAGTGCTAGGTATAGTTTCTCTTTGCATAAAATATTTACTAAATATTTTCCTGATTTGAATTGCAGAAGCTGAGCACCTATTATTATCGCGGGAAGGTCGGAAATTCGGTAAATGTTGGATAGTCCGGGAAAAAGGGTTATTTCTAAATTCGTCTGCTTCCTCTGCCTGTACACCTTCTCAGTCTATTATAATGTTGTATAATAAAGTAATCGCTTTAACAATGCGCTCAGCATAATATCGCAAAAATAGAAACAAATTTTACACTGGTAACCTCGCGAGGATTCTAGACGCATACTGTGGACGCCCACTGTGGACACTGTAGCGGCGCGCGCGAGCGACTTGAGGTCGCTCGCACGCGAAGGTCGCTCGCTCGCGCTCTTTGGTCGTCCACGTAGGACACGGCGTCAGGCCGTGTCCTACGTGGACGACCAAAGCGCGCGAGCGAGCGACCCGCGCGTGCGAGCGAGCGACCAGCTGATTTCAAACAAGATAAAACAAACGAAGTGTCCTACGTGCCACCGCCCGACGCCGCGATTCGCGATGAGGTCGCACGCTTGGGTTTGATTTTCAAACCGGTTTGATTTTGGTCGCGCGCTCGCCTGGTCGCGCTGCCGGGAGGTTATATTTGTGTTTTCAAGTTTTGTTTGTGTTCCCGTATTTTTATAATTCTTTCCCTGGAAATTGCAGGTATTGACTGCGATCTGCTTATTACTGAAATTCTAAAAACAGAAGCGTTGTAGAACAAGCGCAGTAAATTGTACAAAAACAGATTTTTGGTAGAATCGTCGTGGGAAGAGGTCGCAAATCTATTGAAGAATGAAAATGAATGAATGAATGAATGAATGAATGAAAGAAAGTTTATTCCAAAAAAAAATAAAGAAATTACAAAAAAAAATATCATAGTTGTAAATTAATACGGCAACACAAAGGAAAAATTATAGTATATTTATACAATGGAATATACCCCAAGAACCATAGGGTACGACCCTGTGCGGTTCGGGGGAGTTGAGTTCAACAAGTAATATTACCTAATACACCATTTTTTCAAAAACGACCCAAAAGTGATCAGATGAAGAAAATAAGGATGCAAAAAAAAAAAGATAGCTAAATTAGAATAAATTTCTATGAACCCAAGTGACAATCCCAAAAGAATTTGATGGATAGAATACAATCATCATATAGGTAGGTAAAGATAAACACCATTAGAAGCAAAATAACAGAGAAAATCATGACACATAAACACTAGTCAGTAAATTGGAACAGTTTATAGGACCTTGAAGATAAATGAAGATAAGGATAAAGTGATAAAATGAAAATATAAATTTATACAGAGTAGAAAAAAAATCAATACCTACACAAAAGATAAAATAATAGTACCTTTTAACTAGGCTGGAAAATTAGAACAATAGGATATGATGTAGTTTTTAAATACGGAAAAACTATTGAAAAATAAATCAAGGCAATTATTCTCAGCTGCTATTAAATTGTAATGTCTAGCCATGCGATAAAGGGGGTTATTTAACAAATAATTAAACGGGACAAAAGGGACGGAAAACATTACTTCTAGCCTTGTACTTGCCTGATTGTCAACATCAATCTTTCCTCAGCTCCTATATATATACTACGAGCCTTTGCAAATTGGTAACTTGAAGACTAAATTCTAGTTCAATATGTTCAACAATATGATCGAAGGTGGATATTTTCATCCTGGAGTAAGCAAAAAAGGCAGCTCCCATCCTTCCTGAGTTGCGGGAACAAATTGTGGAACTCACCGTATTGTTCCCTCATTGAATAAATATTCGAAACTGGCTTCCATCTCGACGAATTCTTTTTCGCCAAGTAAGAAAGCATTGCTGCATTATTCAAAAGAAATAAGTCGTTCATAGTATCGCAAAAATAGAAAAACTTTTTACACTTAGCACGAAGCAAAGGTAACCTCGCGAGGATTCTAGACGCGTAATGTGGACGCCCACTGTGAACGCTGTAGCGGCGCGCGCGAGCGACTTGAGGTCGCTCGCACGCGCGGGTCGCTCGCTCGCGCTCTTTGGTCGTCCACGTAGGACACGGCGTCAGTGTTACCTAGATGGAAGAGGGTTTGTCATCCATACTGACCATCAGGCCCTAAGTTATATTATGAATCTAAAGGAAGCAAAGGGTCGATTGGCACGCTGGTAAATTTTCCTTATGGGCTTTAACGCCAAAATAAATCACAGGAGTGGATTGGAATTAGAAGATGCTGATGCCATATCAAGGCTCTGCGTTGATGTGGTGAACGCTAATTCAATAGTGAAAAACAAAAACGAAAAAATTGAAATAGATCCAGGTCATGAACAAGGATGGTAGGATGACTTAGCGGATACGCACTGGCTGATAGACTTGTGAGAGTCTTGTCAGTGCTAAAAATATACAACTCATGCATTATTTAATGTGTTCAAACTCTGGGGGAGATAGTGCATTAGGAAATTTTGCGTTAGAAGTTCGAGATGATTACATGTTAAGTACTTTATTCACTAGACTGCGCCATTCTGCCTCCTCATGCTCCTGACACGTGGCTTCTCTCCGCCCGAAATGGAAAAGGGTACCTATCACGTTACTCTTTAAAATCATCTGATAGTTATTGGATCCATAAAAGTAACAGGAAATTGTCTAAATCTCAGAATCGGATGAATATCTACCTTATACTCATCTGTGCCTACTGTATCTCTATTAAACAACAGTTTAGAGATCTATCATGGCTCTAGGAATTTACCTACATTTTTCTTGTATGTGAAACTCAACTTTTTTACTTGGGTGATGTCTTGAGAAGTCAAACTAAACAAAGCTCGTTCCATGTATTTGTTTCGTAGTATTTGCAAATCTTTCAACACCTGATATTCGTCCAGTTTTCGAGAGCACGTTGACATTCTGCGCATCGCGTCTTCTATCCTGGAAAGATGTTTCATTTATATTCTCCTGTGACTTTCCAATTGGTAATACTTTTTGACTATTTTATGTGAATTTTAATCTTCCCCAAAAAATCAAATACCTATAATATACTTGCCTTTCTACTACATTGGCATCCGACAGGATAATATCCATTACTTACTTAGGTACCTATATTAAGTACATTGTTATTTTGTTATGTTTTTAAGTATGGTTTAACTGTTACAGGGTGACTCCCAACAGAAAAAGTAAGGAAAATCTAGGAAAACCTGGAAATTATGGGAAAGCCAGGGAAATTTCAGGGCACAGACTACCATGATGCATTTTAAGTTTTAGACAATTCTTTAAAACTTTGGTTCCGTGTCTGTGTGTGTGTGTCTTGAGTCCGCAAATCCTTATAACAAGCTCAATTTCCACAGTTTTCATCCGATTTGGATCAAATTTTTAGGAAATGTGCGGGCTAGGGGGTAGACGGTCCTCATTCATCGGTCCGGTTTCATTGTTTCCAACTCCATACTTCACTTTGCGCATGCGCAATCGTAAATTCAACCAAGCATCATTTTCTCACGTCCTAGTCGTCCGATCTCGCGCAAATTCGGGGCATAGTTAGGAGAAGACAATTTGAACATTCAATTTCAAGATGATCGTAACATTTAGTAGTTCCTGCCAATGCATAAATATGAAATGCTTGTAACAAGCCTAACTTTCACAGTTTGCATTCAATTTGTTGAAATTTTCTGGACTCGTGCGGGTTAGGCAGTAGGTAGGTGGTCCCCTATCAGCTTCATTGTTACCAAATCAATACCGTAAGGTGGGGCGAATAGGGTCACTTTTCAACTTTCAACGTCTGTAGTTTTTTCCCTGTTTGAAATAAAGATTTGATTCCAACGGCAACACACAGTTCCCTGCTTCTAGTTTTCATTACCATGGTCAAATAATGTAATACTATCACAGGGAAAGTGCTATGGTCCAAAAAGGGCCCTGACCCGATTGGTCCACCGGGTGAGGTGAATAGGGTCACCCATAGGTTTTTCAAGCAAAAAATTAAATATCTCCTATTCAACACTAGCGTGGACCAAATGGGTCACGGATCTTTTAAAAAAATGTTTTCCAAAACCACCAGTTTTTTTTTCTTTTTTTTTTAACCATTTTTCGGGCTGTACAACAAAAAAGCGAATTTCTCAATAACTTGTTTATTTATAAAAAGTTGAATAAATATTTATTCAGTCTTTAAATGCTATTTATCCCGTGAAATGACTGATATATTGAGTAGGTAAACATTAACCATGACTGAACATTATTCTAAACCAAATAAATTATCACAATCGAAGCATGTTTAAGCTCTGAGACTCAATGCATCAAAATTAGGAAGCTCCAAATCACTCAAAATGAGTGGCATCAACCATGAAGTGGTAGTGTCCTCGTTGAAGCTTCTTCAACCTTACAATTATAATTTTGATTGATAAGTTGCTGACCCGATTCGCCCCACTTTAGCCCGAAAACTGCCTCCCGTCGAAAAAAAATCAAAACAAATCGAACGGTTTATGCCACTGCTGTCAAATTCGGAGGGAATTATCAAAACAAGTTCAGGGTTGTGTTATCACAAGGACAGGCTGCCAACCTTCACACAGTTGGCGGGGTGAACTAAGTTTGTGGGCTATTGTAAAACAGCTGATTTGGGCATCACCATTTTCATGGCCGGGTAGCACCCATGGCGGACAGTAGATTGTTAGCTAATCGATAAATTGACGCATCGATACCTGAGGAATCGAATGCCGTTTGGATCGTCTCGATATCTTTGTCTGTTGCCGATATTTTTCTATTTTTGTAATTTTCCCGAAAATTGACCCTATTCACCCCACTGACCCGATTCGCCCAAACTTACGGTACTTCCCTTCACCCCCTAGTCGTTCGATTCCCTTAAATTTGGATGATAGTTGGGAGAAGACGATTTGATTAACCCATATAAATTTCAACATTGATTAACCCATATAAATTTCAACATTGATTAACCCATATAAATTTCAACATGATCGTATCAGTAGTAGCATGCGCTATTCAAGGTCCACACGGCTTGTGGTTATAGTGGCCACACCCGTGAAGTCGACCCCAAGGAACAACAGTCCAGGAGGGAGTACCTCTTCAGTATTCATGCTATGGTAGTGGGTTCTGTCTTCATGCCAGATCAACATGAAATTGACTACCAAAGTACTTTTTTTCCAAGCCTTGAAGAAGAAATATTAATATTCCAAAACGTCAGCCTAGAAGGAAAGTCTTTTCATTTGGACCAACCCTCGAGAACCCAAACATCTTACATTGTGTCTAATATTACGTACCTACACAACAGGAGCACAGATTTTCACATTTACAAGATGTTTAAGGAAGCCAATTGAGTTATTACTTTGGGAATAATTCTTCAGGTGTAGCAGTTGTGGTGACAGACATGAGGGCTTGCAATTCATCTTCTCTTTCTCGAATTTTCTCTTTCAGCTCGTCAATAACTTTCATTTTCTCATCTCCACCCGCGATTCCTATTTTGTAGAACCCACTCTGTGAACATCCGTAACATTCAATAGCTACCAATCTGAATTAGCGTATCGAAATTAAGATATTGAAAGCTCACGTCTGCTCTGGCCAATGACTGATTGATTTTCTTCACTCGAGAGATCTCTGATTTAAGATGCTTGATTTCTTTGGCATACGCGTTCTTCTCTTGGTTTGCAAGTTTCATCTCTTGTTTGTATTTCTCCATGAAATTCGCTTTATCTTCCGTTGCTGATTGACCCATTTCGGCAGCCATCAAGATGCATTCAGTTTGGACCAAAACGTCATTTTTAAGACCATCCAAGAGAGAGTCAATGTCCAGCGATTCCTGAAACGGAATGTATTATTACAGTGGGCTAGCCGTAATATTAGTAAACAAAGCTATATTTTATATTCTTGTCGCATGGTTCGGATGCTAATAAGTAGTACTTCAATATATGTATAGTCCAGTCAAGATGTAGGGGTACTTTACAAGAGGTTTATGCTTGCAAAACGTCATATAGTTCTAATTTTTTTGGTGTTGTAAGGACCCATGCCTACTAACGTACTGTTGCATTGTATGGTGGCACAAGACAGGTCAGGTGGGAGCTCGACAAACTCTCACCAGCATCCAGCGACTGGCCTGTCTAACCATCACCGGAGCAATGCATGGTACACCCACAGCAACCATGGTAGTTCTACTGGGCCTACCCCCAGTGGATATCTTCATAAAAGGAGAGGCCATGATGGCCTCCCTGAGGCTGAAATGGAATGGATCTTGGCGGACAACTCTCCATCGAGGTCTTACCAATATTTTGGAATTGATACAAGAACCTCTACTCGACATGGTGGCCGATATCATACCCAAAACTCTCTCCCAACCCCATCTCTACACGTCAATCATCACAAGAGAGGGGCTACGGGAGAACGAATGCTGCTCCAACGACATCATCTGGTTCACAGATGGGTCAAAAATGGAAGCAGGAACTGGAGTACATGGGGCCAAACCCAGGTGGAACACCTCGTTTCCACTTGGGCAACACACCTATGTATTCCAGGCAGAAATTGTGGCAACCGAGGCAGCAGCTGCGGAGAGTCTTAGGAGGGGGCATAAAAAAGCCCACGTTCGCATCCTTTCTAACAGTCAAGCGTCGATAAAAGCACTAACGGCTCCAACCATCTCATCCCAAGTTGCATGGTGCTGCATGCAAACCTTCAACAACCTAGCCAAACATAACCGGGTTCGCCTGTAGTGGGTGCTGGGGTATAGAGGCATTATTGTCAATGAAAAGGCTGACGAGCTCGCGAGAAAGGGCTCCCAAACGCCATTTGTAGGGCCTTGTACTGTTTTTTGTTAATAATAATGAATAAATTAAATCAGCAACCTTTCCAGCATTGATTGTTTTGGAATATTTTTATTTGTACGAGTCCTAACAACATATCAAAAAATTAGAACTATATGATCTATTATGATCTATAGCGGACAGAGAAGCATTAATAGGGTTTGGCAGTGACCTCTTAGTGAATGGAAACCTACATTCAGCTATAGGGGCAGCTGGTATTGCAGCTAAGTACGCATTGGAATCTGTGACAGGGGTTTTATATCCACCAGAGCACAGTAAGTTGGGCAGACTAGTCACAAATGTGATGGGGGTGGACAGAAGGGAAAATAACCTCAACCTGAAGAAAGAGGAAAGGGCCTCAGAGATAAATGCAATTAGACAATACCACCGGGAGTGTGAGGTAAAGGCAGCATACCCAGGAGAGGTGGGGCACTCTGGTCCAAACAGTGCAGGACAAGCTGCTAGCGGTGGAAAGGAGAGGAAAACTAAGGATTCCCCCTCTACAAACAGGCAAGGACTTACAAAAAATGGTAAGGAATGGCAACCAATGCCTCATCTTGCTACTAGGGCTCCTTTTCAAGGAAAAGAAAAAACTTACAGGGGATGGAATGCCCCAGCATGGTATAAGGTGAAGCCAACATGGGGGGAAAACCCTGTTACAGGCAGTTGGTACACACCCGAAAGTACAGCAAAGGCAGAACAAACAGTCGCCCAGAGATGCCAGGGTAAATGCCAACAAAAGATGACAAGGGAAGAGTGGCTGGAGGTGATGAGACGAGAAGAAAAAGTAGAGAACACCACGGACGAGGAGGATCAAGCAGACCTAAGGCCCCCCAAGCAGACCCCCCGTAAAATGACAAATAAAAAAGATTATGAAGAGGAAGCAGTAGACCCCACCGGATCTAAAACTACCTCTCAACACGTACATGAACTGATGCAGCACCTCACAAGTGTTCATCGAGATGAAGCAGTGCAGAGGATGGCACGCCAACAGGCCACCCAATGGGTGAGAATGGCAGGCATAGGAAATGACGGAGCGGAGGATGACTCTACACCGCAGGAACAGCAGCAGACAGAAGAGCAGCAGCAGCAACAGCAGCAGCAGCAAGAACAACATCAACAACAGCAACTGCTACACAAACAACAAAAACAGGGGCAACAAGGCAGAGATGATTATGGCGATACAGAGGAGATCACGAAACTAGGAAAACGAAGGAGAGCAGCAACTCACCGGGATAGGGAAAGAAAGAAACTCCTCAAACGGGACATTGAGCAATGCCAAGCAAATCTCTTAGACGTTGACATATTACAGATGGAATATGAACAGTGGAGAGCTGACTGGAATGCTTGGGGGTCAAACCCTAACAATATTGGTGACAAGCCCTACAAGACAGCCACTGCTAAAGTGGATAGTCTGGTAAATGGGGTGTGGAGTAATCTGCTTAGGAGCTATGCTAATGTCAAGGAGGAACTGTGTGTTTTGCGACAGCGGAATATTGATATAGGAACACTCACACAATCCATAGAGCATCTGGAAAGCACAATGGCTGGGGCCAGAGCCGATTCTATTGGCACAGCAAGCTCTGCTGAGAGCGAGTCAGGACTGCTAACATCATACATTGGAGCTCTTAAGGACACAATGCTGGAGGGCTTCCGGAGTGTTGAAGCACAGCTCAGCGCTGTTGACAGGAAGGCAGAGGCATGTGCCTCCAAAGTGGACAAGCTGGAAAGAGATGGATTAAAAGCCCTATCCAACAAGATGGAACTGATTAAGAGGCGGGTGCTCAGAAATGAGAGCAGTGAACAGGCACCAGTTAGTCTATTTGAAGGGAGGTCACAGGGGGGAACGGTAGAACCCCCAGTTCCTAAGGTGAGACTGCAGGCGAGGGACCAAAGGGAAACACCCAAGCCAGTTCCCAAATTCAAACACCCTTGGGCTCCATCAACCACTGAGGATGAGGAGCAACGGGAGGGAGAAAACACTGCAGGCGAATCGAGTGGAGGGTGGATGGAAGCCACACGCAGGCGGAAGAGTAAAACCACCAAGAGAGAGAGGAACCTCCTCAAGGAAAATTCCACCAGAAATAAAGTGGACGTAGCCATAGAAAAGGCAAAGAGAAGGCTTGAAGCGCCTCAAACCAACCTGATTGTGCAGGCACATAAAGAAGCACCCTCGGTGGGCCAAGAAATGGAGGATTCGGCCCCAAATATTTCTTACAGGGATGCCCTATGCTCCCCCGATTCAGTGAGGCGCAGAATGAGGAAAGAGATTGACCTCCGCAGTATGGGCATGGCGGTAACACAAGTGTTTCCAGCAGGCAAACATGCTTTGAAGGTAGCGGCTGCCACGCCTGAGGAGAGGATCAAAATGGCAAATGCACTAACGGACAAGGGCTTCGAGGTGAGAAAGGAAAGGCAGCCAGATAGGCCTATTCTGATGAAGATCCATGGTATAGACAGGGATATAACTAAGGGGGACCTACCTGGATATGTATGGGACCAAAATAACTGGGTACGGGATAACTACAGCAAAGAGGATTGGGAGAAACAGTTCAAGCCATCCTTCCCGACTGGTCGAAGAACAAGGGCTGATGGCTCACCTATTGAGGACTGCATATGGGTCACCCAGGTCAGCGAAGCACTGCGCAAGGCATTATTGGAGCACCGAATTCTCTACATTGGCATGGACAGATGTCGAGTTGCGGACTTTGTGGAAGTAACTAGGTGTTACAAATGCCAGGGATTTGGGCACAACGCAAAGTCAAACAAATGTCATGAGCTTGAAGAGGCATGTGCGAGGTGTGCAGGCAGTCATGGCACACAAGAGTGCCCCTTCAAAGGGATCCAGCCACCAGAGCCAAGGAAGTGCATAAACTGCAAGAGAGCTAACCTCCAACATGACCATCCTGTGGATAGCGAGCGGTGCCCAGTATATAAACGAGCTTTAAAGAGATTTATTGATAGGGTGAACCCAAAACTGTAAGATATGGCTTCCGAATCTCAAAACTCAGAATTTGAAGTGGATCTCATCATGTCTTCACCAACATATGAGACTGTAAGTGAGCAAATAGTGACATCAGTTTTCGACACGGACCTAAATCCATCTTCAACAACATATGACAGTCTTAGTGATTATGTAAGTAAATTGAATTTAGCGGAAAATATGTTCATATTTCATATGAACATACGTAGCCTAAGTAGATATTTAGATGAAGTATTGTGCTGGCTTGAATCTACGGCAACAAAACCAGACTTTCTGATCTTTACTGAAACTTTTAGTTCCTCTTGCTATAACTTGACTAATATTCCAGGTTACAATTCTTTTTATTCAGTGTCCACCCGCAACAGAAATGATGGAGTGGTCATATATGCTAATGAAAGATTAAGATGTAAACAAGAAACAATTGTCATGACAGGAGCCACAGGCCTCAACATTAGTTTCCAAATTGGTCCAGAAACGTACAGCATCATAGGTATCTACAGAACCCCATCCCAAACCCAAAATGATATTTCTCTTTTCATCTCACAGCTAAAATCAAACCTTGAAACCCTATCGAGTAACCATTCTTTTATTTTCGGTGACATGAACCTTGACCTACTAAGTAGTAATGACAATATCGACAATTATACCGACACCTTACTATCACTGGGGTACATTGGACTGATAAATGAACCAACTCGAGTCCAAGGAATGTCCAAAACTGCTATAGACCATATATTTGTTAAAACTAAAATACTTGAACTTTCCCCAGCAGTCATTAAGAGTACGATAACTGACCACTTTTCCACGGCCCTAATTATGCCACTAAAAACCCATCTGAGCCGCAAGGAAATGTACAATTTGAAAAAAGTAGATGAAGATAAACTTAGGATACTACTTAGTGAAACTAACTGGTCAACAGTAACAAATACCAACGATGTTAACCTTGCTGCAAATGAATTTATAAGATTGTTGAACGCCGGCGTTGAAATGGCTACCGAACTTAAAAGAATTACTAGCAGGGAAGTCAAACTAACACCCTGGATAACTAGAGGCCTGATTAAATCAATAAGGATAAGAGATAAACTGAAAAAACTTTCGACGAAAAACCATCTAAATTTCAATTTAAAGGAAAAATCAAATCGTTATAGAAATAAAGTAAAGGAGTTAATAAGAGCAGCGAAGAAGACATACTTTGCCAATGAAATAGAGAAAGCCCGGTAATATGAAAAAAACTTGGGACACTATCAAATCTGCAATACGAGGAACAAACGAAAGAAATAAATCAGAATGTCCACTGATCAAAGAAATAATGAAAAATGATCACGTCCCAGAAAATGTAGCGCGTAAAAAAGCTTGCGATTCACTAAACTCATATTTTTCCCAAGTAGGAGAAAAGCTCGCTGCGAAATTCTCAAATATTCAGAAGCCCCCAGATCCTCCGCCTTCAAATGAGGTGGCGGACACAATCTTTTCTCTTAGAATGATGACGGAGACAGATCTCGACAAACTACTACAAACTATGAAGGGATCCTCGTCACCAGGTATAGACGGCATCCAGGTACATCTTATAAAAAACCATATAACGAGTCTGAAAAAACCTCTTCTTCACATATACAATCTTAGTCTCACAACAGCAACATTCCCTGAAGCATTCAAAGCTGCAAAGGTCATCCCAATTTTCAAAGGCGGGACGGTGGGTGAACTCGGAAATTATAGACCAATCTCTATGTTAAGCCCGCTGTCCAAAATACTGGAGAAATTCGTGAAAAATCTGCTGTACTCATATCTTGAAGAAAACAATTCAATAAACATGAACCAATTTGGTTTCCGCAAAAATAAAGGGGTAAATGATGCGGTATTTGCACTAACCACGGACCTTTACGACATTAGGGACAAGAACAAGAAAGGTGCTCTCATACTACTCGATATCGCTAAAGCATTCGATGCAATCGATAGAGAACAACTTATGTACAAGTTAGTTAAATTAGGAATCATAGGCCCCAGCTTAGAATGGTTTAAGAGCTACTTGAAAAACCGAACCCAACGAGTGGCAATCGGCGAGTGCTCTAGTGAAGAAAGCAATACCTAATGATTTTGGTGTGGTTCAAGGAAGTACATTGGGTCCACTATTGTTTTTGGTGTATATAAACGAAGTGGCATCTCTAGAACTACCCAATACCAAAATGTATTTATTTGCGGATGACACTGCCGTGTTAGTTGAAGGTGACACGTGGGAGAATGTATATAGCAAGGCAAACCTAGCAATCAATGTGATTGGACGATGGTTCTGTGAAAACTATCTTACATTGAACACTAAAAAGTCAAAATTAATTATTTATGGAGGAATGAAATCATATGTTTACGATAAAAATTTAAGCATCATACTACATACATGTAGATCAAATAATAACTGTTCCTGTGGGAAAATAGAACGTATAGCTGAGCATAAGTATCTTGGGTTAGTCTTGGACGAAGAGCTAAACTGGAAACCCCATATTGACTATACTCACAATAAAATTAATAAATACATGTATATATTCTATAATATTCGACACACACTCCCTAGAAATACGATAAAACTAATTTATTACAGTATGCTACAATCTGTACTTGAATATGGCATAATTGCTTGGGGTGGGACATTCTCAACCCATATTAATAAATTACATGTACGCCAGAAAATCATTGTAAAAATTATGCATTCTTTACCGATTAGGACTCCATCTGACAATGTATTTAATATCGCTAAGCTATTTACTATAAGGCAATTATATGTTAAAAATTTACTTCTGCAATTCCATAAGGATCCACAAATAATAGGTTCACAACGTAACCCAATGTATACAACAAGGTACGTAGCCGCAGGAAATGTAATTGCACCTAGACCAAGACTAACGTTGTCAACTCACAATCCGAAATTCATTATTTACATTATCCACAGAGCGCTAGAGGGCCATATGAAAAATGCTCAAAGATTTACAAGACAAAACTACAAAAAACATATTTTAACCTGGCTAGTAGAAAAGGGGGAAGCGGGATGTGAAACTGTTTTAAGCAGTATTTATGTACAGTGATTATTTTAGAAAATTATTATAAGAACATTATATACATAACATTATATTTTTAAGTACCGTTTGTATCATAGAGTAGATAGATTGTAAGACATGAGCGAATCACCAAGACCTTCCCCAACAACACGGGCCAAGCCTATCGTTGGGAAAGAAATCGAAGTGAGTAGCTTAAGTTGTTCAATTTGTACCATATTTATAAAATGAATTTGTATGATTAAAATAAAATAAATAAATAAATAAATATTGCTTCTCTGGACTTGATGTTTAATAGGTTTTTGTAAGTTTTACCCATAGTTTGTTTGAATAAGTTAGGTACCTTTTTAAGAATCCTTCTCCTTCTTTCGTACGTTTTCTCTACCAGCATCGCTGCTTCAGGTTGAGTTTTCGCCTGTTCGATTTCAACAGCGATCTCTTGAATTCTATATTTTTCGTTTTCAATTCTTTCAGCTTGCCCCAAATCATTGGTCAAAAGCTTGTCTTCTAGCTGAAATTTATGTAGACAATCTCACTTAAGACCAACTTATTTTAAAGTTAGAACCTAATTGCTATAATAATTATTAAAAAAATATCAGATACCTAGTTATGGCACCAGGGACTTTTGGTATAAACGAGGGGGTGTATATGATTGAAAATAAAGCTTTTGCAATGGATGAAAAAATTTTAAATTAAAATTTTCCAACATTTTCTTGATAGAAAACCGTTTTGTGGCATTCTGAAATGATTCCTGAAGTTTGTGCTTTCTCATATACCTACATATTTATGCATGTCATTTCAGACGATATGGGAAAAAAAATTATATATATGTATATACCTGTGGTGAAAACCACCCCCTCTTGTCAACAGCCCTTTTCAGGGCTACCAAAAAGAGGTAGACACAACACAAAAATATTTATAAGACGTCGAGTTACAACTCCGTCAAACAAAATATTTCACCAGAGAGAAAATACGAATTTCTCTCTCAAAAGTGAAATATTAACTAATAACATACAAGGCGACCTCCCTAGACACTTACTGGGCGAGAGAGATGCGACAAGTATCTCGAACCAAGTCGCCTTGAACGAGAAAACTCAAACAGAAAATCAAACGTCCTCTAAAACTAGCAAGGACAATTCAAACAAGCCTACTCGCCAATCAGAAACACTGATTACACGAGAGACAATAGGCGAACCAACCAAGAGGCGGCAAGCAACCACCTCTGGTCCAGCAGCCACCCCGGGGATCCCGTCTGAACAACGGACGCAGAGAAAGCACCCGAGGTCCCCGTCTAAACTCAAGGTCGTCGGCTCCGCGACGGACGCTCGTAAGCCACCCCCGGGGACCCCGTCGCAACGACGGACGTGGGGAAACCACCCCGGGGGACCAGCTCAGCTATCATACTCGCAGATACTGAGAAAACAATGTGCGAGCCAATGAGATTACACAGTCGAATTAATGAAATTAAGCGGACCAATCAGGAGGCGGCAGGAGGCGGCCACCTCCCTATAAATACCCCGCTCGGAGCCCTCCGAAATTCATTCTACTCTCCGCTCTCGACGACGACACCTCGAAGTACGAAGATTTCTACACGCTCTACGCTGACAAACCTTCTGCATCCCGAGTTCATCTCAAGAACGGCTTCCTACTGCTTTCTACAAGGCCTACCTTCTCTCCACACAGATCTCGCATTGGCATCTACGAGTCCAGTGATTATTCATCCTGCTCATTGCCCAACGTAGTTCATCTGTCAGGACGCCACCCGGTACATCTATCGATATTCTCTTTAGATCGTACGCCCGCAGGGACGTTCCTAGCCGTGTCACCCGGGTTTCGTAGCACTAGGCTCGTCACCGACCGCTGGGGCACGCCGGTAAATTACTCAGCTCATCCGCTCTAATTTACCGTCCAAGGAAGTCTTTTTTCAAGACTACAAGGTAGGACCCTGACATACGAGCAAAGGAAAGAAGCTCTGTCAAGCGAGTCCACCTTCCTAAACCCTCTATTTCTATACATAGAGGCATCGAAACGAGCTAATAACTCGGCTATTTCGATGGAACGCCGGCCGTCCTATTTCCTCATGCAAGGGGAGGCAGACGACGGCGAGGCCGGGCCTCTTAGCCCCCGTAGCGCTACCTACACGCTACCCGGCCAATCCGCCGGTCCCAGCGACGGCGCAAGGCTTGATCCTCACGACGAGATAGCCTTCTCATCTAACGTATTCACGAAGGAAACGTTAGATCAAGCCTCGCCTATACAAAAGATCGAGGATACCTTTCAGACCCGCTCTGAAGTCAATCATTATGATTCGACCAAGCTGTCCGAATACCCACGATATTCGACACAAGCCTACCCGGCCGATCCGAGTGTCAAATACACTCCAAATGTACAAAAAACGAAGGATACTTTTCAGTACCTCAACCAAGCTCAACATATTCCTCCTACAGATATAAATCTTAGGCCGGAATATTACAAAACGGCTCAGTACCAAACTGATCGAACCCAGCACCCACTATGCGAGCCCAGTGCTCCACGCGGCTGCGACACGAACTATCTCTCAGTTCATCCCGCCAAGCAAGCTGACCTTGACGGATTCGCTCACATTCCTTACAGGAATAACACGGGGACTAACCCGCATAATCAGAATATAAATGTCCCACTTGGTCTACCGACACCAAGTAAAACATATTTAAATCCACTACAAATGGTGACCCCGCCTTTGAACAGGCTTAACACGGAGCATTTCGTTCCCTCTTATGAAGCTAGTGGATTTCAGGGAACCACTGCGGGCGTGCGACCCCCGCCGGGCCTCTACGCCCCACATCTCACTCAACAACCCTCTACACAAAGTGGCTTTCGAGCACTTTTAGAGGAGATGGGAGATTATCAAAAACCAATCTTCCAAAAGAAGAATATCGATCGTGCACTCGCCGAGTTCGATCAATACTGCGTGCGAAAACACCTGAGAACGCAGAACGAATGCTTCTCAGCTATATACAAGTGGGTACCAGAAGAAATGAGGGAAGCTATCGACTCAGCTTACCTCACGGCACCCCACGCACCCTACGAAGAGGCCAAACAGCGCCTACAGCGAGAATACGGGTTGTCCTTACAGGACAGGCTCCTCGCACTCGAGGACCCCGCATCTCTCGCCAAAAAACCCAGCACCAAGTACCACGAAATGTACTCTAAAGCTGTTGGGTACTTTTCAGAGGCTCTGATCACTCAAAAGTGGATCGAAACTCTACCCATCGAAGCACGAGGTATGGTCGCAGCTCAGCCTACCACAACCGCCCGGCTCGACCTAGCTGATACGCTACACGCGTACAAAACAGAGAATACCTCTCTAAACATACGAGGAGTAGAATCTACTCCGAAACCCATGAAAACTGGTTTCAAAAAGGCCCTCTCACAACAAGCTGAGTTCAAACCCCAACCAGTAGAGAGTAGGCCTCACAAACCGACGGCCTATGTCTGTCGAAACCACGCACGTTTCGGTAACGAAACTCGCAAATGTGCAGACCCAGAACACTGCACTTGGAAGGCAAACACTGCTTCCAAAACTAGCAAAAAGGCAGCGACTGTAAGCCAGCCTAAAACCTGGGTTTCAAACGAAAATACTCAGAGATCGGTACAAGAAAGTACCGTTCCAACCTCCGACGTAGAGAGTTCGGAAAACGAATAACTGCCAGTGTATCTGAGCCTATACACCGGCAGTCTACTGAGTATAAAAGGCTTTTTTTCAAGTGCAAACTAAATGGCACTGAATTTCTCATCGACACGGGAGCAGAAGTGAACATTCTGCCCCACAATGTCACTAAAAAATTGGGCTTAAAAATTCGTAAGTCCAACGTAAAGCTCACAGCAGCTAACGGAGCCCCTATAGACACACTAGGGCGAGCTGACACGACAATTAACATCGGCCTCGGAGACATGACCACCGATTTTATGATCACGAAAGTTGATCTAGCGATCCTAGGTATACCATTCCTCGAGTCTTGGGATATCGGAATACGGGTCAAACACAAGTACATTTATAAAGATAAAATAAAGAGCTATGCCGATCAAAAAATAGCTGCAGTCATGAACAAAAAATTCACTGACGAACAAATAGCAGCTACTATCCCTCATCGTGACAACAACCCTCAACCAGAGGACGTGCAAATCACGGAGGACGAAAACATTCGCTCTATCATTGAGAAATACAATGATAAAATGAGCAAACTTCAAGGAAAGTGGAAAAACAACGGGGTTTACCACCGTATAACCACGGAAGGAACACCAGTACACTTCCGAGCAAGACCCATGGCGGGCGAAAAACGGGCTCAAGTCAAAAGTACTTTTGACAAAATGCTTTCAGAAGGCATAATTGCACCATCAGATTCCGAATGGGCATCCCCGTTACACTGTGTGCCAAAAAAAGACGGGTCATGGAGAATCACCGGCGACTACCGTTTCCTGAACGCGAAAACGAAGAAAGACGCCTACCCTCCTCCTCACATTCGCTCTTTCCAAGCGAATTTACATGATACACGAATCTATTCGACAATAGATTTAAAATCGGCATATTACCATATTCCGATGCACCCAGATGACGCTCATAAAACTGCAATTATTACACCTTTCGGTCTGTATGAGTTTAAGAAAATGAGCATGGGTTTGGCCGGAGCGGCTCAAACATGGCAAAGATACATGGACAGCATCATGCGAAAATTTGATTTCGCATTTGTATACCTAGATGACATCCTGGTGGCTTCTAAAAATTATAAAGAACACATGAACCACCTCAAACAAATTTTTGACAAGCTAGGGGAACACGGACTTCGAGTAGGTTTTGATAAATGCATTTTTTCAAAACCTACCGTCGATTTCCTAGGTTTCACTATCTCGAAAGAAGGGATAATTCCTAAACGAGATAAAATAGAAGCCATAGAACAATTTCCTAGGCCGATAGACGTACGAAGCCTACGCAGATTCCTAGGTATGTGTGGTTTCTACCGAGCTTGCTCAAGTAAATTCGCTCACACGGCACAACCTCTGTATGACTCCATTCAGTCAAACAAAAAAAAATGACAAAACACCTATCGAATGGACATCAGAGAGAGAAAAAGCTTTCAACAGCTTAAAACAAGCAATGATTAAAGCTACATTACATAATATAGCTCATCCACACCCTACAGCGGAGTGGAGATTAGTCTGCGACGCATCCGACACACACATCGGAGCGGCACTGGAGCAGGAAATTACAGACAAACACGGCTCGAAATCTCACCAACCATTGGGATTTTTCAGTAAAGAAATTCCGGAACAATGGAAGAATAAAGCATCATTCGACAAAGAGATGTTCGCCGTTTACCAAGCTTGCATTCATTGGCACAATGACTTGGACGGCCGATCTTTTCATATTTGTTCAGATCACAAGCCTCTGCTAGGCACGATGCTTAAGAAAAATGCACATTTTTCTAAAATGAGATTAAGATGGCTAACATACATCTCTCAAATGACGAGTGACATTCGTCATATACCCGGAGAGAACAACGTCGTCGCCGACGCACTCTCCAGACCCTTCGACCCGGTTGAAATTCAAACAAAATCGATTTCAACACAAACTGACGAGGGTCCACCCATAGCCGAAATTTCGCATATTACGGCTGCAATAGAGTGCAATCTTCTACTGCACATTTCAAATGCACAAATTCGTTCTCCTCCTAACACAGAGGACAAATTGAAACTCACACGAGTTGAATTCCCTCAAGGAGAAATTTGGTGTAACCTAGACCTAGGACACCCAAGACCTTATATTCCAAACGAAATAAGGCAAGAAATAATCAGCCAAATTCACAATTTGGGACACCCAGGTATACACTCTACAGTGTATAAAGTTAAACAAAGATATTTTTGGCACGGACTCCGTGCAGATGTCTCCAACTGGGTCCGAGCGTGCGAGACTTGCCAACGAGCAAAAATCACTCGCTCCGTGAAGCTCCCTTACTCCGAATTTGAAACGGCTAACAAATTTGCACATGTACACGTTGACATTACCGGACCCTTACCTTTAGCTAAAGGAGGGAAACGTTACATTCTAATGATGGTCGATAGAGCAACGGGTTGGCTAGAGGCAGTCCCTCTCAACAACATCGAAACAGCCACGATCACAAACGCCTTTATCAATATTTGGGTAGCTTCAAAAGGCGTACCTAAATACATCACAAGTGATCAAGGCACACAATTCGAATCAGATCTATTTAATTCCATTATGGAACGTCTCGGAGTAAAACATACTCACACGTTACCATACAAACCGTCAACAAACGGAATGGTAGAACGCAGAAATAGATCTTTGAAAGAGGCTCTCAAAGCACAAAACGAAAATTGGCTCGACGCCCTTCCAAAAGTACTACTCGCCATGCGTACGGCAGTAGACCCAGCAACGGAAACTACACCGTTCCAGAAAGTTTACGGAATTGACGTACCACTCCCAGGAGACATTTTCGTAACTTCTACAAACCTTTCTGAGCCTCTCTTCTTCCGGCCTACGCATATTAAACATAATAATACGAAATATGCCGTCAACATGCCCAAAAATTTGGATACATGTACACATGTCTATATCAGAGTGCCCACACAGCTCACCTCTCTGCAATGTCCTTACACGGGACCATTCAAAGTGGTTAAAAGAGATAAGTTTTCGGTTACAGTGCAAATTGGCGAACATACGAAAAAAGTTCCCAAACAGCAAATAAAACCAGCTTACACTCTAAAAACAGACGAAGCTGTGTCACTAAACAAAAATCAGGCAGAAAATAAGGAGGAGACTCCCCGAAAATCTGCCAGAAGGCACGTCCCCTCTACCAAATTCGACGAGAGGTGGGTGACTGCGCTCGAAACACCCCAGCCGGCGTCGTCGTTAATAACACGACGTCTTGGGGGGGCGCCTGTGGTGAAAACCACCCCCTCTTGTCAACAGCCCTTTTCAGGGCTACCAAAAAGAGGTAGACACAACACAAAAATATTTATAAGACGTCGAGTTACAACTCCGTCAAACAAAATATTTCACCAGAGAGAAAATACGAATTTCTCTCTCAAAAGTGAAATATTAACTAATAACATACAAGGCGACCTCCCTAGACACTTACTGGGCGAGAGAGATGCGACAAGTATCTCGAACCAAGTCGCCTTGAACGAGAAAACTCAAACAGAAAATCAAACGTCCTCTAAAACTAGCAAGGACAATTCAAACAAGCCTACTCGCCAATCAGAAACACTGATTACACGAGAGACAATAGGCGAACCAACCAAGAGGCGGCAAGCAACCACCTCTGGTCCAGCAGCCACCCCGGGGATCCCGTCTGAACAACGGACGCAGAGAAAGCACCCGAGGTCCCCGTCTAAACTCAAGGTCGTCTGCTCCGCGACGGACGCTCGTAAGCCACCCCCGGGGACCCCGTCGCAACGACGGACGTGGGGAAACCACCCCGGGGGACCAGCTCAGCTATCATACTCGCAGATACTGAGAAAACAATGTGCGAGCCAATGAGATTACACAGTCGAATTAATGAAATTAAGCGGACCAATCAGGAGGCGGCAGGAGGCGGCCACCTCCCTATAAATACCCCGCTCGGAGCCCTCCGAAATTCATTCTACTCTCCGCTCTCGACGACGACACCTCAAAGTACGAAGATTTCTACACGCTCTACGCTGACGAACCTTCTGCATCCCGAGTTCATCTCAAGAACGGCTTCCTACTGCTTTCTACAAGGCCTACCTTCTCTCCACACAGATCTCGCATTGGCATCTACGAGTCCAGTGATTATTCATCCTGCTCATTGCCCAACGTAGTTCATCTGTCAGGACGCCACCCGGTACATCTATCGATATTCTCTTTAGATCGTACGCCCGCAGGGACGTTCCTAGCCGTGTCACCCGGGTTTCATAGCACTAGGCTCGTCACCGACCGCTGGGGCACGCCGGTAAATTACTCAGCTCATCCGCTCTAATTTACCGTCCAAGGAAGTCTTTTTTCAAGACTACAAGGTAGGACCCTGACATACGAGCAAAGGAAAGAAGCTCTGTCAAGCGAGTCCACCTTCCTAAACCCTCTATTTCTATACATAGAGGCATCGAAACGAGCTAATAACTCGGCTATTTCGATGGAACGTCGGCCGTCTTATTTCCTCATGCAAGGGGAGGCAGACGACGGCGAGGCCGGGCCTCTTAGCCCCCGTAGCGCTACCTACACGCTACCCGGCCAATCCGCCGGTCCCAGCGACGGCGCAAGGCTCGATCCTCAAGACGAGATAGCCTTCTCATCTAACGTATTCACGAAGGAAACGTTAGATCAAGCCTCGCCTATACAAAAGATCGAGGATACCTTTCAGACCCGCTCTGAAGTCAATCATTATGATTCGACCAAGCTGTCCGAATACCCACGATATTCGACACAAGCCTACCCGGCCGATCCGAGTGTCAAATACACTCCAAATGTACAAAAAACGAAGGATACTTTTCAGTACCTCAACCAAGCTCAACATATTCCTCCTACAGATATAAATCTTAGGCCGGAATATTACAAAACGGCTCAGTACCAAACTGATCGAACCCAGCACCCACTATGCGAGCCCAGTGCTCCACGCGGCTGCGACACGAACTATCTCTCAGTTCATCCCGCCAAGCAAGCTGACCTTGACGGATTCGCTCACATTCCTTACAGGAATAACACGGGGACTAACCCGCATAATCAGAATATAAATGTCCCACTTGGTCTACCGACACCAAGTAAAACATATTTAAATCCACTACAATACCTATATGTAATGTGTGTGTGTCCTTCAGGACGGTAACTCTCCTTAGGATTGAGATAAAAATAGGTACCGGTTTTATGCCAAAAAATCAAGCTTTTTAAATGAAAGGATGAGTTCGATGGCCAGCACTTTTTGAGCACATTAAATTGGCATTATTTCAAAGATGTGCTTTAAAAAAAAAAGGCACTAAAAACTGCTAAAAACCATTAATTTTTTTTTTTTTTTTTTAAAGCAGAATTTTAGTCAAAAGAAGTCCGCTTGACGAACTAGAATATTAAAAAAATTATAAATAAATTTATGCTGAAAAATGTACTATAATTTCATTAATATTTGAAGGCTAAAAATCCAAAATCTATTTCAATTGTCGAATATTATTTATAACGATTGATTTTTTTGCCATAAAATTGGTTGTTAACAATAAAGTCCTGAACTTTCAAAACAATTTAACATAATATAGTACGATAATTTACAAAAATTCGCTCATGCGGTCATACTGTACGACTGAAACTTTGTTCTTCAATTTTTATACTTACTTTAATATCAAAAAGATTCTTCTTTGTTTTGGTTAGATCGAAGGTCAGTCGATCCAATTCTCTTCTTTGCAAGAATGTCAGGTGTTTGAGAGCTTCGATAATACCCTGTAAAGAATATTAGGTAGGCGAATTATGTCAGTAGCTCTTCAAAAAACAACGCAGTTAGGGGTACCAGTTATTGGTGCCTGAGTATACTGGTGGGCAGAAAGGTACATATCTCTTACGAGGTATCGCATGAATAAATAGCTAAGAATAAGTAGGTATATGTAACTAAATAAAGTTGGTAACTACAATATCGTTTGTATTAGGTACCTAATCAATATCTTTAAATATCACTCTAGATTTTTAATAAATTTTTATTTACATTTTGAGATTGGTCCTTGCAAATCAACCAAGCTTGTTTATCGTTTTTTAAGACGTCTTTGATTTCTTCGCTCGCTCCATGTTCTATTTGTTTCAAAAGTTTTCTCATTTTTTCGGTTTTCTGATCGAGCTCTCGTCCTTCTATTTGATATCTTTTTATAGCGGAGTCTTTCTTCATTTTGGTCCATTTTAACGTTTTCTCTGAAAAGATGTTGAAAGTCAGATCTCCTTACTTGAGACGAAAACGGACGTTTGGTTTAGAGTGTTAGGGGGATTATATCTTACCTATTGTGTAAACTTGAACGTTATGTACCTACTTGTCTTAGGGTTAGACTAAACGGGATCTCGCAATCCGGTGCGAATTTTCCTGTCCTCTGTTCGACGGGATCTCGGTACCGTGTAAGCCCATCCTACCTGCTCCACGGAATTTCGCAGTCCGGTGCACTTTCCTATCAACATCCTATAGGACGAAAGTGTTGGGATGCCTCCCTGATTTTACTCAAGGGGATCACGAGTCCGGGTTAAAATCAGTTCTCACTTCCTTCCAGTATCCAAAGATCAACTAGGGTTTTTATTAGCCAAGGTACCTACCGTAAAATGGGGTAATAAGGGTCAATTTACAACTTTGGAAGCCCCTCCTAGCCAGAGTGATTTTTTTCTGCAATTTTTTAATTTTTTGTGTTATTAGTCTTGACCTGAAGAAAGCAACGCTTTATTAAAATAATTGTTTTAACCCTTGTAGGAGCTTATCTATTTTTTTAAATGGTCTGACCCTTATAAACACGAAAGTGGGGTGATTAGGGTCACGTGCTTTTTTCAGCAAAAATCTCTCTTTTACGCACTCCCTGGGATACAAGGGTCACAAATTTAAGTTTCAAAAAAACCAAAACGTGCCAAAATCGAAAGAAAATGTTATTTCCATTAAAATAAACATTTTTTCAATCACATTATCCATTGACTTGGAAAATAATAAAGCAGTAGAAGCAAATGTCTCTGTCGTAAAATATCATTAATAAATTTGGAATTGAATCAACAATCAAAAATACTTCTTCACTAAGACCCCAAATTATTAATTTAAACTAAAAAGAACTTGAACACAAATCACCAAACTAAGAACAATAATAAAACAGTTGTGGCAAACTTAGTCACGGAACATGAAGGTTCCCCTTACATTAGAGATAGGGGTTAGCAATCTCTCCATCTATTCGAACCCAATAGAATCAATATCACGAACAGTTGGAAATAAATATTAGTCAATGACACCTTTATAGTTCTTTAGAAAGGAGCAACGGAGAGGCTTCTTTTTTTTTCTGGATGCCTACGATCTGACAGACGAACATTTTTTTCTTCTCCTTTTTCGTATTTTTGTCATAGACGATAGATGTTTGGGGGAAGTTGTGAAGTTGGATTTTCGTTCGAGGTTTATTTCGCGAGAGATAATAGATGCGAGGCATGGTGACCCTTATTGCCTGGATACCACTGAAAACAAGCGTCCTCTTGAAAAAATAAATCTATAAAATGAAATACTGCATTTAAAAAAACGCTGCATATGTCGATCAAAACAAAACAAGCAACTAGGGATGCTAATCGATTTTCGATTAAATCGAAAAATCGATTTCTTACCTCCGATTTCCGATTTTTTTACAATCGATTGATTGTACCGATTTTTATCCAGAAATCGATTTTTTTGTGGAATCGATTTTCATTGCGGTGTTTGTTTTCTGTATCGATTTTCAATTTCAAAAGTTTTTATTTTCTTTTTACATGGATGAATATATCAATATATATGCACATTTTTCAATTTACGTAAATAAAATATGATGGAAATAAATTTAATATATGCTTTTTAAAGATTTTTAAAGAAAATAAAATTGTTCGCCAGTTTAAGTAGCTATTTTCAGCTTCCGTTCTGACGAAATCAGTTTGGGTAAAACTTTTTTGAGATGGCTACCTTCTTTTTCAGAATAATTGAAGAGTATACATTATAATTCTAATTTTAAATAATTGAAGATCATACAATTCAAGTAAAAGTATCATTCTTATCATAGGGTGACGAATTACAATTCAATTTCAAAAATTACTTAATAATTAGTTATAAAATGACCCTATCCATTATAATAAAGATGAAACTTCTCCACTATTCTCATCTATGTCCCATATCCAGTCGTTTATTATTTTTTTATAATTTTTGAAGTTAATTTCTCTTTTTGTTTTGCACGGTAGTAAATTGTACAGGCGTGGGGTGATAAACGTGAATGATTTCTGGAACTTTTCTATATTTGCTTGGGGGAGTTTAACCTGTTTAGTTCTGTTTGCCTGCTTTAATGTTTCTTTACTTTTTGAAATGTATATTTTTAATGTTTTTGTAATTAGAAGTTTTTTTATTGGCATTATTTTTATTTTTTTGAAGAGAGGAAGGGAAGGTGTTGTTTTATTTTTTCCAAAGATTAATCGAATGAATTTTTTTTGAATTTTGGTTAAAGATTTTAAATGTTTTTTTGTCGTTGTTCCCCAGCATTCAATTCCATATTGCAATCTGGACTGAACTAGCGCAAAATATATATTTCGAAGTAGATTTATGGGACATTTCTTCCTCAAAGAATAGAATTTTCTGAGTGCAATATGCAATTCTTTTTGCAATTTTTCAACATGTATTATCCAATTTAGTTTCTCATCTATTGTCAAACCCAAATACTTGATCTGGTTGGTTCGGAGGATTCTTATACAGTTGTTAGAGCATACTTAATTATTTTTTCTATTACATTGATGGTACACTAAATGTTCAAAAAATTTCATTTTCTTATTTAAGTTAAATAATATAAATTTACTTTTGGGGCTTAAAACTAAGGAATTATAGTTTTTTAGTATTTTACTACTCTTTGTATTGTATGTGTACCTACGCAGCCAGACCCACGAAAAGGAGACAACACCAAAGTATAAAAAACCAACCGGTTGAAAGGCGGCACACTTTCCAAGTTATTATTTTTGATCAGCGTACCCGAAGATTTCTTTTTCAGTGTGTAGTGTGTAGCCCAGAATACCTTGTACATACTTTATGATTCTTTATTAAACTTGGCTCACCTCAATATGCTCATTGATCACTCCAACTCCCTCATTATATTTTTACTATGCGAAATATGTCATGCATAGTTACAGTAACAGTACCTACCAATACTTTCCTAAATAATTTTAAAAGGTAAAATATTCAATTACCTTAACAGATCATGCTGTTTTTATATAATAGATAACTTTTTTATTGTGTTAAAAATCGATTTTTATTAAAAATCGATTTTTTTGCCCGATTAATTGATACAATCGATCGTGAGCTCTCGATTAAAAATCGATTGTCAAAATCGATTGTTGGCTACCGATTTTGCATCCCTACAAGCAACTGCAAAGGATGTTCAAAGGTCCCACTCAAAACGACGAAGACAGTGCTTCCAACAGACAAAGTTTTGGTGATCTTCAAAACAGAGAAAAAAGAGGGTGTGGTTCACTTATTCCCCCACAGAGTTCATCTAAGTACATGAGGTCTCTAACTCCACAGATAGTTAGGTAATAGTGTCCTTCAGCTCCATGATTTTTCTCGTAGATTTAGAAGCAATACGGAACCCTCCAGAACCTGGAAACGGTGGGAACGAAGTTTTGACCCTAATAGCCCTACCGACCCTAGAAACCCCGTTTTACGGTACCTATCACAGTATGAACACGTCAAATTCAAACTTATTGCTAGACTTAGCAAAATCACTATTACCTACGAGTAGAGGACACGAGTAAACTACAAGTTAGTAACTGTCTTTGAATAAAATACTTCATGTAAAAAATCGATAACACCTACAGGAATAGGACCTAGTACACTTACATACAAGTTAGTACTTACACTTATTGGGGTTAGACTCACCATGTAAATCAATAATCCCTACAAGTATTGGACCTGTGAGTACCTACAAGTTAGTACCCTTCTTGGGGTTAGATTCATCATTTTAGGGCCACTTTCACCAACAACATAAACGAGTTTAAGTTAGAAAAGATTAACAAATAATCGAGATTCCAGCTAATCGTCTTTCACCAAACCACTTTACGAGTTTAAACTCCTAACGAGGTGGCTTGAGGTTAATCTCCCAATCTCGGCCAGTTAACTCTTGCCAATCTCCGCTTTATAAGTTGTTGGTGAAAGTGGCCCTAAATCGGTAATCCCTACTCGTTAGTATGGGACCTGAGTATTCCTATAGTTAGTAGGTACCCTTCTTGGGGTTAGCAAATTTACCATTTAAATCTATGATCCCTGCAAGTACCTATGTATAGGAAAATGGGACTGAGTCGTATGAGTGTAAACATACAAGGTAGTAGGTATCTACCTTGGGGTAAGTAGTAGGTAGGTACCTCTCTTGGGGGTTAGACTCACCATGCAGTAAATCGCTAGTCTCTCTTTATTATTTATTTTGTTTTGTATTAGAGCTTTTGTCGATTTAAGACTGTTTTTACCCCATAAATCACTTTTGAAAAAAATTGGCTCTAGGTATACATGATCTTACCCTTCCCTTCTTGGGGTTAAGCTCACCATGTAAATCGATAATCCCTCTTAATTGTTTAATTTTGTCTTTCGTGGTCCACATGACCAGTTCTTTCTTCCTGTTCTCGACATTGTTTCTTGCTTCGTCTCCTTCAAACATCTCGCCAGCATCCCCCATTTTTCGATGTTCTGTAAAGTTAGTAAATAAATTATTAATCACAGTTGTTCAATTTGAATAAAGAGACAGTAGGTAGTTCTCTCTCTCTCTCATTCGCCCCCTCTCTTAGGCGTTTTGCAATTGATTTCCCTAGGCTCTAGGCATGTTAGATTACAGTTAGTACAGGCGCTGGTAACACAACATTTTGATTACTCTCTAACTGACATGTGTGATGTAACTGGTGAAGATGTAGAGAGGCTGCAAAAGGCGCATAATGCGGTAGTGAGATATGTATATAGATTGAGAATAGATGATCACATATCACCTTATTATAAAAAGCTAGGATGGCTGAAAATAAAGGAAAAATTTCTGTAGGATGCATGGTTTAGGAATTATTAGAGAAAACTTTAAAATGGGCAAATTAAGGCATCTTTATGAGGCCGCTATTTTGTATTCCACCAATTTTGAGGTGGCAGACCAAGATTTTCTCACTCAGAACGGACTATTCAAAATCTAATCTCAAACCTTTTTCTCAAATTACTGACTATTTTCGGCCTCGGCTCCAGGACTAAAACGAGTGCTCACTGTGCTTAGTCACTCCTGCTGTAACTCCAGTAGTACAGTAGTCTCTTTGAGTATTAATAAGTAGTATTATTAATAAGAGTATTAATTCTTATTAATACTCAAAGAGTAGTCTTCACATTTTACCAACTCCTTTCACATTTCACTAACTCCTACTTTACAACTACCTAGTCTGTGCTCTGTGGCCACCTATCTTAAACCACCACCATATTACCTCCCAATGGCTGTTGCCACTGTCACTCTAAGAGTTGGACTTCAGTAACGCGCCACCAAGTTTGACTTCACGTGGAACAACTTTTGACGTTGACTTCAGTGTAACATTCAAATTTTCACTTTGCCTTTTGTTTTTGTATCGAATATTAGAAGCTCAGTTTACTCAAATGGGTCAAGGCACAAGAAGGTATAAACGGAAGTTCCAGAAAAAGAAACCTGACGCTGAGGTAAGCTGATTCTGTATACCGAGGTTTGATGTGTAGTTTGCTCCTTGTTTAGATGTATCGTGTTCAGTCGGATAATTTTTCATGTTTTATCATCATTTAAGATGTTGTCGTTGTATTATTTAAAGTAACTTAGCATAATACGTACAAAATCTTGACATAGGAGTAGGTGAAGATACTGAGTTGTCTGTTGCCTGTAACATTGCTGCTTGTTTTTCAAATCAAATTTCCAATCATAAGTACACATAAGATAAGGATATATACCATTTTTTCTAGCAAAGCAACGGAGAACGTCGGGCGTACAAGGACATCGTGAGAGATAGCGAGGAATTCGTTAAGTATTACAAGGTAAAATGTGTTATTACTAATACCCTAATACCGTATGTAGGTACATACTTAATATCTTATTATGTAGGTTTATCTAACTTCAATTGGTATATGCTTACCAAGTTTAGTATTTGATTAGAAAGTAATGATGCCGATGAACTATATTTCTTTACAACCCCTAGGCGCAATCCAGCAATATTTCTTGGAAGAGTTGACAGAGTATCTGATACAGTTACACTCGAAACGAAATCTACTTACTAATAATACGACCGATATTCCGTTGAACTCACTGCCAAGCTAGTAGTTGTTTAGTTGCTTCCTTACCTTCTGCATAATTTCTCCTTCACAACCATTTTAATAGCATAATTTTGGAGAGATCAATTACCAATCCTATGGGTTTAAAAGCTTAATGATTCTGGTTCGTTCGAAGGTAAAGTTCTGGTTGAGTATGCAGAAATCTGTTAAGTTCAATTGAGTATTGAACTTCATATCTTGACAGACGTAAGAGATTTATTGAAACATTATAAAGTTGATTCGTGTATCTGTTCTCCAATTTTGTATTAGTTATGACATTCCGAAAAATTGCTGGAAATGTTCCTACGAAAATAGATTGTAAGGTATGTGGTGGAGCTTTGCTCTTTTAAAGTTTTGCTTCTACTCTACTAAGAATGTTTCGGCTAATCTTCAAATAGATAACTATCTACAACGTAATGGTGAAGATTATGTTTTGCGCATTTATTTTTTTCCATTCCAATGAGACAAAATTATCTGGAGGTATCTGACACGGCAGTTCAGCTGAATTTAGTTCCAACAAGTTTCTTTAAATGATATTATGCTACAATTTTGGAATCAACGATTTTTAGAGCAGTTTTTGATTATTTATCTTCACACGAGCATTTCTGTGCATTAACAAAAATTATCATTTGGAATCGCACAGCTTTAGGTACAAAAATGTGAAGAAGTGTTGAAATGCTGGGTGTCCAACACGAAATTACATCTAATACTGTCATATATTTGATGCATAAATGTTAATTGTTATTTACCGATCCTACTTCTATCAGTTGGGTTCACGTTAAAATTTTCTGTCTTTCTTGGAGCCAATTAACGGTAGGAACGCAGCATTCTTTTGCTCCTGGTTAATTACATTTCTCAAGTTAAAAAAAATGTTTTTAGCAGATGAAATAGAATCAATTTTGGTAGGTACCAGGAAGTCAGGTTATGATATGGTTTCTGCCATTTGTTGTCCTTGAATGCCAAGATACAACTACCTACATAAGGCATAGACTTTTAGTCATCAGTTACCATCGAGGACACGTACTCAGATTTGTGATTATTTTCATTCCAGTCACAGAACATTGTGCCAGAGGAAGAATGGGACACGTTCATGGAGTATTTGAGACAGGATTTACCTGCGTCGTTCAGAATATCTGCTTGCTCCTCAGCCGAAGCTCAGCGTCTTCTCGAAATAGTCAAAAGCGATTTCTTCGCCAAGTTGTTATCATCTGAAGGTGGAGGGGAAAAGAAACCTGACATCAAGAACCTTCCTTGGTAAGCGTTTTGGCGAGCAAACTAATAATTGTGGTATTGTGACGAACTCCACATTACCTTAAGGCCTCAAATCTTTTGTTAGGCTGTATAGTTTAGTAGCACATGCATGTCTTAATACTTGATATCATGGCTACTTTGGTATATATACGGCTGAAGAGCCCTATCTGGCCCATTAGGTTCATTCCAGGATATCCTACGACTGTCAACAAAATTACTGTAGTTAGTGGCAGTTACTTCCCTGTCTAGGTGCTGTGCGCATAATCCTTGAATGCTAACCAATTCCCAATACAACTTTGTGGTACAAAGTGGTGACGGAGGTCACTATTTTTTTGCCCCCTGTGGTGGTTATGTTAGGAAACATGAAAACGAACTTTCCGATGGGTGGTAATTCCCGTGGAAGAATTTTTTTCATGCCACCAAAACCCCCGCACCCCCTCCAAGCAGGCCAAGATCAGGTGATCAGAGCGTGTGACTGGTTCAGTATATTGTTAGAGCAGCTCGCATCTCAAAAGTACATAACATCAAGTAGACCATCCATCAGTAAAACTTCAGATTAGTTGGACATATAGGCGCAAGACCTCCTTCTGTGTCCGTTGACCTGCATACAGTATTTTTGAGATGCGAGCGTAGCAAACGTCCAGACCATTGCTCTAAGCAAAACCACTAAACCACCATAGGGCGCTCTAAAAATAATGGCCTCCATATAATGCATAAGTACCAACTTTGTTTAAATTTATCCTGAATATTTAATCGCTTTATTTTCAATATGTCTCTATTTTGACTAAAACAAAAGAGTTACAGTATTTCAGATCCTGTTATTCTGATCAATAACTCACCTTAATTACTGAAACTCCTAGGTACCCCAATAACATGGGATGGCAGTTGGAGCTCACCCGGAAAGACATCAGACGATCTGAAGAATACTTCCGTCTCCACAACTTCCTCGTGTCTGAAACAGCTACTGGGAACATTTCTAGGCAAGAGACTGTGTCCATGATTCCACCACTTCTCTTGGATGTCCAACCTCACCATAAAGTAAAATATCCTTAACTTCCATTGAGAGCCCCATAATTGATTTTTCAACAACCCTTTTCCTGAATGCCACAAGTCTATGGTTCAATCTGGACATGCTTTTCCAGTTATGCTCCTTAGGTATATGGCTTTACATTCACAATCATATAGTTTTGATTTCGAGTTATTATTTTACATAGATCTCATAAAGTTGTTTTGAAGTACATCTTCAAACATTTGTACGCCCTGAAATCGAATGCAGACTTGGGTCTAGTGGGTGGAAGGCAGACACAAGTATGTTCACGAGGTCAGTGAACGTGTTGTCAATTTGGAAAGTCCATGCAGCATGGAAATCCTTCTGTCTTTACATATACTGCAGAATATAATAAATTTGAGTGTTGATGTCCCTCAGTTCAAGTGAAACTTAGCTTAATCCTAGAGCTTGGAGGAAGATCCTAGAGTTTGAAAATTGGACTTTTTTGCGATCACCCAATGATTTGGTCGTTAACCAAAACTGCTGATATTGACAATAAAGGCCCGATCACACAGGACGCGTTATAACGCGACGTTAGGCGTTCCAGTAACGTCATGTTACCGAGATACGGTACATTGCATCACCCCCGTCACACACACGGCGGTACCTCTCAGCAATACTTTCAGTAACACGACGTCAGCCAAGCGGGTTGTACAAAATTACAAAATATCGCGCGCTGAGGGCGTTCTCCTCTGTCCTTCTGGTTATCTTCTGGATATTCACCGCTAGTAGTTCATGTAGGTCCTCGAAATTTTGTCTCGACATGCGGAAATAGTTCACAAAACGATCTTCATGTGAGCGCAACTCCCGATATAGACGGTGGTATTCCCCAAGCTCTTCCCTCCTTTGATTGATTGGGTGCACCCAATACCGTCTATTCCTGCGATCTACTAGCGCTAGAAGAAGTAGAGCTTCTTCCTCATCATAGTCATTTTCAGAAATCATTATACAGGGTGTCCCATCTAAACGGGCCCATCGGGAAATTACAGCCTTACGGTGCGAGCTATCGAAAAATTGAACTGGACCTTTTTTATAGTATTTCAACTCAGCTTCACGATGCGGAAGTCCGATTTTCATTTTTCCATGTTTTAGGGTCTCAAATCATTGATTGAAACTGACGGTTTCCTCTTGACCCCCCTTTTTTATTGCTTTTTTCGATTTTAGGTTGAATTTGGAACAGAAAATGCCTCCAAGAAATTTTCTTTTTGGGGCTTCGTTTCTGAGTTATTCCACTTTTTGCGGAAGTCCGATTTTTATTTTTCCATGTCTCAAATCATTGATTGAAACTTACGGTTTCCTCTTGACCCCCCTTTTTTATTGCTTTTTCCGATTCTAGGTTGAATTTGGAACAGAAAATGCCTCCATGAAATTTTCTTTTCGGGGCTTCGTTTCTGAGTTATTCCACTTTTTGCGAAATACAGAAAATCGCCGATTTCTTTCAGACATTACCAACACTTTCTTACTATTTTTATCTTCAATTTTTGAGATGTTCACCACACTTTTGAAATCAGCATTAAACTATCTATCATCAGACCCCAGCGTCCATAATCAACAATCACCATCAGGGGGATGACATAACACTTTTTTTTTTAAACCACTTACGATTTAAAAAAAAGTTTTCCAAATCGTCGTTTGAAAAAATAAATCCCCTCAAACTGTTCAGTACACACAGAATCACTGTTCAGAATACAGTTTAAAAAATGTACCACAAGGAGACTTCCAGTCAGTTGTGTTGTGATAAATCGAAAATGCCACCTGCTCCTTCTGCAGCCTCTGCTCCTTCTCCTGCAAACTGTATTCAAGGGTCATGAAAGCGACAGCTTCTTGATACTTATTGTTCAGTCTACACTATGATATTTATTATTTAAAGAACCTTACATTAGTCCAGAATACGGCGTCTCATTCGTTCTTCTAATAAATGAGTAATAGTACTGAACAGTTTGAGGGTTTTTTTTTTTCAAACGACGATTTGGAAAACTTTTTTTAAATCGTAAGCGGTTCAAGTCTAATGTCAGTGTGATGGTGATTGTTGATTATGGACGCTGGGATCTGATGATAGATAGTTTAATGCTGATTTCAAAAGTGTGGTGAACATCTCAAAAATTGAAGATAAAAATAGTAAGAAAGTGTTGGTAATGTCTGAAAGAAATCGGCGATTTTCTGTATTTCGCAAAAAGTGGAATAACTCGGAAACGAAGCCCCGAAAAGAAAATTTCATGGAGGCATTTTCTGTTCCAAATTCAACCTAGAATCGGAAAAAGCAATAAAAAAGGGGGGTCAAGAGGAAACCGTAAGTTTCAATCAATGATTTGAGACATGGAAAAATAAAAATCGGACTTCCGCAAAAAGTGGAATAACTCAGAAACGAAGCCCCGAAAAGAAAATTTCAAGGAGGCATTTTCTGTTCCAAATTCAACCTAAAACCGAAAAAAAGCAATAAAAAAGGGGGGTCAAGAGGAAACCGTCAGTTTCAATCAATGATTTGAGACCCTAAAACATGGAAAAATGAACTTCCGCATCGTGAAGCTGAGTTGAAATACTATAAAAAAAGATCCAGTTCAATTCGCACCATAAGGCTGTAATTTCCCGATGGGCCCGTTTAGATGGGACACCCTGTAGATTGGATAAATTATAGACACTGGGAACCGCGAACCCCTTGAGTAGCACAGACAAGACTGGGTTTCACGCCCTGATAACGCCCAATAATGACGTGGTGTATGTGACGTTGCTATATCGCCGAACGTCAGGGGGAACGCGCGTTCCTATAACATCGCGTTATAACGCGTGCTGTGTGATCGGGCCTTAAGTAAAAACTGCAGTGCCCTTGTGTACACAATCCCTGGATGTTCACATCAGCAACCCATAGGTAAGGTATAGCTGTGGGACACATATCTTGGAACCAGAACAGTGTGCACAAGGGCGGTCCAAAAACTTAACTGCTTCTAGGTATATTAGAAGGAAGTGCTCATCAGCTCTAAAATTTCTATCATTTCTGTTTTCTCAATGATCTCAACGGAACCATTACACCGCTGGAGGGGGGTTCACAAGTAATTGACATCAATCCTGGGTATGATTTACGGGAAATGAGAATATCTTGCAATATTATTCGCCAGAGGTGTTAAGCTGGAAGGAATCAAGAAAAATAGACTTTTCCACTGCATTTGGTACTATAATACCAACACAGTGCGTCATGAAATCCGAGGCACTCCTACTTTTCATACCAATATTGGCAAACGTTCTATTTTAGCTAGTCAGAGTTCATCAGGAAGCATTTGAATATCCCAACAAACGACAACCAAACTTTCGCTAGTAGAATTTTCCGTGATTCCTTCACCTTTTGAATTTCATTCAACATAACACTTCCATCGAATAGTAGTGCAGGATAATCTATTCCCTGTGAAACATAGAACTGAATACTCGAATAGATAGATCCACATCATAGATACTGAATTACTCGATGGCATATGGGCACTTGGTGAAGGGATGTCATATTTTGGCACCCCATCCTCACCCTAAAGGTGTAATGATTTGGTGAAAATCATTGAAAAAAGTGAAATGATGGAAATTTGAGAGTTGATGAGCACTCTCTTCTATTACATCTAGGAACTTGAAATTTTTGGAAATTAATATTGATGCTAAATGTATAAAACAAATTAGTGAGTGTCGCAATTAAAAACTTCACTTTTTTACCACCCTAGTGCTCACGCATCCATAAATTAAGGGCAATGTCACAGAAAGAAAGAATGAGTTGGCTAGCTAAAACTCTTGGTGAAATCTACATTCTATGGTAGATCTAACGATGTCCAACCTCTCTCTTTCAATCTATTCACACAGTTCAAAACCAGCCTCCTTTGATCTATTCTACGTATTTTTTTGGATATTCTTCAAAGTTACAAATCTTTCTCACTATTTTTATCATGTACATATTTTACTTAATTCAGCCTATTTTTGTATATATTTTATTTCAATGTACATTATTACATTTTCTTGCATTTTCCAGGTCATTGATTTGTGTGCAGCACCTGGTAGCAAAACTGCGCAACTTATTGAGACTCTTCATGGAGATGAAGCCATACCACGTAAATTCAACTGTCTGCTTCTATTGAAATGTTCTATTTTTTCTACAAAATTAATTGCAATGGTACAAATCAATTTGTTGATATAATTTTAGCGGGATTCGTTGTGGCTAATGACATCGACAACTCGAGATGCTATATGCTTGTTCATCAGGCAAAAAGGCTGTGCAGTCCATGTTGCATAATCACAAACCATGATGCGTCGAGCATGCCCAACTTCATGGTACGTGGAGAAGGTAAGTGCACACGACCGGGCTTTTTGGAAACATACTCACTAGGTTAAGGTTAGGAATTTGGTTTGACAGAAAGTTTGGCAGGTCGGTTCAACCCTGTGGCTTTCCATGACAGAAGCACACTATGGAATCATAGTTTTCCACTTGGTGTTATACCTGTTACTCTCAGCTCATTTCTGTGGAAGTGAGCAGGTGGATTGAGGGAGGCTGTAAAATTTTAAATTGCACTGCTCTGTGCTCCTGCCACTCGTCCTTCCCGGGCTCTCTCCAGTGGCCGGGAAGCTCGGGAGAATTGCTTCATTGCCCAAGGTCGAAATGTAAGTAGGAAGTGTAGGAAGTAAGTATAGCAGCACATATAGCAATGAGACTAGGGAGGCAGCAAGTGTGGGTGGTAGTGATTCCATGTAAACGAGGCTTAGTCCAGACACAGAACGTCAGTTTATCACCGCTTCCTCATGATAGATGTAATGAAAAACTCTCAGGGTGGGGTAGGTTTATTTTGTACCCTAACCACTGAAACCCAAACTTTGGCTTGTACTTTTCTGAGAATTAATGACGTTCCTCATGGTACAGGGTGGGGGAGAATAAACGAAGATTAAAAAAAGTAAAACTGTCAATTTTGCCTAACAAACTTATTTGAAATCAGAAATAGATACCTTTCATGCCATTCATGGAAATTACCTTGGACCCTCTTTTTCATGGATGTTGTTCTTGAGTTTTTAGCGTGTGCGATGAAGAGATATCACAAGTGGTTTGATCGAGTGACCAGGGGGCCACGGAACTTGGCTTTAAGAACAGCCATGAAATTTCTCGCTGCATGGGCTGTGGCCCCATCATGTTTGAACTACGCATTGCAAATGTTCTCTTTCTTCGAAGCTCTGATCGAAAGCAGTTTAAAAAAAGGAGTCAAAATAGCTAATAATATCAATATAACGTACTGAATTTACAGTTATGGTTTTCCGCACTGTACCTGAAGGCCCTGCGCGTATACGAATCGAATCCTCGCTTACTCAAAGAACTCAATATCAGGATCCATGAAAAGTATACGATATCAACAGGATGGTGATAGAGAGCAAAGCAATTTCGTAGAACTCTGGATCTTTGGGTCAGCAAAAACAGGCTTCACTTTGATGATGTAATTTTTCGCGCTTGAGCTGTCTTTTTGACATGTTATTAGGTTTATATATTAAAAAAAAAATAATAATAATAATGCAAAATTGATAGAGTTCTACTCTTTTTGAAAAATGTTCGTTCCGCTTCTCTGAACCAATCAAATCCCAGGTTCGAGGCAGCAAAACTTCAGAGGGATAAGGTCCGAGAGAATGGGTCGGAGTCAATTGCGGTTGGCGGTTTTTCAGTGTCGTATCAAAGAAACGTTCGGAACCGCACCGTTCCTCTGATTTTCTATTTGTTGCTGCATGACTGAAGACCTGGAAGTCCGATTTCCAGAACACTGTGATGTAATGCTGTCTTGTTTTCCGAAATGGAGGTTTGGAGGAACAGAGTGGCCGTTGGTTACAAGTGTCGGAATCGTAGTATGCACCCTGCTGAGTGTATGGATAGGTGGGGTAAGGTTTGGAGATAGAATGAATACTTGTCTATCGGCGTCTGTTATATACATGGTGACTGAAACGCTGGCCCTGCCACTGTGCCAACCCCCAGGACTGACCCAACTTTTTTCAACTTTTTTTCATAAGCACTTCGATTTGAAAACGATGCACTCTAGCGGCTAACTGGGGATGTACTGAATGGGTTTCATCAGGAACTGACCCCATTCAACGATTTCCAAAGTAAATCTGGATGTCCGAAGAAAGTGAGGTTCAACAGAGGGTCCTGTCATGGATGTCATGACGCCAGTACTCGGCGAGCACCGGCGTGTCATGTACGTCATAACACCAGCGTCGAGAGTGTTAAACTCTGTAGGACTTAGGGACGCTATCGGCAGGCTTGTTAATCTTATTTCTTGATGAACATACCGAAATGGAGTAGTTTACAGCATCAAGTATTGTACTATGGTTCAGTGGATTCGCCGAACCTAATGCTCCCTAAACTTGAATAACAATTATATCTCTCTGTTACAGATGGCTCACTTAAACCTTTGAAATATGACCGAGTACTCTGTGACGTTCCTTGTACTGGCGATGGAACTCTAAGAAAGAATGCAGATATCTGGGGTAAATGGAACCCTGGCCACGCTAACAACCTTCACGGGTATGAAATTATTATGTGACTAGCGGTATACTATCTCATGAAGTTTATTTGAAAGGTTCATTAACAAATTATGTCAATTTGAATACAATTTTGGAGTATTTTCCGTACCTTACGTATTATTTTTAGCAATATGCTATCAACCATTATTCGCGAGAAATTGGCCCACCTCATTTAATTTACTTGCACATATTTTTTAGTTAGGTTAGGGTTAGTGATTCTGAAAAATTTGTCAAAAACTCTGTCACTATTCAGTTAAAATTATGGCACATTTTTATGATCCAAAATACACAAAAAACCAATGAACAACGCTAAAATAAACTTAATACATAATATACTTCAATTATAATATTCCGAATTTTTCGGATAAATTTAAGGATTCAAATTTTTTTTACTGCTATGTAGGTAGTTGAATAGAAAATTCACAGAATTCCAATTTCAGGGTGCAGTACAGAGTTCTAAAGAGGGGCCTTGAATTACTAGAAGTAGGCGGAAGGCTGGTCTACTCCACTTGTTCACTAAACCCTGTCGAAAATGAAGCTGTGATTCAGAGGATGTTGATTGACGCCAAAGGTAAAATTAATATTTTCAACCAGTTCAGTTTGCTTAATCATATTTTGTAGAACAATCTGCAGAGATTTATATCATGAATTACTGCTCCTAACTCAAATCGCGACAAAAATTGTTCAATAAGTGGCTTAGAATTTATCATCTGGTGCGACTCTAACTTATTTATTTTCGCAGGTAGTGTAGAATTAATTGACGTTTCGGAGTCTCTAAAAGGCTTGAAATATCGGCCGGGTCTGCAGCAATGGAAAGCTGTGTCGAAAGAACAAGAAGCAATATTCGAGAAGACTCGAACGCCTGAGAACAACGACACATCTAAAGAGTTGGAAAAATGGTTAGTGTCATTATTAAGAGGCATATGATGAAGCTAGATTTTGGTTTATTATTTCCAATAATAAGCCTATGTGATCGTGTAGCAAAAAATTTTTATAACCCCCCCTCAAACTTTGTCACTTTACGTTTCAAGGTGAGTAGAATCCAAATTTGAAATGTCCGTTCGCCGTCCGCCGTTCGCCGTCCGGGCCATAAAAGGCCTAAGAATTGACTTAAAAACCCCGTTCTTTCGCACATAGACTCCATTTGGGGTCTAGTTGGTCCTAACGTTTAACCATCCCGATCGCTTTACTCGCATAGATGCTATGGGCCAAAAACGGGCAAAAAAGTGTCTTTTACGACCCGCGCACGCCTGGCACGCTTGGCAGGGGGTCACGGTGGGTGGTGAGGGGGGGGGGGTGAGCGGGGGGGGGGGGGGGGGAGTGAGAGGAGGCGCCGGCGCCGCGGCTTGTGGTGGGTACGGCGCCGGCGTTCGTTCGAGGCATGGATATGTTTTTTTCAAGGTCATATTTGTGTGTTAATACCAAAGCTTTTCCTACGCATATTTAATAACATATCCTCTCGACTTTTCGTACGTACTTAGATAATGATATTATTAAGGCAATAACTATTTGAATAGATAGGATTTCTCCACTTTGCCTCATTTAATTTTAAATTTCAACCTCATTTTCGGTATCAGCATTAAATTTCCTATAAGAATAGTGTACTTTGGTTCTTAAAAAGTACCATCCGAAGACCCTTACATCAGCTCATACGATTTTGAAAAAACAATATTTCTGAAAATCTTTAAAACTTTACTACTCTTTTAAAAAGAATCCTGGAAACTGGCAAATCTCATGAAAACTGCTTCATCTAATATCCTTTTCAACGGTATAGTCAATTTTACTTTTATTTTGTTATTTAGGGGAGAAAATAATGTTTTAATGTTAAAAAATGTGGGTTTTCAATGAAATTGTTGGTTTTCTCGAAAGATGACCCTCCATGAACCAACGAGTATGGGGTCGGTTTCTATGTATTTTTTCTCGCTGGATCGAATGGACACTCTTGCAGAGCTCTCAACTACGTTATAATCGAGTTTTACACTTTAATTAACTAGTAACACACATACCCCATAACACACATACATTTAATCGTAACAAACAAACTAAACATTTGCGATTTCAAGTGTGAAACTCGGTTATAACGGAGTTGGCGAGATCTACAAATGTTACCATTCGATACAGCGTGAAAAAATACATAGAAACCGACCCCATACTCGTAGGTTCATGGAGGGTCATCTTTCGAGAAAACCAACAATTTCATTGAAAAACCCACATTTTTTTACATTAAAACAAAATTTTCTCCACTAAATAACAAAATAAAAGTAAACTTGATTATACCGTTGGAAAGAGTATTAGACGAAGCAGTTTTCATGAGATTTGCCAGTTTCCAGGATTCGTTTTGGAAGAGTAGTAAAGTTTTAAAGATTTTCAGAAGTATTCTTTTTTCAAAATCGTCAATCTTTGAGCTGATGTGAGGGCCTTTGGATGGTACTTTTCAAGAACCCAAGTACACTATTCTTATAGTAAATTTAATGCTAATTTCGAAAATATGGTCAAAAGTTAAAATTGAATGAAGTAAAGTGGAGAAATTTGAGTTTAAAAGGAAAAAAACACGGTTTTCCTGAAAAACCTTTAAAAAATTATATCTGGAGAACGGATTGAGATAAAAATATGCAGTTGGCGGAATTTCACTCCATTTTTGATGTAGTTTCACCCAAATTTTTTTTTTTTTTTTGCATCTGCGAGGGAATCACCCTGTATAACTCCCCCCAAAATTTGTTGGTTTACACTTCAAGATGCATAGAGGGGGAAAAAATCGACAGCATTTGGGGTCTAGTTGGTCCTGAATTGTGGGCATCACTTTCGATCAACCTTAAAGGGAAGAATTTATGGCTAAACTACTCTGTCTGGAAAGTTCGTATAAATATTTTCTGTAGGTGGCTGAGGGCTAGCGGGAGGAGTAGGTGACCGGTTTCTCCTCTCCAGACAACCCACAGAATGTTCAGTGTGAGCCCAGCAGCTCTTGGAGAACGTTCGCGTCGATCGAATTTTTGAACCTAACCTACCTTTTACGTGCTGTCAGAAGGAAGGTGGCATGCTGTAAAGAATGGTAGGAAGCTGAAGAGGGTTCGAAGAACCAAGGCGTTTTATTTACTTAATAGCATTAAATTTATCTTGGTAGATTGGTGGATTTCTTGTGGCGTATGCATATTGATGACAAAGTCACCTTGTTGCCCGACCTTTACGAAATAGCGTAACGTAAACACGTTACTAAAGTGTGTTACTCATGAGATTAATTTCTTTCTTAATCAACCTACTCAGTAGAAATTTCAAATGGAGTTCTTTTGGGATATCTAGAATACAGTTACAGTGTGTGGAGATACAGTGATCGGCTGAGGTACATCTGAGTCTAATTTGTTTTTTAATTGATCTGTTGTGCTGAACTGGAAATGGGGCTAATATTGATGGCAAAGTCATCTTGCTACCTGATCACAAAATTAGGTTTTGTAAACCGGTTACTAAAGTGTGTTACGCTGAGGGACCTGTGAGGCTAATTTCTTTCCTAAAGCAGCCCATTCTCGATCCTGCTACAGGAGATGGGGAGTGTAACAAAGTTCCCCTCTTCGCTCTCCTGCTTCAAAGTGCGTTCTCCATACACAAACCATTATTCCCAGCTCAAACCAAAGGTTTCCCGTCAGTATACGGAATTCTGTGTTTACCTTCTGCATTCTCCATTCTTCAATGGCTCCTTATTTGAGGTCTTCCGGCAGCTCCACACACGCTCGGACCTAGCAGGTTGATAGGGTGGGGGACCCCGGACCTTAGGATGGTCCGATGGGAAACCCATCCGACGAGCTCTGCAGGAAACCTGCAGCAGGAAGGCTTCCACACACGTCCTGCACGCCTCCCGCGCAAGAAGAGAGGGAAGTTTTTCGTTCCACTCACTTCCTGCAGCAGGATCGTGAATGGGCCGCTTAATTGTACTACAGTGTCTATGTTTTTATATAAATTCCCCATTGCACGCGAAAACTTTTGAACAGGTAAAGCTATTCCCTAGTACTCCAAATTAGAGTTTGAAATTTTCAAAAACCGTTTGTGGTATAGGTTTTAATAGACGTATGTTTGTATACTGAGTCGAATAAGACCAACCGCGCATCAATGGCTCAATCTGTTCTCTAGATTAACGACTTTTACGTTTGAAACCTCTATTTTAGCATACTTTTACTTAAATGTTGATAATATTTTTGCTCACGTTTGAAGACATCTATTTTTTTTTTCCCAGCAGAAGTACATTGGTACTTAAATGTGATGATAATATTTTTGCTCAAATAATGCTCAAATCCTTCCTCAATAAAACTGGTGCATTTTTCGTAGATGAAGAAGCAGAGCTTATGATCAAATTAGAGAATGCCATGTCACTGCATGTCTGGAACTTTTTTTTCCAATTTAGAGTGACAGAAGTAGGTTTTTCTGTGGGTGATACTGGTTCTCTACGTTAGGTGAACTGTGATTATATAAACGGATAACTATATTCATAGATCCTCGTCTTGTTAAAAGTTACTCATATCCGATAATTTTCAGCATCAGAATCCTTCCTCAAGATGGAAACACTGGTGCGTTTTTCGTATCAGTTCTGATCAAGAAAACTACCCTGCCTTGGGAAGCAGAGCTACCCGTTGATGATCAACCCAAACCTCAAAAGAAAACACAGCAGGAGAAGAGAAGGGCAGTGAGAGGCTACAGAGAGGACCCGTTCGTATTTTTCAAAGGCGACGAAGATATTTGGGAGTCCATGAAGTAAGACATTCTTAGAAACCTTAACTTGGAATCCAGAATCAAGTGATTTTATTATAAACGTTCACTAGTTCATTGAACATAGGAAATTATCTTGTTTATAAGGAAGTGACGCGATTGAAACTGAATTTTGATGAGCTTGCTTCGCTTTTCTATCATCTGGGCCTCGAGTGTGTGCTTTAGGGGGTTTCAGAAGAAGTGGAGATGCGCTGAAGATCTTTTTGGCTCTGCAGAAGTTCTAACTCCAATTGACCAATATTTCTTGAAAGTTCTACTATACTCAGTCAGCAACTAGTAAATGCCAATATGAAAGAGAGAGAGGCTTTTTTGGTTTATTATTTCCAATAATAAGCCTATGTGATCGTGTAGCAAAAAATTTTTATAACCCCCCCTCAAACTTTGTCACTTGACGTTTCAAGGTACGTAGAATCCAAATTTGAAATGTCCGTCCGCCGTTCGCCGTCCGGGCCATAAAAGGCCTAAGAATTGACTTAAAAACCCCGTTCTTTCGCACATAGACTCCATTTGGGGTCTAGTTGGTCCTAACGTTTAACCATCCCGATCGCTTTACTCGCATAGATGCTATGGGCCAAAAACGGGCGAAAAAGTGTCTTTTTCTACGCGCGCACGCCTGGCACGCTTGGCAGGGGGTCACGGTGGGCGGTGAGGGGGGGGGGGGGGTGGAGTGAGAGGAGGCGCCGGCGCCGCGGCACCTTGTGGTGGGTACGGCGCCAGCGTTCCTTCGAGGCATGAATATATGTTTTTTTCAAGGTCATATTTGTGTGTTAATACCAAAGCTTTTCCTACGCATATTTAATAACATATCCTCTCGACTTTTCGTACGTACTTAGATAATGATATTATTAAGGCAATAACTATTTGAATAGATAGGAGCTCAAATCGAGAAATATAAACATGCGTATATAATTATAGAAGTATAGGTTGTGGCAACTCGAAATAGGACACGCCGAGGAGTCTGGACGGGCCTTATGACGTACGCTAGCCAACTAAAACTATGATCATACTCAATTGAAAAAATAATAAACCTTTGTGAAATAATTTGCTGCGTTTTTGTAAAGTTTACGTTTACACGTGCGCAGTAAAAACTATCAGTCTTGAGTATAAACTTGATAGGGGACCTTCTACTGCCTAAACCGCACTTTTCCTGAAAAGTTTATAAAAATTGCCAGGATTTCACGTTTGCGCATGCGCAGCAGCTACTAATGCTACGGTCGCAATGAAATTGATATGGTATGATTAAATTGTCCTGTCCTAACCACCCTCCGAATTTGAGCCAGAACCTGAAAAAATGAGGCTTGATGGAATTTATGTACGCGCATGCACAGAGTGATGTATTAATTTGTGTGCTATAAAATTGGTAGGGACGATCTACAGTCTAACCTGAACATTTCCAGGAAATTTCATCAAAATCGGAAGAAAACTGTGAAAGTTATGCGTGTTGCAAGGATTTGTGGACACACGGACAGACACATAACACATATAAACTGACGCGAAAACAAAGTTGTTCAGAATGTTCTAGAACGTAAAATGCTAGTGGATATTTTGATTTTGGTGAACAAATATTTTTCCTTCTCCCGTAAGTGAAAACAATGCTTCAGCTACCTATAGGTAGTCTAAGAATATTCACATAATTATGCATCCGAACTGATATTATCTGTTACTATTGCTGATTAGAAGAAATAAATTCAAAACTCGTGATGATTATTCTCTCGTAATGATCCTCATCAGTTACATAGAAAATTCCTTATATCTGTACGAATTAATCATGTTACTAATTTATTGAACTGGAATTAATTACTTATGTTTACTAAATCTTTTTATAGATCGTTTTACGACATCAAAGACATGGATCCCACACAATTGCTGACCAGGTGCCTGGTGGGGAAAAAAAGGAACATTTATTTGACATCTCCAGCAGTTAGAAAACTAATTATCGAAAATCAAGATAAGATTAAGGTTGGCATATTATTTTAGTTCACTCCATCGGCAAATATGTACAAATTTATATCGCTTTATCAACGGCTTAGTGACTAGTTCTATCGATTTTGTTTCAGATCATCAACACTGGGGTCAAAGTTTTTGCAAGATGTGACAACAAGAGGATGAGGTGCGAATTTCGGTTAGCTCAAGAGGTTAGATAACAATATAATGACGTGCCCGATCAGTAGGCATTTTATGTTTTGTCCTAATATTGATGATGTGCAAAAACTTATGTCTGTTGAATTTTTACCTACTGAGTGAGTTCATGAAGTGTCGGTCTACGGCGCACCGTGACTAGCTTAGACCCCCATTCAACAGAATTGGATAACCCCAAACTAAGAGAAGACTTCCGAATTTTGGGAAGTTTATCATTAGGCAAAATGCTATAATCGATTTTGTTTCCTTGCTACTAAGGAGTTTTTTGACCAGACACTAGATACACAACATGTCCCGCTGTGCGTGCCCTGCCGACCTGAATTTGAACTAGCGTCAACTGGCAATGGAAATAAGCTCCCTTATGGGCAGCTAAGTTCTGGGATTATTCAGTTAGAGTCCTCGTGATGTAGTGGATATCAACAGACTTCTAAGTTAAACGAGCCGGGGTCAATCCTATGTACGGATAATATTTTTTTGCATTCGAATCCAACCTCTGAAACATATTTTTAAACGTCATTATTATAAATGTTTTAAATCATACTTTAAAACGTAATTTTGATCTATTCGTCTAAATAATATGTATTTTACTAAGGGATTGACTACTTGATGTAATTTATTTTTGAGATGCGAGCTTGCGAGCATCCAGACCACAAAACTATATAAATCTTTCTTATCTAGATGGGTACCCCACCTGGCTAGCCTCTCATATCCCTTCTTCTATCATTGGGTGTATATAAAGAGGAGCAGTAGGCCTGTGGCACAACTCACCTATTTCTGCCTTCCTCTTTCACCTACCTACACACTTTTCGTTCCCAATGTGCTTGAGTACCTTATCCTGCCTACCCAGACCTTACCTCATCTGACCAACTACCACCAAAATCTGAATCCCTTTTTCTGTCTGACCAACGGCGGACATCAATCGGAACAGACAATCCGTTCCTCTAGTTGAATGAAGAAAGCAACAGTGGAATACAGTTGGGAGTCTTTACTCTGGCCTCCTAAATCTTTCTCAGTCGTGTCCTTCCATCCCAGTGTTAGGAAACAGTAGTTATATAGCTTATTGTAATTCACAGCAGTGTTCATCAAAACTCAACAATTTGATTGTATTATCTTTCTGTTTACCTTTAGGGGCTGTTTAGAATACAGGATAAAATAAACGCGAGGAGGATTCCTCTTCCAGAGAAGGATCTGATTACTCTCTTGGAGAACCACGACCCTCACAAACCTCCTCAACTATCGCTGTTGACAGAGGAAACTCAAAAACTTTGCGAAGCTGTTGGTAAGCTTTTTGTCATCCCTATAGAAATTATAAAAGAAGAAATTTGTTTGTTTGTCTGTTAAAAATGTCCAAATAGTTGCACCCATTTCCATGCGGGTGGGTGCAAATTATTCGAACTTGTTGCAGGGATGGTTTTAGGCTATATTAAAATCCTCTAAACTTTCTCCTTCACCAAGAACTCACCTTTCCCTAACGACCTAGCCCAGGTAAAAAACTGTAATCAAGGAAAAACCGGGACTTACGTCGAACTTTCACGTCAAATGTTGATGGGATGAGTTCCCGTGAAAAGAACTTTCGATAACAAATTCAACGATGCCAAAACGATTTTGGACCGTTATTCGTAAAAATAGACACAAGAATAGATAGGTACTTCAAGAATTAGGTACAAGTTGAAACTTGATTGCTGAAATTTGAATTGGAGTCTTTTTGAGAGTGCTGGGTAAAAATGACAATGTACGAAGCCATCCCGAATCTTATCCTACCACGAGGATCGTATCAGATTATATAATTCTATTGGAATTCTCACTTCACGAAATCGAGGTGAAGTGAGTGATATGATAACGTTAAGGTGCTATGTAATTACTATAAATCACAAGTAGGAGAGCACCGGAACACAGCTAGTTTATGAATATAATAAGCGTAATTCCTTCTTGATGAGTATGGTGACTTTGGAATGGAAATCTATCGATTGAAGGAACTACGAAAGAATGGGAATATTCATACCATTACTCAAATTAGGAAGGTTGAGAGCCCAGGATGTTTTCAATCATTCACTCACATGTTGCTGATAAAATTAAAATTCAGTCGGTGACATGACCGAACATAACGGCTTCAACTGGATATATAGAGTTTTTGGCGACTTGAACTTAACGTAACCCGTGAAGATGCTAACCCAAGTGGAACCGGGAGAACTGTTGCCTTAATTTTGATGTCACGTTAACGGTGGTTGGGCAACGTGATATTTCCCCGTCTTGTTGTCCACTAGTTGACTAATCAATTTCTTCATTTCGATATGAAACGCCGATTTTCAATCCTGAATTCGAATTTCATGTTAGTTTCAGTACAATCACGGGCTAATTTCTCATTTTTAGTTTTCAATTCGTAAACAGGGCATGGATTTAACGCAAAGATAGTAAGCCTCAAGTGTGGAACACCGCGGTTTAGTTGCACTTATAGGTCATTAGTCGTTACGAACTTCACGTTTTTGGGTTTGCCTTTGAGTATGAACAACAAGTATGAAAAAGTATTTATCTATCTCTATGACAATGAACTGGGATTTTACTGACACAATCATCAACAACTTCACGCAGTGTTCACGAGAAAATAGCTGAGAGATCAGGCAAACTAAGAACAATACTGCGAAGAACTGATTTTTTTTATCGAGTTGAAGGATAGTAAAGCTAGACGGCGGAGGCGGACTTCAGATAGCAGATTCGGTTTCTACGCAACTTGAAACGTAAAATAACCTAGTTTGAGGGGTGTTCAAAAAATCTATTCGCTACATCAGCATAATTAGTAATGGAGTATTTGGAAAAAACTATTATTATTTACTTCACCATATTCGACTAATTTTGAGGTGACCAGCAGTGTTACATTTGCAGGAAGGTTAGGCTGGTGTCGTGTGCTTTTAGGTCCCCAAACGGGTGCCGTTAAATGAGCCATTCTAACGTACGACGTTCCTAACGTACCCTCAAGGTCACCTACTCTTGGGTACGTTAGAGTGACGTTAAGGGTACGTTAGTGGTCACCAAAAACTCTCTATTAGTAGTTTTAAAGTACCTACTTAATGACAAAGTTATCGTTATTAAATTTACTTAGTTATTGGTATTGCTATTGTTGGACACCTGCTTGTTGATACATAAATGCTGGTTTTTGCAGTTCCAGATACGCTAGTTAAAGTCTTGAAAAACCGACGAATTACTTCAATTATATTATAGTCATTAATCATGGGTAGAATGCAGTAGGTAATAAATGTAATTAGAAGTAGTTAATTGGTTTTAGCATAAGATTAGTAATTTTCAATGAATTTCTCTTACAGACGAAGGAAGTTGTGTTCTGGACCACCAAGGAATATTAAATATCTCAGTAGTAGGATGGAGAGGAGGCAAAACTTTACGGGCCTACATATCGAAACCTGACGCATTGCATTACCTGAGATTGTTCGGAGTTGACACAGCTAAATATGGTGAGATTATCTTTTTAATGAAAAGTTGCAGCAATTTTCGTGGGTAATTCATGCAAGTAGAAGTAGTTTACTATTAACATAGAATCCAGAAATCAACAAACACTTTCGAATCAGCGCGATTTGTATATAAATACAAAATTCGTCCTTTTACAAATTAGATTCGTCTTTTTACCTTCTGTAATAATATGAAGTTCGACTTGTAAATGAAAGAGAAACTACAATAGTAGGTACGCGATCACCCCCCATGACAGCGCATTTCGTTATGCTTGAAGAAATAAACCAAGGCAAAGATCGTGGCGCTTCTCCACTGTGGTTTCAGTTATTCAAATCGGATAAAATTACAGAACATCCCCTCTGTCTGGACTTTGGGTGCTCAATTTTAGGGGTGCACCACACAGACCAAACATAGCATTATTCAAGCCTTTTCAGACCAATGTCCTACGTAGTTGCAGTGACACGATATTTCAGAAACGACAGATTACATTTCGAATTAAAAGTTGAATCTGTCAATGAGATTATCTACAAACAAACTGTCGACTACCTCTTGAGGTCTGTTATCATGTCATTAAGGATGTTGTCCTGTTCCTTGACAATGACGATCTGCTCAGAAAAATTGATAGAATCAAACCACTCGAACTAACTCAAATAGTGTGATCATCCTAACCTTGAAGACAAAGTGCATTCATTTTGCTAGTAAGTTACTTAGTGCCATAAAACTTGTCAGAAAAAAAGGTGCTGAAGTATGCATTTTATCGGATATTCAGCCTCCCCTAATCTTAATTTTTTCAATTGATTTATACTTTTTTTCAACTTGAAATTCAAAAGTTTGGCACCAGTTTATAATGTTGTCACTAACTTGATCTCCATCACGTAACACCCAAAAGTTCTCGTATTTTTCTCCTTTACTGTAATGGTGCACTATGTAATTTACCAAATGAACTCATTTAAATAGCACTATAATTGGTTAGCTTATCCGGGTTTACTTCTCAATATTATTCACTGGTTTTGTTTTTCAGACGTGAATAAATTCAAGAAGGAAGAAGAAACACCTTCTGCTGCTGATAATGGTTTGTTATAACAATATTAATTTTATTCATCCATTAATTAAATTTTATTCTGTCAATGTTTATTTAATCATAGAAAGAAAACGATTTATTATTGTAAGGATGCTGTAGGTTGTTATGTATATCAACAAACAATTTGAATGTGGGCTAATTATAACAAATTATATCCACATCCATTTCACATAGTCATTGCCGATCCCGCTTTCTTGAGTGATTCCCAGGGGTGGAACCCGATTTTTAACTCTGCAACTCTGTAATGGGCGGAACTCTATGGCTTCTATTGGCTAGAATACTGCTTTCATAGGATCTATTTTACAATAGAGGTCTTCATGGTTTTGTAAATCTAATTCATCGAAAAGTGATGGTTTCATTGAATTGGTGAAAGCCAAATCAGTGCAGGTTCCCTCCTAATCAGGTTGTGAATAATAATTAATGATAAAACTTTGCAAAACAATAAACCTAAATAAAACTCAACTGTCTATAAACTAGAAACTTGAGAATTTGATCAACTTTTTCGTCAGTAAATCTGAATAGCGAGCACGACAATCGTGTGTTATTAATAAGGATGTTTCGCTAAGCAGCGGGAAGGGTCTTGGTACTTTTGAACAATTTGACCTCGAACAGTGTCTTTTGAAGGCTCAAATGACTTGCACAGGCCCTTCGCAAATCGAATCGTTGTAAAAGACGACGCACGTGCGCATTGGATCCTGTCGAAACTCGGGTGTTCGACGATTCGACGTCGAAACTACTGGACCGTGAACACCCCTAATAAGTGAGGAAGCTATATCTACCACCCAACTTGGCAGACGTTTCTAATTTACCTGTCTTGTACAACATCATTCTGCATCAATAGAGTTGTGCAGCACTCATTCCCTTGAACTTGAATAGAATAAACATTTATTTTTTCACATTATATTCATTATATTTCTTTGCTAATGGTTTCAGGTGAAGCTAAGGAGGGGGAGGACGCTGAAGTGAAAGATGACACTGTCGACAATATCAGCGAAGATGGTAACTAGCACCTTATTCGATTTCGGTGTTGTGTGTAGACGTAGGTAGGTGCTCCTATAAAGGATTTACCTTCAAATACACCGTGAATCCTACAGCTATAACTTCCGTTTGAAGTGATTGGTAGTCAGTGGCGTAGTTTGAGGAGGGGCAGGGTGGGCAAGAGCCCCTCCATAAATTATAGAGGATGCAGAATTTTGTTGTATGGGTAAAGCCAAATAAATAATTTTACGCTTCCAACTTCAGTACCTAACACCTTCAATTAAAGAATGTAATTAGTAAAACACAACTGCTTTATTATTATACGATTCTGGTTGCCAAGCGGTCTTGAGACGCTCGTAATAAAGAAATTATTAGGTTCGTTTGTGTAGGGGCAAAATGGCGTGGATATTGTACAGCCCCACGGAGCATAGTAAAATCACCTAGTCAAAGAAACGGAAATGTGGATACTACAAACTGAAATCAAGTCGTTCCCCACTACCTTCTGGGGCGAGCCCATATGCGATTTTTCCCTAGAAAAATGTCCATTGTTCAGTATCCACCAATCCCCCAACGAACTTTCCCTACTTTTCACTGCCTACTTGATCATGCTTGGTTGTTCGTTTCAAAACAGTTTCCCGTTGTATTATACCCATTCATTTACGAATAAAATCCCAGTTAAAATGAAGCAAGAATACAATAAATAGAAGCCTGCAGTGGTGATTGAAATAGTTTAATAGAAAAGATTAAAATAATCTAGTGTAGCATTTCTATTCTAACCTAGCATATTGCAGGTTTGAGTTTGTTTACATTTTTTTATGTTTCTTGATCTCGGTTTCATGCCCTGTATTTCATTTCGCGTAGGTACTTACCTACTTATATAAAACAATTGTATGATATTGTCCAGAAAAAGTTATTTTCACGCGGAAGTAACAATTGAGGATAAACCTGTAAGTAAGACAGCAATTCCACATAGGTTTATGAATTTGCATGCAGTAAATCTAGAATAGTAGTATAATAAACCTACTGGTCCTCAATTCATCGGTAAGTACCTATTCGTATTTATCATAATTTTTCACGTTCTGATTAGTTATTTGGATAATATTTTTTCTAAGTAGTATTTATGCTTTGATAATCCATAGGTAGGTTTATGAATATGAAAGCGTCCGTGAATTCAGATCATTACAAAAAGCCACTGAGCACCTACCTACTTATACGAACGTTTGACAGTATATTAAGAGTCTTCGTATACTCAGCAACAAGCACTAAAAATTGATAGCAAAACTATAAAATAAAATGAAATCCTGACTGTTGCCCCTCCATGAGAAATGACTCAGCTACGCCACTGTTGGTAGTGCTGGGTGTTCACCAGGTCTGTGGGAGGACTAGGTGTCTGCTCTGAGCGGACTTTTTTATTTATTGTTTATGTCTTGTAATCAACAAAGAAAAATAGATGAATTCAGCCCCCCCCCCCCATGAATCACGGAAGATGCAGAAGTTCGGCTCTTGAAAGGATTTTGTATTGATAAAATTATTAATAAATTTACATTACCAATTTCAGTGCTATCTGTCACCTTCAATTAGTAACTATGGACACTCATAGAAACAATAGGTGTGTTCCTTGCACGGGTTCACGAGTTCATGAAACTTTTAGGTTCAATAACCCATCGGTGGGAACAGTATAGTTCACCTGGCACTCAATGCACTAACCAGCACCAGTGTCGTCTTTAGTAAAGTGAAAACCTCGTCACGGTTATTGATGTGTCATTCCCTCATCTGTACATTTCTTCATTGCTACATCAACATTAGAAGAGTCAAAATAAAAGTGTACATCCTTCCTGCTTCTTCGAAAGGCACGACTCTATTCGCGTAAAATTCCTGATCATCCAACTCCTTCTCCTTAGAGATGGGCGAAACGATTCTTTCAACTGAGTGATTCAGATTCGATTCACTCACCAAAAAGAATCGATTCTTTTGATTGATTCTTCGATTCTTTTTTCAATAAACCTTTTCCAATTCTTCCAGATGTTATTTAAAACCAGTGAAAAATACATTGAGTTTAGCAAAAGGTGGTTAAATTATTATTATCATCATCTGATTCCTCAAGGATGTACACAATATTATACTTACCATTGTGAGCCATCATAAATAGGGCAATTATTTATCTTTTATCCAGTTATCTATATAAATAAAATATATAAAAGGAAGGACTTTTCCTTGGTTTAAAGTTCCCTTACTACTTTTTGATCATATTAGTTTCCCTAATTTCAGCCAATAGTCCCAAATATTTCTGATCTCAAAATAATACCAATTAAAAGAAAAATTAGATGCTCAGTAAATTCAATGAATGAAGTAGGGTGTATAAAGACTTTCAAGGATAATAATCTGGAACGTTTATGCCAAAGTGAAATTGAGAAACCAAGTTAACAGAGGGGGAAAAAAAAAAAATAAAATAAAAAAAAATAAACAGTATTAAAACAATTGTCTTTTATTAGAACATTAAATTAAGTACTAAAATACGTTGATTTGAAATCTTAATATTGTTGAAACTTAATTAGCGACAATCTGAATAAATAAATAAAATAACTCGGAAAACAAATAATTACGTTGATTGTTCAAATCAAGCTGACGGAAGAAAGAACGATCCGAACACCACAAAGGATCAAAAAAAGAATCGGGAGTCGTCGGTCTAGTCTAGGTTAGGAAAGGGTAATTATGACTTGGGAGTTGGAAGATCAAAAGAATCGAAAGTCCGGAAAAGAACTGGTGAATTGAAGAATCGGCTCAATTGACGAGTCGTTAGGAGTTGAAGAATCGGGAGTCCGGAAAAGAACTGGTCACTTGAAGAATCGTCTCATTCGAAGAGTCGTTATGAGTTGAAGAATCTCTAAAAGAATCGAATCCCAAAAGAGTCGAATGGCTAAAAGAATCGCAAAGTGAGTTAAGAGTCGGAATCGGGATCGGGATGGACGAGAAAGTTGAGATAGTGGGGGAAGGCAAGAAGAGTCGCAGTTCTTTTCAAGGAATCGCTCAGAAGAGCGCTCTTTTAGATGAACGATTCAAAAGAATCGATTCTTGATTCTCTTGCCCACCTCTACGTTCTCCTCATCAGAACTAAGGACCCTCTCCAAATCTGCAATGGAAGCATACACTTCCGATTCCGAATCAGGATCTTCTAGGAAGAGCACCACTATTCTATTAAGATTCATGACGTAAATAAAGTGCAATGCAAGCGAGGAACTAATGAGATGTGAAAAAGATAACGCAGGAAGTGTTTCACAATAGAAAATCAGGGTTTTGGGGGAACTCAGAGCCATTTCACCCTAAATCCGCTCTTGGCTACCCCAATGTCGCCTTCTCCCAACAGAGTGCTCTCATGTGTGTCCTATACGCATGGCCACTAGCAGACAGACCTCGAGGTTTTGGCACTGCATAGTGCTGCTCCACTAACCCTGTGAACACCCATCATTACTAAGTCATGATGAACCTGCAATCTGTCGCTATTATAGCTCGTCTTGACTTCTCTGTTTCTCCTTTCAGACGCGGATGTCCAGAAGAAAAAGATGAAAGTAGAAGAAGTGCCAGAAGAGAAAACCGAAACTAGTTGAATAGTGAGCTTTGTACTCTTTGTTGTAATGGTATTTATATGTCAAATAATATAAATTTTTATTAGATTACTTGTCCTTATTGTCATCCCTGTTGTATGATAATCATTCTGACTCTGTTATGTCCCTGTTAAAGAGTGGCATTATCCATTACTATTATAGTGAACTATACTTCGAGGTTTTCCAAAAAAGGTCTAAAAATAGTGATTTTTATATGGGACTGCATGGGAAAATAGTGTTGAGAAACAAATTCACTTGTTTGATTTTCCTGGGATGAAATGACAATCGGTAATTCAGAGTTTTAGGGCGGAATTCATAGACGGGAATTGAGTCTGAGTGGGCCCCTAAGTGTATCGGTAAGGGAGTTCATGCACTCTGCGTGATTCATAGACGTGATTTAAGGGTGCTCTGAGTGTGCAACCCAAATGCACACTCAACGGGATTCTTAAACAAAAAATGGCGTTGAGGTGAGTTCCACCCTCAGCTCAACAGTGCAATATCCCGAGTGATGGTAGGAGGTCACTTAAGTGCGTCAACTGATAACTTTTATTATTTTCACGTAGGTATAGGTACTGGTAATATAGTACCTAGAGCATACATAGTTTATTTTGTCTGGAGTTAATCAAAAAACTACAGCACATAAGAGTAGGTAGGCTGTACTTATAAGGTAGTTAGTTACATGTGTGATGAGACCAACTGATCCCATTCGAATGTTATACGATCAACAACGAAATATTTCGCAAAACTATTCCGATTTGGGAAAGAGACAGTCATGGACAGCTACGAACCTGGAGGAGCCTAAAATAAATTGAAAGGATTTATAACCACCACAGCTGAAAGTGCTGGTCGCTCTTTGATTTTATGTGATCTCTACATACCATGTTAGTAGTGCATGGTTTTCCGATTCATCTTGGTTTGTGGAATGAGTTGGAGTTAGGTACATACCTTCCATTCATCAGGATGGTCAATCAATCAATGAGAATTCCAAGAAAATGTGATTGCTTGAAGCTCACCCAAAACCTCACGTCTTCTTTTGGTCCAACAGTCTCATTATACCTATAACTCTTCTTATTTTCAACTAGATATCTGTTCTTCAAAACTAACTGGCAAATCATTGTTTTCTCATTTTCTCACTTCTTTTCCGTGAAAACTCTATACATAAACACATATTATCAGCACGTAACAAACAAGCAACAAGGATTCAATTCAACTGTGGTTGCCTCGATCCAATGTGGGAAGACCAATGACTTTCGTCTTTGTCTGATAAGACCTATGTCCTGTCACCCCAAGGAACAAGGATAATAGCATAAAAAGCAAAAAGCACAAAGCAAAGAGTAAGTAACCTTTGAGAACTGTTATGTTATTGATCAGTGAGAAATGCGAGAGGGAATTTTCCTGTCCTTTTTCCCTCAAACCAGGGAAACTTCCCCTACAACATACTGTCAGTACTGCCAACTTAAGTTGAAAAAGCATTGAGTGTCCCCAGAGTGCTCTGTTAAACTCGTGTAATCTGAGTGGTGCCCTTAACTGTTGAGTTTTAGGGTCAAATCGCCGCGTTTTTATATGCTCCAGGTATAAATTTGATTTGTATAAGATTCTTATAGGATGCACGATTTAAGAAATCTTGAATAAAAACATTAAAATGTTCATTTATCACCTTCTTTATGAGACCGCCTTTCGTATTCCACCAATTTTGAGACAGCAAACGATTTTCTCTCAAACTTTAAAGACATAATAAAAACAAATTTTAAAAATTTAATCGCAAACCTTTTCCTGGTATTAACAAGTACTAGGTGCCTATTTTGGTTTATTATTTTCAATTTTGGTTCACGTTTCAAAATGCATAGAATCTAAAAAAATAAGATCCGTCTGTCCGCCGTCTAGAGCGTTTCTCCAAAACTGCTGGATCAAAGTTTATGAAATTTGGCTGAAAACATCGGCCGGGGATGTGCCAGTACCAGCGGCATCAGTTCTTAGCTTTGTTCCAAAAAGGACAAAAGGGCGCCCTAGAGCAGCTCAGAGCTGTTGTTTTGCGCTTAAACACGGCCGTGGGAGCGATCAGGTTAAGGGCTGAAATATTGAAAAATCGTGATCGCGAAAACTAACAAGGTAACAGTAATGTTTTTTCAGTCGTCATTTACATATATTTTCCCAAAAAATCGAATGAAATCATCCGGAAAGAAGTACGATCTTCCGTTCTCCGAGCTATAATGTGGCAGCGACCTATGTTTTTTCGGGGGAACTAACTTAGGTTTCATCAATGACCGCTAGATAGCAAGCTAATGCAATTTACCCCCCACCGCCCACGTTTTGCCAATTCACTGCACTGCATCATCAGCTCATATTAGGAAAGTTTAGGTGTGTTATTTAATTTTATTAATTTTTCTTCAGAAGCTGTCAACACCTATGCACACACATTGGATACCTACCTAATGATTCGTTTAATAATGTAGCAGGGTGGCCCCCAACTGGAAAATTCAGGAAAAACCTGGAATTGTCATGGAATTCTTTGCGTCGAGAAAAGTCAAGGAAATGTCAGGAAATTTTGCAAAACCCACCAAATGTCAGGGAATTTTTCATTGAAATTGGGTCAAAAAAATCATAAGAAAATTTCTAATGGGAATTCCAGGTAATCTTCAGATTTGAAGAAATCACTGGAAAGTTTAAAGTGTTTGTTATGAGCCTATTAAGTTTTAAAGAAATGCTTGCATACGAGTCTGCAACACATTGGGACATTTTCATGTGTGTTTTCTTATTGTATTTATTACTAGGCAGATCTCACCCGTGCATTGCTCGGCGGGGTGTACAGAGCAATTAGATGGGCCATAAGAGAAACCGCCCACCCGTGGGTACTTAATTGAATTCGCGATCAGGTTGACTCATTGTCAACACGACACCCGTGGGTACTTTATTGAATTCAAGCCAGGCTACATCACCTACCCCCCTGCAGACTCGTATGCAAGCTCTAAGAGCCACTCAGCTGATCCGGACCCTGGGCATCGTCACGTAAATGTGCTAAAGAAACTACATACGAAATTACAGCTTCCTAGAGTGTAAAACATAGAAATTAGCTTCAAGAGCCACTCATCTGATCCGGACCCTGGGCATCGTCAAGTAAATGTCCTAAAGAGGCTACATAAGAAATTACAGCTTCCTAGAGTGTAAAGATAGAAATTACCTATTAAAATGATTTAACCACCGCTTCACAAATCAAACCGTTCTCGCAATATTTGGATCACCTGCTATGAATCAAATCATCGAAACACCAGCTCAATGAAATCATCAGAAATTAACCAGCGGTTGCAATCATGTTCACAATATCAATTATTGAGAATGATCACCTGTGTGTAAACAATTATTCATATAACCATGCTCATAACTCAGCTTGTTGGCCAAGCACTTCGCAGTAGTTAACATAATATGGTTGGATAAATCAAGAGCTTTCGAACGAATGGTCAACGAATTTTGTGGGATGAAAAACGACGAAGTACCATTTCCCTAGCAACGACTCGGTTGTAAGCGGAAATCATCAGAAAACCAACCTTTTTTTTGCAATGTGCCAGGGCAAAGACATGAAAATGTCAAAACTTTGTGATAAGTTGCAGCGTTTTTAGGTACAGTGGAACCTGGATAATTCGAACTTCTTTAATTCGAAATCTTCTTTAATTCGAATATTTCGCTTGGTCCCTAGCATTTTGTATTCAAACAATGCTAAAAATTCGTGGATAATTCGAATTTTATTTTGGATAATTCGAATTTTCGGCGTGCTAATTAAGGTATAAATTTTAAGCTGCGACTCAAAATAATTGTAAATTTATCGGGAAATACGTTTTAGTAACAATATTCGGGAAAAGGTTTGCGTTAGACCTAATGCATGCAAGTCAGTGCCATCGTACAGTCTGATAGAGACGGTTCGGGAGACATGATCGCTGGATCATCAGCAGAAGAAGTACCGGTGCCGAGTGCAGCTGACGCCATGAATCACGTACAAGAACTTAGACGTTTTTTTGAAAGCCGAATTAATGTAAGTGATTCATACTTCAACTCTTTGAATGCGTTGGATCTTTTATAATGGCCGAGAGACTTAATTCAAGGAAACCGGCCAAAATATCATCCTTTTTTGAAAAACAATAGATTGTTTTTTATGGTTGCAGTAAATACAGAACCATTGCAGGTGTCTTTATATTTATTGTTCAATATTCTGTTGGTCAATACAGTGTTCAATGTTACTGTATGTACTTTAGTTCGGAATGTAGTTTGTTAAAATATAATTTACTAAAAACTTCTTTAATTCGAAGTTTTTGACTGGTCCCTTGAGGTTCAAATTATCCAAGTTTCACTGTACCTATATTCTGACTCATAAACGATCAAACTTCGGCAGCATACCTTATCATACTACATATCATTCCATAGGTGGGTTATGCTAATGACAAAAATGATTATCAAGAGTGGTGGTTAAAATGTACGAAGAGTAACAACGCTTCACGCAGATACATTGTGACATGGATTATGTCTTTGACTCCCCTGGTTACTACATCACCTAGAAGTAAAGCATATGCGAGAAAGTTCCAGTCACGCAGCATGATCGAACTGGTGAATTTTCGTATTACAGTTGGGTTAAATTGTTTTGATATTTGAGCACTTTGTGGGCAACGAAATTGTTAAATATAAATTCAAAAGATCTATTCTAAATAATGGTCTGCTATTCAAAAAATGATTTCGGACTTCTAGCTTTTTCTGCAGTTTTTATTGGTTTTTTTTTTGCACATATTAATGAAATCCAAGGACATTTTTTAGTACAATGTTGAGCATACATTTTTTATTGTTCTAATTTATAGTTTATAAACTTTAGTTGTGTAATATTCCGCTAAAAAATATAAATTTAACGAATTTTACCCGTTTTTGCTATTTTTTGTACTTTTAAGCTTCTTATTTGAAATTTGACCAATTTAAAGTGCTCAAAATGTGCTGTTCAACAAACTAATTCTTTCTTATGAAACACTTTCTTATGAAATACTTGATTTTTTTTGGTGAAAGACCACAATTACTGACTTTGCTATTTTTCGACAAGGAAATCTGAAGTTCGATCAGAGAAAATTCAGGGAAATTTAAAATTTCCGTTTGGGAGCCACCCTGATATAGATAGGTGTTCTGCGTAGAAGAGCTACACGATACAGAAATAATAAACCTCTGTGTAATAATTTGTAGCTTTTCGGTCTCTGCTCCTAGTATATCAGAAGATTTCTAGTTCAAATCATGCATGTTCCATGGTTTATATTTGAGCCAATAGGGCTCAAGTAGAAATATTTCACTACTGTTCAGATTCTTACCCTCGAGAATGAATGCTTCAACTGTTTGTGTTACGACAAACATATTTGCCCAGAAATAACCTGCTATCATCGACAACCCTCTAAAATTACTCCTAGTTAGGAAAAAGGGCGCACAAACAACGAACGATTCAAGTGAAAATTGGAAACAGTAATTTTATTACAGTAGCACCACAATGCTCGGTATTTACACATATAAACATACAGTTCATAATTACAATTTTTTTAAAACGGAAACAAAATTTCATCACCTACCAACAGTCTATCCATCAAATCTTCGCTTAATCGATCGTTACACAAACAAAATGACATAAGAAGACAACAATTTTCGGAAAAAAAAACAAGGTGAACTATCACATTTTCAAGGTTTGAATTATACAACAATAAAATGAAACGCTATCCCGTCGTTCGATTGATTCCATTAACCAAACCAAAGCCAAAATTTTTTTGCAAGGCTTCAACAAACAAAAAATCATTATTTCATCTTTATTTACACCGTCTTTGACATTTGACACTCCCCGAACAATGATGCCAAATGGAAGAGGTTTCTTTCCTACAATTAAATTTCGCTCGACGAATCTCGATTATTTTTATTCCCTCAATATCTTCACTCGAGAATCGACGATCGACTCATCGTGAAGTTTTCTTCACCTTTTCGTTTCATACACTACGTTTTTATTAAAAAGATCCTAAAATGTTAAATTCACAACTTCCAACATTGAACCGGATTATAATTTTTCGCAGAGGTGGAAAATCGTTCGGGCAATATTACAAAAGAAATGTCCCACAATCAATATTAAATCACTACGGTACTTTTATCTTCTAGATTAAAGTTAAAACATTAATTATAATTTTTTTCCAAATATATACAACACATTAAAACGAAATTAAAAACGAGTGTAGGCATTAATTAAATATTATTGCAAATGCTGAACACTACTAGTCTACTAAGAAAAACACTGGATTTCCACTAAATCAATTATTAAGCCTTCGTGGCACTTTTGGGGCTAAATATAAGATAAGGGGGAGGGGGATATACCTACGTTTTGTATGTACAATTATCGATAAAATGTAACAATTAATGGCAAATTGGAGTCGACTAGTGACAAGGTATTTTCAATCAAATCGATAACAGAAAAATTGATTTAAAGAAAAATAAAATTATGTAATAGTGATCACCTGGAGAGAAAAACTTTTCAGCGCCCTAGCGCTCAAATTCATCATTTTTGTTGTTGAAAGATCAGTCTGTTTTTTTAATTTTTAAATTCTACGAAAAGATTTTGTTTTAATTTTCATGGGAAATTCGATCACATGCTACCTCACTTGGTCTAGGGTTTCTTTGAGGGCCGCTAGTTGCTCTTCGCCTAGGGTGATTTTTTCGGCAATTTCTCTGGAGTCCACTAAAAGTTTGGATTTCATGTTGATGAAATGGTCGTAGTCGGCGTACTCCTCGCCGGTTAGGTAGTTGTACAGCATGGAGGACACCATGTTGCTCCGCTGGTCGATGTTGGATTTCAATTGTTTCGCTTCGTTGAGTTGGCACAGGAGTTTGTCTCTCTTCTCCTCGTAGGATTTCTGCGAAACAAACGGTTGGTTATAAAAAGAAATCCTGATATTTATGTACATGTACTGAAATAGGAAAATATGAGTTGACTCGTTCACTGCGTTTCGAAATTTGTGGACTTCGCCGCATGCTGACATCACTTTTGGATGCAAAAGTTAGTGAAAGAAATCTAATTTTTACAACCCATAGAGGAGAACCAGTGAATTCAATCCTGGTTCATCCTACGAATGCTTCTCACAAGAAAGCGTCATTGTGTTGAAGTAAAGTTACACAACATAAGTGGCACAAATAGACATCGGTATCCGGTCAATAGCATGATAGTAATGATGCTAATGGAATAGCCACTTCCTGTTCATTACCCTATGTCAAAGAACAGCACATTGACATGATTGGATCTAAAGGGGGGATTTCACGACGCGTCCCCGACCGCCCTTTCCCGTTCATGGTCCCGATCTCCCTGCCACTGTTCTCCCCTCTCCTCGACAGAGCGTTGTATTTTCACGACCCGTTCTGAAGCGCCCGTTCAGTCGCCCATTCAGTTTCAATGTTTGTCAAGTAATACTCCGTATTTATGGCTCCGTATTTATCAAAACCTTTAGTTGTTGGTGTAGCATTAACTGCATTGGCCGTGTGCGAGAAAGAAAGGAAGAAAAAGAAGATGTGGATGAAGGAGGCAAACACTTGGTTTCTCGCATCTTTATTGAAATATAAAGCTTGGGAAGTGTACCACAACAGTTTGTATGATTTGTACACTTCTATCATTTCCGTCAAAACGTCTTTTTCTGTTTGTTCTGAAGATTCCATAACATAAAATTAAAAACACGAATGGGCAAGGCGCAAACACTTGGACAGAGCGATCCCCCTGGTGGAGCATTTCACGTCGTGTTCACAAGGAGAAGCGGTGGGGGCCTGGTCTGTCCCCACTCTTCCTCCTGAAATCGGTTGGAAATCTATCCCGACCTCCATGCCTGGTCGCCTCACCAAAACGTGACATCAGCATGGGTTTTCACCATCGGATTTCAGGGCCGACGCTGATCCGGCCCGATTTAGGGTCCCGAAATCAGGTCGTGAAATCCCCCCTTAAGGCAAGACCTGAGAAGTTTGGGCTGAGGAATAAAGCCACACCTATCGGGCCTTCTTGTCATAAAATGCCTGCGCTTCACCATGTCATAATGTGACAGCGACCCCAATCTACAGGTCTATGTAGAGACATTACCTTCCTAAACAGGTATAACTTTATAGGAAAAACTTATCGGCTACTCATTCACAAAAGGTGCCCACTAGCACCCTAGAGACGTTGATATCCGTATACAAAAGCAATTTAATGTAGGACGTAGGTTTGATACCACCTATGGGGCTCCAAACTAACAAGTTAGGCCGCTAGGAGTGTGACAGAGGTCAGTGCCTAGTCCTTCCATGACACCCCCCCTTGTTTAAGTTTTTTGCATGGCAGTTTTCAAGCGTTCCCACGGTTTTTCGAACATGAATATTGCTGCATGAACAAATGCAATGATAGGTGAGGTGCTTGATTTCTAAAAGATGAAGGAACAACGAATGTTGTTGGAGAATGGACCTGGGTTGGGTTTTGGTTCAATAAAGGTTTGGTTCTGAGCTCGGTGCTGCGCTCTGCTTTGAGCTTAAACTTGAAGCCTCATTCTCAGTCTTGGAGGATAAAGACATGGATCTTTGTCACATGGAGATTGACTGTATTAAAAGTATTAGGTTAAATGCTCTTGGTATTTGGAATTTACGACTTACCCTGTCTTGATGGTTGGTACTGAGGGTCAGAAGTGCGTTTTCGGCTCGCGCTAGTCTCCCGGAGAGACTGAGGAGGAGGCTGGTGATGTGGCCGACTTCTTTGACGTGCAGCCTGAACTTGGCCACCTCCTGTGGCCGCGCCACCTTCTCCACCCGCTCAGTAACCGTCACCCCCAGAGCCTCGTTCACGGAGATCTCTTCGTTCACAGCCACGGACTCCGAGCGGAGGACGCTCAATTTCTTTGAAAGCCTCAGCATCAGCTCTTGCTGCAACGTTACGACACATTTGTGAGACAAAATTGAAATACGATACTTGATGCATCATCATTGTACAATTTACAGAAACAAATCGTTGTTACTTCTACAATCCGATAGACCAAAGAAAAGTTACATATTTGGCAAGAACTGCTATTTCTGAAACTATAACAAAACATGAATTTTGAACCATTTGACTGAGTTTTTGTGACCACCAACTGGTTTACAGTGATTCACGACGTTCAAGTTGTGAATGCTAAAAGTTTTTAACGAATCTGGAGAGAGAAAAAGTGATATTTTTATTATGACAGATGATTATGACATGTATAATCACACAGTTTTCATGAATACGGGGTCTTTAATGTAACAAATACCATCCCCTAGCTTCCTTAGTAATCGCATTAGAAAAAAATTCCAAATTCCTCCTTAATATTTATCTTAGATTTTAAATACATACGATATTTTGACAATGTTTTTTGATAAATCGTTTTGTTCGATTGTGGTTCGAAACTTTTAATCAGAGTTGTTGAATAACTGTAAACTAAAGTACTAGTTTAGATGAATTCTTAAGAAATAAAATATGTAAGACAATTGCAAACAGAGCAAGTTAACGTCATGTGCAACTTGATTCTTGACTAAAGGGGTTGTTAGGTAGATACTACATTTATTATTCAACAGTGGCAGTGATTTCTAAGATTCAAATGCTATTCTTCAAAACAATTCTCTAGATACACTTACGCATGATTTTACTCTACTTATTGACTTTCTTTGTTCCTTATAAGGCTAAGAGCTCACAGCTCAATTTAGTGAGCGACGGGAAATCCCAAGAGGTCTTAATATGATTCATTAAATGTACTCAATTAACGAAAAACACTAGGAAGATACAAAAAACACCATGTTTTTGAAATAAACTTTGGAAAATTATGCTGGTTATGTTGGGGTACTCTTCGGTGGCTAAGTGGTCTGAGGCGTAGAATAGGGGTTCCCGGGTTCAATTCCCAGGACGGTAACGAAATTTACCAGGTCCTGGGGCCTATACACAATTTCGAGATTTGGTTTATGGAAAAGGACACTGTAAATTGAGATAACCTTTAATGCTAAAATCAAAGAAATGAAATTTAATTGTAATTTCTACGATTCATTGCATTGCACATAAACTTGTTAAACTTGAAAAACTAGGGTACCTACCCTTCTATTGCATGTTTTTGAACCTAGATTTTGGAAAATTATGCTTCTCTAGTTTCAGATTGAGCTAAAAAAAAAGCCTAAATGGGGTCCAAATTTAAATTTAACAAATAATAATAGGTAATAAATACACAGGGAATTGTGAGAAATGTAGTTTCGGGAGAAGTGCCAATGTAAATCTGTCCAACTTGGAGAAAAAAGAAAGTTGGTAGCCTTTTATTGAATGCTTTTAAACTTAGATTTTGGAAACTGAAGTTCCTTACGTTTCGTTGATTGAGCTAAAGAGAAACCGGAGTCAAAATTGTAACTTTTGGTGCGATTTTCAAACAATTTGATGGTCTGGTTCTGATGAAAAGATGCATTGAGCGTAGTCACGGAAAAATAATAAATAAGTAAAAATGAATAAACATCAAAATTAATAAATAAAAAAAATAAAAATAAATAAAAATAATAATAACAACAATGGACGGGCGAAAACATGTAAGTTGGAGGTGGTGGAGAGTGGGTTGCATATATATATATATATATATATATATATATATATATATATATATATATATATATATATATATAAGTGATTGAATAATCTTAAATGATTAGTAATAATTGATTTGTTACTAATTATATTACTAATGTAATAATTTACTAATTATTGAATAATTAGTAAATTGAATGATCTTATAAACCAAAATGTTATAATTTGATAGTTTCCTTTGATTTCTAACAAATAAGGGATGTGTATATTATATTAATTATTGAAAACTTCTCAATGTTCGGGGGGTGGGAATGAACCTAACTATTACCTTCTTTTGTTGTAAGCTGCTCATGGAAGGGACAGGGCTGGGAGCGGGCGGGAGCTCCCCACTGGTCAGCCGAGAGCTGACGTCACATGACGTGTAGATGGAGCTAGTCGTCGAAAGAAGTTCACTGTCTTTCCTGTAAAAAAAAAAAAAATAAAATAAAAAAAATAAAAAAAAAAAATTAAATGGAATGAATTAATTTATAGGTGTATTAGCTACGAACTTATTATGCCAAATTAGTAGAACAATTCAACTTGATATTAATCACCTAATAATGATCGTAATTCTAATTTGCATTAGATGATATTTTGATATTACATTTTTAATGAAAATCAATGATGGGTCATGTTTGAATCCGCACTGTGTAGGAATGAGACTGCCGTGGGCTCAGTGATGGGCTCCTACTACAGAGTAACCTACCTACCTACTCACTAATCTGCGTTCTTAATTATTATCTTATTTTGTCCTCTAGGTAGGAATTGTTTATGTAAATACGCGACAATGGACGTGTTTTTTTTTCTTTCGAAAGACGGACGACGTTTCCGGGTCGTTAAAATGGACAACAGATTTGAATTTTGATGGACCGTTCGTAGTCGTTAGTTGTAGTCCGAGCGTTTCTATTACCAGTTTCTCAAGTACGATTGGGTATACATAGGCATCATGAAATCGGTCGGCGAGATAATATACGTTCGTACCAGAGTTGGGTGTAATCATAATAATAATTGCGATTATGACTTCATTCGTAATAGCAGTTTTTCTGTTATTATATTCGTAATCACAACTTTTTGCGATTACGGCTGTAATCACAAGTTTTTTAATGTGATTTTGGCCGTAACAACCTATGTTCCCTACAAATAAGCCCGTTACCGCCGATTTCTCCCTGTAATTACAGTTGTAATCATAATTTTTCCTGTGATTACAGCCGTAATCTTAGTTTTAGCATGGAACATGCTTTTGCCTTGGACTAACTAGCGAAAAACGTTACGCTGGTGTGTCACGAAATTTTTTTCTGATTTTCACGTACAACCAAGCCATTGCTGGGGAAATGAAACTTCTTTAGTTTTCACCGAACAAAAATCGTTCTCCACTTGTTGGAAAGCTCTCGATTTATCACGCATTTCTTTAGTACTTGTTCTATTCATGTCGTAGTTTTATATTTATTTACTAGCCGCTCCGGCTCGCTCCGCTCGCCTCCACGTCCAGCCGGGGGGCAAGGCCCCCGGACCCCCCATTAAATTGCTCGCTTCGCTCGCAAAGTGTGGCATATAGGGAATGTTGCTCGCTTCGCTCGCAAAGTGTGGTATGTAGGGAATGTTGCTCGCTTCGCTCGCAAAGTTTGGCTGTATACATGGAATGTATTACAATTGAAACATGTAGGGGATGTTGCTCGCTTCGCTCGCAAACGGTAGATCTCTAAGGGTAGGTTTAACTTCTGTGGGGGATGCTGCTCGCTTCGCTCGCTTGAGGAAGTTATACTGCCCACCCAACTTGGCAGACGTTAATTAAAATAAAAATTAAAAATTTTGTCTAAAAAATAAAAATAAAAAATTTAGGGGTGGACTACCCCTAACATTTAGGGGGATGAAAAATAGATGTTGGCCGATTCTCATAGATACCGGATAAGCACAAAAAATTTCATCAAAATCGGTCAAGCCGTTTCGGAGGAGTATGGCAACGAAAACTGTGACACGAGAATTTTATATATTAGATGTTATAAATGGATATAGTAAACAATGCCGCTTGTTTTGTTGTCACTTGGTTGAGAAGTTAATCTTGGTTATAGTAATTGTAGACGCGCACCATAACAGAAAATTACCTAACTAGATACTCTGTTCTAATTTCGATTAGTTTCGTAGTTTTAAATTTATTTACATTTACGAATTAGCGGGAAGAAAGCATGTTTCATGTTTTAGCATTTTAGCCGAAGGCTCAAAGCGGAAAGCAACCGGGAGGTCCAGGGGGGCGAAGCCCTGCCGAGTTTTCTTTTGATTTTCAAGTACAACCAAGTTTTGCGCATGCGGAATAGTAATTACTTGAACAATCGCAACAAACCAATTACTTTAAACCAACTAACCCCCCCCCGGGTTTGAACGAAATTGGGCCAATAGATAATGAGAAATCGACGATATATGAAATTTACGTTTGCGCATGTGCACATACTACCATTGATCCGACGACAATGAAAGGACTTTCTAGGAGCTAACCCACACAATCCCTGAAAATTTCATCAAAAATCGGACTGAAACTTGGTATAATTTCGGGCGTGACAAGGACCAACTGTGTTAGCTCATACAGACAGAGCTAAAACAGTTCTAACCTTCTTTGTGTGATAATTTGCAGCGATTTTTGAAAGTATCTGTTATTTATTAATTTTTATCGACTAAGTATATATACCTTTATACCATGTACATACTAGTTACCTAAATATTTTGATAAATGAGTCTACTCCTCTCCTACCAAATATGAGAATTTAGGAATAAATTCTTAACTCACCCGTTCGTGGTAGGCGTGGGGAGGGTAGAGATTGAGCTTCTCGACCGAGGAGTGAAGTCCATTCGAAATAAACCGGAGACATAATCGGTCGTCCTTTTCACTTCTGGACCAGGAACTGCAGAAAGAAGTCAAAACATGAAATATTAAAAAGTTCCAGTCATGCAGTATGAGCGAATTTTCGTAAATCATCTCATTCTTTCTTAGAGAAATGAGCTCTAGAGTCGACCCCTGGCCGGTGGTCCACCTTAACGTTTACACCCTGTAGAAGTGACATTTGATGAAGTAGCCGTCAATACATGTTATCAAGTTCCATAATTCGACAAGTTCGGTTAGGTCATCATCAGTACCAATAAACAATAGCTTATTGTTTATTAGGATTAATTTATTCTAAATAATAAATTATTTTTAAAACTAAACAATAGTTCACTCAAGCATTGTTTGTGACGATTAAGACCATCGAAATCTATTTAACGTTGCAACTCTCCAACTGTTTTCGCGGAGATAGACAACGTTTGTGACAATCTTCCGATTCGTTTTACATCAACTTCCGTCATGAAAATTTTTATCAATAGGGAAAAGAGTTCCAATCATGCAGCATGATCGCATGAGCAAATTTTCGTAAATTACACTGCCAAAAAAAAAAAAAAAAATCGAAATTGTGCCCTTATGAATCTGGCACTGGCCCTGGGTGTTTTCAAGGGTGCTGAATCCGGATCCGAAGGCCGTTTCTCATGTAGACGTCTAATTTTTGGGGTACGGCACCTGCATTTTTGAAAAAAATCACTTAAATTCTAGGATAATTTATATTAAATTAAAAGGTGTTATTCTTGTGGGAAATTTAACGCTGAACACGCCTATACCACACATGACACATGATGGGTCTGAAATGCCTCCTTAACGTTCCTTTTACCTAAAAACTGCCAAAAAAAGCCCCGATTTTTCCACAGTTTTTGAAAATGTGTGAACAAAGTACCCCACTTGGCGACCTGAAAAAATTGTGCTATTACATGGATTATTTCTGCGATTTTTCAACTAGGTACCGAAAAACGAATTTCTTATGTTTTTTAAAAACTTATTTTGTTAGTGGTGTATTCCCAAAAACACGTTATTCAAGCGTGGTTAACTACCAACTTAATGGCAACGAAACTCGTTCAAAATAACATTCTGCAATTCAAAAAATATTTGAAATTTTCAAGCTTTTTCTGGGAGTTTTTATAGATTTTCCAGCAAACATTAATGCAATTTGAGTAAATGTTTTTCCATAATTTTGTGCGTAAATTTTATCATGTTTTAGTTCGTTGATGATAAACTTTGTTTTGGTTAAAATTCTGCTAAATATATATATTTAACAAGTTTTAGTGATTTTTAGTGATTTGTGTAGTACATTTTTAAAATCTGACCAATTTGATGTGCTCAAAAAGTGTTAGCCAACGAACTCATAATTTCGTTTGGAAAGCTTGATTTTTCGGGGCAAGAACTCTTCTCTCCTCTTTCATCCCTCTTTTTTATTCTTTCTCTTCTTAACTTTCTCTTTTGTATCTGTTTTGTATTTTCTTTTACCCCTGATCGGGATTTCTTAAAAAAATGTACTACTTACTTGTTATTTTTTATATAATATTATCCAGGCTTGGCGGGAACTATGTTCCTATTGGATAATAAATGGTTTTATCTTTATCTTAAGGAGAGTTATCGTCTAGAATGATTCATATATAGGTAAATAAATATATACATACGAAAAAGCACAAACTTTAGGAATCGTTTCAGAATGCCTCAAAACGGATTTGAATGAAGAAAATTCAAAAAAATTTAAATTTTAAAATTTTTGGAGCCTTTGCAATAGCTTTATTTTCTAGGAAAATTCGCTAAAACTTCATGGACTAGCTGAAAAACTGTAAGTCTACAGCATAAATTGGAAAACAGGCCATCCTGGGAAAGAATCATGAAGCTCCTGACTTTCCTCAGGCCCTTCAGAATGCGCTGGTGTTCGTCCCCGAATCGCTGATTCCAGACACTGCTGAAAACACCCACTTGTTGATCATCTCGGTCATGACCAGTCTCCAGTTAGAAACGATTACCCCTTCATTTTTTTGGCGTGGTTTTACACTTCCACAAAACCGACAACACTGTCATTAATTTAGTATTTTTGATGGTAAATTAGTTAGTTAATTAATTCCGGATGTAATTAGTGATATGGATCAGTGGTGTACTTTTATTCAGACCTCCCCCTTGTGTGAATCATGCTATAAACACATTAGATACTAACATGAGATTTTGGTGTGGAGAATGATAATACTGCAGTTTCCAAAGACATCATCACATATATATATGTATGATACTCAATTCGTACATTTACTTAAACCTGTTTATACTTCCTACATTATGGGAACTAAACGTACCGATTCAAGTTTTAGACAATCCAAAGAGAACCATTCCCAAATTGATGCAGCGAGAAAAACATTGATTTCAAATTAGGTAGGTAAGGATGATCATACAGTAGTATTAATAAAAATTTAATTAAATCAATCTTATGAAGTTGATCTAACTATCAATTGCTCCTGATTACAGCTTAACGCCATTGTGTCTCACTTCTGAAAGTAGAACTGTGCCTAATTAAAAAGATCAGCGATATTAATTGAGATAATAACTATTATTACCTAATCAAACTGTTAATCGATAGGTACGGCAATCAATGAAAGGTAAATGTTTTCTCACGTTCAACTTCCGAATGGATGATATGACAATTTGAAGACATTTTAACGTAGGAGGTAATTTTAAAGTTATGGTTAAGTTAGGTAGGTAGGTAAATTTGGCATTATTAGATAGTTTATGGTTAATTCAGTTGTTTTATATTATCATTTATTTAATTACTCTATACTAACTGTAAATCTCATCATATCATCTATCTCTATAGAATCATTTAAGATTTGTTTTGAATTTTTTAAAAAATAGTAGTAGATCTCTATAAATTTATTATTACATAGTTACCGCTACATTTTTTTGAATTTGCATTCTGCTTGGAATTCATCAATACGCCACAAGTAATGTACGTGACTGGGTAATCAAGTTCAGGTTTAAAATATATATAAGTAAAATACTGCAAACTAAAAACTACGTGGAAAGAATAGTTCATAAGATCAATTTTGTCACTTACAAGAAACTCAACACAACTTGTATCGTAAGTAAGCAAAAGTTGTTGCAACACTAAGCATTGTAATTAACAAAAAACTTAGTTTCGTAATATCAATACATCTTCATTAGAAACAAAAATTTCCAGCCATGCAGCGTATGAACGAATTCTTGCAATTTTGCGAATTATATTCATGTTTAATTATTTTGTTTTAAATTAATTAACTTGAGCAGTTTACATTCAAAAGTTGTTAACTATCAGAGTTATCGGAAAACACTGCTACAGAAACAAATCAATTGATTTTATAACAATGATCGATCATAGATTTTTCTCGATTTCTGCACATTTTAACGAACAGCCAGTTTTGGCAGATATTTCTGAATGTTCCAGTTCAAAGCTGATAAACTTTTCCTAAGTAATATTCTGCTGAAAAAATATTAATTTAACAATTTTCAACCATTTATCCCATTTTGAGTTATTTATTTGCAAATTTTTTTGAAATTTAAGCAGTTCAAAGTTCTCAACTAAATTATCTTTTCTTCTGGAATTATTATTTTTTTCGGTGAAAGAACGAATTGTTTATCTTGATCCCAAGGAGAGTTTTCGTCTAGAATACGGAACACGTATGAAAAAGGAACATAATATCGATAAACCCAGGAATGGTTTCAGAATGCCTCAAAACGGATTCCAATGCAGACGATTTGGAGAAATTTCATTTTTTTAAAATTTTGAAGTCATATTTTTGCTCATTTATTGGTACTATCGAGGTGTTATATGACTAGTATTGACTGATTGACCACGTTTTTAGTGAATTTTCGTAGAAAATCAGTCAGCTGACCCCCCGGGAAATCGTCCAAGGGGTATTTTTTTAATTGTATGTCAAATTTAGTTTTTTCAGAATGCTCCTCTTGGCGAACTACATTCTTTCCACTTTCCGGATTTTACAATAAGCCGAGAGAAGGAATAAGAAACAAAATAGATAAAAATATAAAAATCAAAGAGCAAGCATGACTGAAAACAAAAACTAGACAGAATCATAGCAATAACAAAACTCGAATAATCAAAAGTGATTAAAATAAACTGTAAACAAATAAAAAGGAAAACAAACAAACAGTAACATACAATAATAAACTAATCAGGAAATATGTAAAATAAAATAATAAAATAAAATAAATAAATAAAAATGAATTAATTTAATTTTTGGATAATGTTTTGTTGATAACAGTTCCCGAAGAGATCCCAGAGAATGCGCTGCCGTCGCCCAAACGGGATGTTTTGTGGCGGAATTAGTGATTTCTCTACCCATATTATCAAGCTGAAAAAAAAAAGTACGTTTGGCAGCATGGATGGGAAGATCCTATGTTTCAAAATGGAAAACCAATCTTCTCCGAAAACAATACATACATATGCTATTAGTACGAGTTGTATATTTTATGGAAGATCTGTCAAGCTGGCCAACCTCCTCTCTCTAAAATGAGTGCGAAATTAGGCCCCCATTGCACCTCCGGGGCGCCTAAGTTCGTTACAGATAGCCAAACTTCAAAATTTTGAATCTTGATTTGGATAACCATAACTCAACTGTGGACTTCAAGAAAGCAACTCTGTTGGTTGTAAAATTAAATTTACACTTTTATGTATTTGTGTTAACAAAAGAAAATAAGTCCTGACAACGATTTAAAACAAGAACTTTAAAAGTTGTATGAATATTATTAAACAATTTTTTACAAAACAAAGCAAAAAGCTCAAAAACAAGCAAAAACAAAGCAACAAATCAAACACTCACCTAGGATACCATGTAGTTTGTGGGAAGGAGACAACTGGCTCGCGAGGTCCCTCGACAGCTGGTCGCACTCGATCTCTTCCTGGAGCGGCCGCCGCGGGAGGACGGGCGGCGGCGGCGACGGCGTCGGCGTCGTCTGAGAAGCGGCGTCGCTCTTCCGCGCCTCCCCCGTCCGGTCGCTCTGCGACCGACCCACCAGAATCACTTTGGTGTCTTCCGGCTGACCTTCTTCGTCTGAAAACGGAACAATAAAATTAGTAATGATTTTTTTATTAATTTATATTTTAGTAGGGGTAGTATGTAGTAAACTCAGAAGTTGTATTTTGTGGATTTATGAAAGGGAATGTTTAATTTCAATCCTGAATGTTGGTCCACAGTAGAGAGTTCCTAAAGATCCGCCGGTCTCGATACGGCGTGCGATAACGAAAAACTTAACCGCACCTTAAAGTCACGTCAAGCCCTTAACGGATCTAGTTGTAACGCTAAATCCATGGGAGGGGGTTATCCCTAGGAGGTTATTTGAGTCCATGGAAGGACGTTATTTTCCGGATTGCAATTTTTCCGTTGCAATCCGTTAACGTATCTGTACGGAAGGATGCGTCACCGTAACTCATTGCGTCAAAGTTACGGCGCCGGATTGTCGATACGCACGACGTATAGTGTTTTACGGATCTACACAGTTTCTTCAACAAAGCAGAAAAAAAGTTAAGTTTTCAAATATGTTAAGTAATATTTAAAGTCTCCAAATATCCAATTAGGCGAACTCTGTACCAGGTGAAAGAGCTAATAATAAGTACGGTGACAGATGCAGGGGAGTCTTCCTGATGCCTTTAAAAATGGTAAAATTAAAACCGTCAAGGTACCTACCTACCTACTTAAACAGAATTCGCAAGTCCACCTGATGAAGAAAGAATGATTGGAAGTTGAATGTAATAATTTCCCGAACCACTTGATTTCTAAGTAGCCTGGGTTGATTGAGGGTAGAGAAATTTACAGGCTTCTCTGATAATGTGGTTTAATGCATATATGCATTATACTACTATACTTATATGCATTATAGGCCAAAAATATGGCCTCTTCAGAGCTGCATTTTTTTTACACATTTAATCTAAGCTAATATAATAGGTACTTGTTAATAATTTGGTTTTATTGTACATATTTACCATATTATTTGATTGATGATCTGTGTAATGTTTAAGCAAAAGTTGGGATGCCTCCTTGAACATCTTAGTCATTACCTGTTGAGTACGAGTAGTAGTATTGTTTAGTTATATGCATTATGGGATAATTGTTAAAAACAAACATAACTGGTGATACAAACTATCGGATGCGGAATGACTCTAAATACGATTACTTTCCTACTGGTTCGTTTGCAGTATTAATATTTCTGTTTAAAAATAATTAATCTAACCAATAATTACGAGCTTTTTTGCACGACTCTACATATTTATTTTTAACAGCTGTTATTGAAGATATTGAAGTAAAACTGTAGAAAAATAATGATTATTGGGCTGGAACTTCAATAACTGGTAAGAATACTACATTCAATAACCTAACAAATAACAACTATCCCATAATGCACATAACTAAACAATACTACTACTCAACAGGTCATGACTAAGATGTTCAAGGAGGCATCCCAACTTTTACTTAAACATAACACAGATCATCAATAAAGTAATAAGGTAAAGATGTACAATAAAACCAAATTATTAGACTAAATGTGTAAAAAATAATTGCAGCTCTGAGGCCATATATGTGGCGAAAGCGCTCAGCATATGCATTAAACCACATTATCAGAGAAGCCTGTAAATTTCACTACCCTCAACCAACCCAACCTAGACAAGGTAACAATCCATAATCCATAACCAACTTGATTTCTAACGGGACTTGATTATGAGTTATTAAATTTATTAGCAGGTTGCAGAGTTATTATTCTTTCTATTGGCGGGGAATTTTGATTTTAATTTTTTCAATACATTTATCTATTCTTTGCGTAATATATGTCAAATTTACAAGCCGCCAATGCAACAACCCCCTTTAAGATAGCTTGTGCTGGGGGTCGGAGTGCTTAGTAATGTATATATAGTTATTTTATTCTAATTCTATAAACATAAACGAGTGTCTTAGATGCTCCACCTTACAATTATTATGAACTCATAAAAGGAATAAATTGCCAAACATTATAGGGAAATCGGAATAAAAGGAACAAAAAACGTACAATATACACATAGAACCAACACACAGCCACGCTTAGCTTTGGAACAGACAATAAAGGACGAAAATCAAGAATTACCACATAATAATAAGTAATAAATAAGTAATAAACCACAGCATAATAATGAGACACAAAAGTAATTAAAGATATAATGAAAGAAGGATCCAACACCTAGAAGACAATAGAACGAAGCAAACAAAATTGTTGACAACATGTTTTTGTCAAACTTTGTTGGGAAAAAAAAGTTGACGAAATTGAATTTTATTAGTTGTTATTAGGTACCTATAGTAAAAGAAGTATTGAGTGATTCCGTTTTGTAAGATATCTCGGTTGAAGAGACATTTAGAAAATTGTATTTTTGTGTATGGCCGCTGCAGGCAAGCTCCGGACTTAAATAGTATACCTACTGTAAAACTGTAATTGCATTCAATTCTTCAATAAAGAAATTGAAAAAAAAAAAAAAAAAAAAAAAAAAACCATCCATAACGGCTAACAGTGTAATTTTATAATACAATATCATACTTAAATCTCAATTTATGTTCTATAATTGTTAAATGTTGTTCTATAATTTGTTAAAAATGATTCATTTTGGTTTATGCAATTCTTCGATTAGATACGGTATCTTGGTATGGGGAGGGGCATGTAAAAGTTCGCTTCACTCATTCCAAATTGTGCAAAATATAATTTTGTGTTAATTCTAAATAAACCATTTAGATATTCCTCAGCTTTACTTTATAAGGAACTGGAGTTTTTTTTTTTAAATTCGGGATATTTTTCTGAAGGAATCATGTTTACATGTATATAGAACTGGTATTGATGACAGTAATTTATCGCAGTTGGACTTTACGGGAACCGCAAATGGGTCCAACATTAGAATTCCAAAAATTAATCTGGAAATTTACAGAAGAAGTGCATATGCTGTAGCGTTACAATTTTTCTATAATCATAAAATTGATATCAGTCAGTTTGACCAATTTAAATGATTTAAAAAACATTTAATTGTAAAAATGTCTGAAGTTGGCTCACGATATAAGCAACCTATTATTTTTATTCTAAGAAGATGTTTTCATAATTGTTTTCTTTAACTTAATAGTGATTTATTTTTGACATAACCATATAAGTTGCGACTCCACACAGGGACACAAATTCTTTGAATTTAAGCCTCTGTAGGCTCACGCGTATCGCTTCCGAGACTGCAAGGCAGCGGAAGCTTTGTTTTCACTTTTGAAATGAAAAAAATTTTTTTGCTCCGAAATCAAAATTTCCACTCGCATTTTGCGTTTCAGAGCCTCCTGAACAAATTTGGTTCCGTGTCTGTCTGTCTGTCCGTCCACATTTCCTTGTAACAGCCATAACTTCCACAATTTTGATCCGATTTTAACCAAATTTTCAGGGATCGTGCGGGTTAAGCTCTAGATGGTCACCTATCAACTTCATCATGATCGAATCAACGGTAGCTTCTGCGCAGTCGCTAACATGAATTCCTTGTGGCGGTCATAACTCGGTCAATGTTGAACGGATTTCGGTCAGATTTTCAGGGATGATGTGGATAAGGTCTCTTGAGGTCCCATAAGACAATCATCATAATTGCATTAGCGGTACGCTCTGCGCATGCGTGAACGAAATATTCTTGTTACGGTCCTTGCAACAGCCGTAATTTCCACAATTTTGATGCGATTTTCTTCAAATTTTTAGGGATCGTGCGGGTATAGCTCTACATGGTCCCCTATCAGTTCCGTCATGATCGAATCAACGGTAGCCTCTACGCAGGCGCAAACAAAATTTTCTTGTTTCGGTCATAACTCAGGCAATTGTGAACGGATTTCGGTCAGATTTTCAGGGTTTCCTTATTAATTTCATTTATTATATGTAACATTCAGCTTCCAATTTCCCACCTTATTACATAATTCCCTGATGCCAGAACCCGTCGTTTCTAGTTATTTTTATTCTAAGAAGATGTTTTCATAATTGTTTTCTTTTACTTAATAGTGATTAATTTTTTATATAACCATGAGGGAAAGCTGCGACTCCACACAGGGACACAAATTCTTTGAATTTAAGCCTCTGTGGGCTCACGTGTATCGTGTATTGGTTGTATTTTTTTAAATAATGTTTTAAATGTTTTTTAATGTTTATTTATTTATGAGTATATTTCCTTTTGTTTATTTTCTTGTTGTGCTAAATAAAGAATCTTGACTACCTATATTAAACTTTGGATTACTTATTGAAGTTGATAATAAATAAATCACACTACCAAGATTGTCTTGGGTGGAGGCGGAGACGGCGACGCTTTTTTTCTCGACCTTGGCAGAGGAGGTCGGGTCGGACTGGGCGCGCGGCGGCCGCGTCGCCCTCTTGACCGACGCCGCGGGTGGCGTCGACGCGGGCGTCGCAGTCGTCGCCGCCGCCGCCGCCGACAGGCTGTAGTTCCGCGGAAGCGTCTTGGACAGCGCTTCCCGCTCCGCGTCCGTCCGCTCTTGACTAGGCGACACCTTCTCGTCGGGTTTCGGCGCGTCGTCGATGACGGAGAATTTTTTGATTTCAGCGTCGCTCGGTTTCGTCACATCACCTGTAAACAGAATGGATTTAGAGATACAACATCGAAATCGTTTTTAGGGCTAGAACTTGAAGTTGTTTCCACAGTATTAAGTAAAATTCAAATTACAACTAAAAAACTATTTTACATATTAAAAAAACTATTATTTCACTATTTTTCCGTATTTAATATGGGCGTTTATCTATCTTTAATTCATCTTTCGGTCATTTGAAATTTAATTATCATATAAAGTTGTTAGTTAATAAATTAAGAAAGTTATTTTTTTTTTTTTTTTAGTGAAGCTCGAAATTTTTTGTCTGTCGTGCAGCTGAGAACCATCTACTTTGGTCTGGTTTATTCATTATTAAAATATGGTATTTTAGTGTGGGGAAGTGCCTGTAAATCTTTAATAGGTCTTTTGCAAGTAGCACATAATACTATCCTTAGGATTATACTCAGGAAGAATGCTAGATATTCAACTGTTTTGCTCCACAATGAATTTGAGGTGCTGAATGTTAGGCAAGTATTTTTGCTACAAGCTTGTCTATTCGTCTGTAAGACCATCCTGACCATAGAAGCCGTATCTCTAACTCACGTAATGCAATGTCTACGAACTTCAGCTCCCAAAACGTAATACTGAGCGCGCAAAGAATAATTCTTATCATCAGGCATTGCGCTTCCTCTATGCCTGTAAAATTAACCCTGACGATTTTGGTACCTAATTTAGGGAGCTTTAAGGAGATTTTGATTAAAATTAAAAAATGTATCGAATGAATTTATTTAATATTTTTACGTTTGTTTGATCTCACTAGGTGTTTGATATTTATTTGATTTTTGTTTTGTTTTTTCTCTGAGATTAGCTCCACCAGCCGCCACAAGTTCGTAAGAACTTAGTAGGTTGGTGGACAGAAGAAAGAATTTTTATGAGACAGTTGTCATTTCTGTGATTTGTTTTTCTTTCTGTCAATAAAATGATATTCTATTCTATTCTATTTAAGCAGAATAAATGATTATCGACCCAAACGCAGCTATCTGTCGTAGAATTATCAGAAACGGGGCTAAACAAATGATTCCTCCTCTTTCGCCAAGCTTTCGATAAATTTATTATCTTCTTCAGGGCTCAGAGGTGAACTACAGCGTGAATATCACACTACTCAGCGACCAACTGATCAATAAATTCATCACAGGTTGCAAACAGGTACAACTCAATGAAGTAACTAAAACCAGTCTATTGAAGATTTAAAATAACATTGAAGAAAATAACATCCGGCAGTCACAAAATTATACTAATAATTTAATTTACTAGTACAGCATCAAAATTCAAAAGCAACGAGGCAACAACATTCGGAACCTCTGGGGGAGGGGGGGTTCTGATGAATATTGTTGCCGATATCACACTTTCGCGCACCGCGCAGGCGCGCGAACCGCGCATTAACTTTGTTATTTTAAATGAGAACCCCCTTTTTTACTGCAGCTTCGGATTCTACGTCAAATTTCACGAAGAAATGACCCATCATTTGATTTTTTAAGTGCGCGCAAACAGGCGCAATTCCGCTCCAAAAGTGCAATAAATTTGATATACTGAGTTTTTAGCGAATTTTTGAAGAAAATTAAGCTATTGCTCTCGCCTCAAAATTTGTAGAATGTGAATTTTTGAAAAAATTTTATGCAGAAATCCGTTTCAGGCTATTCTGGATCATATTCTGAAGTTTAACGCATTTTTTTAATGTATGTATGTATGTATATATGTATGTATGTATATATATGTATGTCTTCAAACAAATTTTAAAATGTTAAGGACACAAAACGAAAGTTCAAGTTCGTTGGCCAGCATGATCGGATTACATCTTCGGGTTGAAATTTTCAAAAATGTAGTCAAAATTTTCAAAATAGCCTGTTTTTTGCGATTTGTTGTGCGAAATAGGTTTTTCAGCATACTAACATGTGGTATATTCGGAATCAGCGTAAAATTTCCTATAAGAATATGTATCAAGTTTTCAAAAATTTCAAAGTTGAAAAATCAGTTAAAATCGAAATAATGCCGTTCGCTAGTTGTAAAAATCGGTAATATTTGCATGAAACATTGTCCAAATTCATCCCTGTATAACCAATCCTATAAAAAAAAAAAAAAAAAAAAAGGTAATCAACTGATGAGTTTACTGTGAAATATTCCGTCCTCCGATTCTATCGGTCGCTCTCTTTAATGTTTTACGCTCAACTGTTTTAGGACTTGATGTAGCTTTAAAATACTGACTGTGGCTTAGAAAAAAGTATGAGTACCTCCTAATTATTTTTTGATTCCATGTTAGTCTATCAAAATCATAAACTAAAATTTCTCTACACGATCAATAGCGACTGAAATGTCGAAGATTTCTTCAAAAATTCGCTCATGGGGTCATACTGCATGACTGGAATTTTTAAGGTACTTAATTGCCACCTGTAATACATGATTTTGGAGTATACTTTCGTGCTGAATCTCGAACTAATGTTCATTTATTTATATTTGCAACACCGACTTGGAAAAACACCGAAAACCCAACATTTTAGTACGCTTAGTGCTTTGGGGAAATGTGTAATAAAAATGCGATTCTGTGCAGTTTTTCGGTGTTTTCCCAAGTTGGTGTAGCAAATATCAATAAATGAACATTATTACGAGGTTCAGCTCGAAAATATACTCCTACTGCTATTAATTAAAATTAATTACCATTTCATTGGGTTTTTTGCCCTGAAATTCAATCATTTATACTTGAATAGTTTTTTATTTATAATAACTTTTCACCTTATAACTTACCTTGTAACTTTTCGTTTTCCTAGGTAACCAAAAATAAATTAGTTTATAGACCATATTTGGGACCCGGGGTTCTAAAATGACCTAAGAGCTACTTTGCACAAAATCGCAAGAATATAGTAAAATAACAAGTGTTCTTAAAAAAAAAAAAGTTTTCTGTGTGGTTATGAAAGTAGATAGATTGACCTGCGGGCCAAATTTCATGCAAATTGATGGAATAGTTTCTGAGCTACAGCCCGTCAAACCTTAGGTAGGTCATAATTGGACACCATACCTTACATTGTGCACTCCTTTGGTTTTGCGGAATTAAATTATTTTAATTTCATTTCATTATATTGCATTATGGGCAGCTCGGCCCATACCGGAACAGGGTGGACCCCAAATGGAAATTTCAAATTTCCCTGACCGAACTTCAGATTTCCCTGACAAAAAATAGCAGTCAAATATTTTTTTTTCTCGTCATTTTAAAGTAGGTATAACGCGCCACCTTTAATGCTTCTAAAACGAAAATCGTATAATTTAAGAGAGAAAAAAAACAACCTACTCCAGCATACTGGTGGTAATAATGAAGGTGAAGCATGGGAAAAAAGATACATTTTTTAAAGTAATTGCATTTGTGAAAGAATGTACAACCAATTTTAAAAAACCGCAGTTAGACATTGACTCCCAAGAAAGGAATGGCTTTGAGTACCTACATACTTAAGGTAACTAAAAACCTTAAAAACTTAGTAAAAAGCACCAAATGGCCAATTCGGTTAAAAATCGTTAACTTAACATTTTTAGCGGAATATTACTCAAATAAAGTTTATCAACTATACCTAAATTAGAACATTCAAAAATGTATGCACAAAATCGTACTGAAAAATGTCCTTGAATTTCATTAATATGTGCAAAAAAAAAAAAAAAAAAAAAAAAAAAAAAAATAATAATAATAATAATAACAACTTCAGAAATGGTAGAAATCCAAAATAATTTTTTGAATAGCAGACCATAATTTAGAATGGTGCATGACTTTCTATTTAATATTTTACGGTCTCTCAATTTGTAATCTGAAGCGATATGTAGAAGCTCAAATTTTATTAATTTAAAATGAAGAAAAAAAAAAAAGAAATAAAAATATATATAACGGATATTTCTTAGCTCTGAGGTTAATTCCAAACTTTTGTCCAACAGCAAAAAATGTCTTGACTTGGGAGAGCATTTTCACAACCTGTTAGAGCTACCAGCCAAAGTAGGGGGCCTTGCTGTAAACAACCCAGTGAGGTCTGCATTAAATGACTTCCCTATCCAGAGTAGAGCCACAAGCCTTTTAGTTGAGTGTATAAAAGGAGGTTCAGAGGCACAGGCACTGTGAACAAGTCAGGTCAGTCCTCAACGAAGAAAGATCTTTGCGGAAGGCAGCAGATGCGGTCAGAGGGGAAGAAGTGCTCATTGAGCTACCCCCAAAACACCAGCGTGCCATCCGAAGATCCAAAGATGCTTCCCAATGGCTCACAGTTATACCACTGGTTGCAGATAATTTTGATTTGTCCAAATCACAGTTTCAGGATGCACTGTCAGTGCGGTACGGATTTGAACCTTATGGCTTGCCGGTCTCCTGCGATGGATGTGGAGAGCCAATGGATCTTAATCACGCCCTTAATTGTAAAAAGGGAGGGTTAGTAAAACGAGGACACGACACTGTCAGGGATGAATGTGCCCTCATGGCTAACCTTGCGTGAGCCAGTTCTACGCGACAATGACGAAGGGATGCCAGCTCTAGTTGCCGATATAAAAGTTCATGGCGTGTGGGACAGCGAGAGACCGGCGTTTTTTGATACTCGCATCATAAATGCTGACGCCGTCTCTTACTCATCCCAAGAATGGCCAACCATCTCGCAAAACGCAGCTCACACCAAGCATACAAAGTACAACCGAGCAGCTGAAGACCTTAGAGGATCCTTCACGACTCTGATATGTTCGTGCGACGAAGCTCTACACCGTGAATATGATAGGTTTTTGAATAGGATGGCGGCTGTCCTTGCGGACAAGTGGTCTCGCCCGTATTCACAAATTTGTTCTTGGGTGAGGGTGAAAACCCAGTTCTCTATCATCCGAGCAATGAACCTTCGGCTCAGAGGAACAAGGAGGGCAATAAGGAGCCTGAGCTTGGAGGATGGGGCAGCTACTCTACTACTGACGGAGTAGCCCAACAAGATTGTTTAGAGGGAAGGTCGGAATCACCTCTGAACCGAGAAGAAAAGCCAACAGCCTCATATATAAACTCTTCCAAAATCCCCATTTTCAGAACATTTCCATCAATTTAGAATACATTGTTTGATTTGGCTCCAAGTCTTGCTTATTTGCACATACAACTAAATTGTTGCTAGAGAGAATATAAATTCCTGATTTTCCGTCCCACAAAAATCGTTCGTTGGTAACCTCAAGTTAGTATGCAAGACTCCACATTTCAACGGTCCAATTTCCCTCACCTTAACTCTCCTGAGAAGTCGTAGCTTATGTACCAATACGAACTGTTCGGACTCTCACTGGACGAATCCAGTAGTCTGCTGGGTTCACTCCTAGTTCAATAATCTGTTGGTTTTTCTTAAGGGCACTTGGTACCCCAAAACAAATTTTTCAACTTTTTTTTGGTCTTAAATAAAACTAGATTCATTCCTGAACAAGATAATATATTACATGTAATATTTACAAAATTGAAAAGTCTCATAAATCAGCTTAGAAGTTGCCCGCGTCATAGTCGGCCGCCCCTGCTTCTTCAAATTCAACCAACCAATTTTATCATTGTTATCATCTTATCATTCTGGTTGGTTGGTTTGTTGGTACTATGCTCTGACTGTGTGAAGTCATTGAGGTTACTACCTCATTAATACATATGCAAGTCATTTTGGTTCACCAAAACGTCGCAGAAGCGCGAATATCGTTACTTTTTCGTTTTTCGCCTCTCCTGAAAAGTAGCATATTTTTGCGAATCTGTCCCTATATCTTGGGATCTACTGAACCGAATTCATTCTTCTTTCTTTTGAAAGTTACCTCTCAACCTACTGCACAAATCTGCGGGAATAGTTTATCGAAATAAGTTATTGTAATTACGGGACAGATAATAGAAGTTACCTGAAATACCACCCGATATTTCCGAAATTGGCTTCGATATTGTAATGCGGCAAATTAATATTTTTTCAATCTGATTCCACAGATTTTTAGATCTTTACTAGATCTATCAGTTAAAAAAAAGATCATCGAAATCGACCAAACGAGTGCCGAGATAATGGGTCACGGATTTCGCCGTTTTTGGGGAGGTACCAAGTGCCCTTAAATGTGGTTTACTGCTAGGTGACATAGTAAACAGAGGAGCCAAAGACATATCCTCACTTACTCTTACTCTTTGAACACTTTAACCACCACTCGATAATTATTTTTGTCATCCGCATAACTCAACTATGAAATAATTTTTAGTTTGATAAATACGCTATTGAAGTTTGATTGTTTATGAGTTAGAATATACCTAAAAACACTATAAATTATTACACAAAGTTTTCATTAAAAAAAAAAAAAAAAAAAAAACCCTGACATTTGGTGGTTTTTGCTAAATTCCCTGATATTTCCCCGACGTAAAGAATTTTGTCTCTTCTTGACGGTGAAATCCTGCAACGGGCGGTGGCTCGTTTGAGTGTTTGGTGCACCAAGAACAGTTTGCGACAACCCGGCTAAGTGCTCTGTAGTTTCGTTTCATCGTTCTGTTAGCACATGCCGATTCCCATATATTCTGGAAGGCTCTCCTCTCTCTCGAGCGACCGAGACTATGGACCTGGGGGTCTTGTCCGATGACCGACTATCTTTCTCCAGGCATATTGGCACAGTGGCATGCCATGCCCTGCAAGCGTTAGGCTTTCTGAAGCGTCACACCCGCGAATTCACTGATATTAAGCCAATAGTTGGGCTTTATAAGGCGTTGGTCCTCCCAAAACTTGAATACGCATCAACGGTGTGGAGCTCTTTTTATACAGCCCACCGGCATGCCCTCGAGAGAGTTCAGAATAAATTCCTGAGGTACGTCGGATTTAAGTTGGGGATCCCGTCCGACGAGATTAATTATTCTTCCCTGTTGGAGACCTGCAGAGCCCAACCACTGGACAAAAGAAGAATTCTTGCCGATTTGGTGTTCCTGCATAAGCTGCTAAATAATAAAATCAATTGCCCATCTCTACTTGCCAAGTTCCAGCTTTCCACTCCTCGTCTTACCAGTCGCCATCCCACCTTGTTTCACGTCCCGTTCTCAGCATCTAATTATTTAATAAATTCCCCCTTAAACCGTATCCGCCGTTCAGCCAATTTACTTCACCTTCATCCCGATTTTGACTTTTTCAATAGCTCTGTATCCCAACTTAGATCACTTGTATTATCATCCCCTGTTTTATTTTGATTTTAAATGTTTATCGAATTTCAATAGTATGTATATATTTTTCTTCCATTTTTCATTCACTTGACACACTGTTTTTTTTTTCTTAAATATCTGTATTATTTTTTTTTTTCTCTCAACTCTGTATCATGTATTTCCTTGTAAATTGGGCTTGCCCGTACTCAAATAAATAAATAAATAAATAAATAAATAAATTCCCTGACAATTCCAGGTTTTTGACTTTTCAAGTAGGGGGCCACCCTGTGGAAGATATTTGAGGTCCCAGACCGATTTAGCTATTGACCTGCGGAGCGTTTGGAAGGTAAACGTGATACAACCGCCCAGCTCAATAGACAAGCCCATTCGCGGATCGATGCTCATCGTTAGCAGACGTGTCTCTCCTCGGAGAATCTGACCTATTTCCGTCGGTTTCCGCTGTCTCACTCCATCAAAACCCCTGTCCTAACCCGTATCTAACATCTCAAGCAAAGATCATCTCTCGCTAAACGGGGTCGCCTGCCATCTTCTTTCATCTCGACTTGATGCCCCATTGTTTGCCCAAAGCCATTCGCGAGCAGCATCCTCAGGGCCCGAACAATGGACCGAGAGGGAAGTCATCCCAACAAGAACAACGAGTCTAGGCCTCCACCTAAGAGGCGATTCCCTTTTGCTTTCTAGTCTATTTTTTCTCTTTTGTCGCGATGCAAATAACTCGGTCAGTGGTCACGGTTGCAGGTGTAGGCTGTACATCTCAATAGGGGTCCTGGCTGGCCTCCTCAAATGGATCGTCGTATCATCTGCCAGTTTTTTCTCCATCACAACCGAATTCCCTCGTCAAACGAGTTTCTTAGGCTTCCGCTACGCTTCTGGTTTGATTGAAGAGTGATTGGTGTCAAGCGGAAGCAGCCCAGTTATCAAACAAGCTGGATATCTTTTATGAACCCATCGGACAATCATGACAATAAATGTCTTAGTACTTAACAAATTGAGGTTCATCACTATACTGATCAAAACAAGTCGGTACTTGAATACTAGCGCATGACTGATTACTGCATTTACACAAAGATTACGAGTCGAAATAATTGATAAGTCGACGTTACAAGAAATTAATGTTTGTGCATGCGCACTGACTACATTAATCCAACGGCAATGAAATTTATAAGGGAATGTGTTGGAGCAAAACTGCACAATCGTAGAAAAATTCATAAAAATCGGTCCATTCGTCCCGGAGATTTGTCCGTGTCGATCAATTTTAGTTAGATCAATGCGCTATAGTTATAACTCCACAAATCGCGATATAATTAATTCGGAAGAAATTTTCCTGGAACAGGAGCGAACGAAAATACGAGTTTGAACAAAATCGGACCAATAGACGATAAGAAATCGACGTTATAATAAATTCAAGTTTGCGCATCCGCACAGACTACTATTTATCTGACGGAAATGAAATTTATAGGGAACAACCTATAAGCTATTCCGCACAATCCCTGAATATTTCATCAAAATCGTTCCATTAGGCTTGGAGTTTTGCCTGTGTCAAACGATATTAGTTTCTCGCATGCACAATGGTTATTACTCTACCAATCGCGATATAATTTATATAGAGCATTTTTATAGTACATAAAACCAATCACATACCGAGTTTGAACAAAATCAGACCAACAGATGATGGGAAATTTCACTTTTGCGCATACGCACAGGCTAATATTGATTCGATGGCATTGAAAATATAGGGAACCGTCTAGGACCTAATCCGCAAAATCCCTGAAAATTCATCGGAACCCGACTGAAACTTTGTATAGTTTTGGGCGTGACAAGGATTTACTACAGACAGACAGACAGACTGACAGATAGACGTCAGACAGACAGATAGACACGGAACCAAAATTGATCAGCAAGCTCTGAAACACAAATGCTTGATGCATGATGCGTGGTTTACCTACTCGATTTTTACGTAGATTTGTAGTGTAAGACCAAGTGCCAAGTTTTCATACATAAAATAAAGATGGTTCGAGCTAAAATAAAATATTCTGATTTTCTCAAGCAGTCACATACGTGTTTGCATAATGTAGGTAGTGTAATGTAATCCTAATGATTAAAGATTGAGCCACCACAATCTACTCACCGAGGCAACCTGAATTATCAGTAATTCTAGCACCGTTGGGAGACATCGTCCTCTTGTAACTCCCTTGAAAATTAGGTAGCCCCTTCTCCTTCTCTTTAGGTTCCCTCCTGTACGAGAGGTACGACGCTTTTGATTGACTCCTGCAACAAACAACAGTGGATTCTTAATTAAAATTGAAACATGGAAATTATAATTTAAAGGAGTAATGAAACAAGTGTCTAGGATAAAATATAACCAATATGTATAAGTACCTGAAATTGAGATGAAAAACACGAGACGCGAAATATGGGAACAAAATAGAAAAATTGCTTTCACTTTCGGGAGATAAAACATATTTGGTCTCCAAAATCAAAATTTCCATTCGCATTTTACGTTTTAGAACATTTTGAACAACTTTCGTTCCTTGCCTGTCGGTGTGTGTGTCCATCGTGTGTCCGCAAGACCTTCTAACAAGCATATTTTCCACAGTTTTCATCCGATGTGGATGTACTTTTCAGATAATGCGCGGGCTAGGATGTAGACGGTCCCCTATCAGTATCATCAATTCAGACTCATTACTTCACTCTGCGCATGCGCAAACGTAAATTTCATTATGCTCTATTTTTCACACCCTAGTCCTTCGATTTCGCTTGAATTTGGATGATAGTTGGGTGAAAACGATTTGATTAACTTATATCAATTTCATCATGATTGAATCATTATAGCTACTGCGCATGCGCCATTTTGAAATCCTTGTAACGACCATAACTATCACAGTTTTCATCCGATTTTGATGAAATTGTCAGTGAATGCATGGTTTAGGTTGTAGATGGCCTCGAACCTAATTCATTGTTCCCAACTCATCAGTTCAATCTCCGTAGGTGCAAACGTAAATTACCTTGCGTATCAATTTTCGTTTCCTAATTTACCAATTATGACGTTTCACGCCACTTCTTGATTTAATCTTTCCTGCTATGGAATTTTTCAAGATCATTTAAAACTTTGCAATGATGTACACTCATGATTAATAAATGAGGAAGCTATGTGAAACTTCCAACTTTGCAGTCGTTTTTCGTTCCAACTAGTTTTGGTTTAGCTCTTGTACGTATTCCTAACGGCATAGGGCTCGAAATACCTTCCCACCTTTCAAACAGGATCATTACTGAAACTACATGCATACGTAGCTTCAACGAGGAGAATGTCACTCATCCATCGTGAGTTTCAAACCAACTTTCGTCCGATGATAGAGAGAAAAAAGTCCACTAGCCATCGCCCTTTCTTCGAGCGGTTTCACTCATTGGGACAAAGTGATTGATTGAGGTTGGTACCTGTTGCCTCCGCTTGATAAGTCAACAATTAATTCATCACCATACGGTAGCCCATAGGTAGACCGTATTTTACTTATCGTACTTTCTAAATTCAGAACTGATTGCCTTTTATTAAAATTAAGAAAATAATGATCTGTGGGTTAGTAGTCTGTAACCCGTAAGACGGGCAGATCACTTGGTAGTTGAACCCGTTGAAACTACGGGTTATAATAATATTATTATGCGTTGAACAAGTTTTCGAGAAAATAGGCTAAAAGTTCCAGTCATGCAGCATGATCGGATGGTGATTCGTTAATCATCGAATTACATTACATGTTAGTTACATTGCTTTGAAATTCGTTGCACTGTTTTGAAATTTAAGCAATTTGAGCGCTAAGAAATAGTTTACTACCAATTTTATGGCAATGAAACTCGTTCAAAATGATATTCAACAACTCGAAGAAGATTCAAAAATGTAATTTTATTCATGAAGTTGTAATCGATTTTTTGCAAATAATAATGGTATTTTAGTACATTTTTCTGCATTTAATTGAATGCGTAAATTTGATGATAAACTTTTGTTTTGTTAAAATTCTGCTAAACATAAATTTAACAATTTTTAGACGTTTTTAGCCATTTTTAATGATTTTTCAAGTACATTTTTTGAAATGTGACCAATTTGATGTACTCAAAAAGTGTTGGCCAACGAACTCATCCTTTCGTTTGGGGAGCTTGATTTTTTGGCGTAAGAACGGGATTTTTATCTCATTCCTAAGGAGAGTTACCTCCTAAAGAATGTTACTGATGACCAAACCATCAAAATAGATATAATGAAGAAAACGGTGTTTAATGAAGAATGTCGTCTCTTCAAGAAAATTAAGTACTTAAAATGGATTCAAGGCTAATTTTGTTAGTTTCTGATGACTCATAGTTGAGCAAAAAGTAGCTTCCTCTACTGCTGCAAAGCTACAGCTAAACAAAAAAACTATCAGCAAAAAACTACAGCTACTTTTGTCTTATACCTTAAAAAAAAGTCAATTAAGAAACTAGTTGTCTGTTAATCAGTAGGTCGGTACAGCACCTAATCTCCGTGTGAATAGGTTTTAAGACATTACCCAACGACACCTCAAATTTTGAACCCATTGAATTCAAAGCATTGCAATAGGTAGCTAAGTTTTCTTTTTGAAAAAATATTTCACTAAATTTTTTTTGTAGAACAAAAAAGGAAATTATGTGACAAATAAGTAAGTCCACTCAGCAGAAACAAATAGAAATTTAATTGAAACAGTAAAAAACAACATTAAAATGACATGTAAAACTACAATGTACTTACAAAATTTTATAATGTTTTATGGAGTTATCAAAAATAATTATTCTTCAAATCATAATATTATGTTTGATTCTGAGTGAACACAATTTGGAAAGTTCAAGTTTATTTTCAAATGTTGCAACATGTTTGAAACTAAGTAAGTAGGTAATTCACTAATAATAGGATAATTATCCAAGCGCTCATAACTAATTCGATACCTCTGTTACGAGAATTTGTTTGTTCATACACATGGTTTCCCGTTTTTCGGTGATTTGAATAAATAACGAGTAGCTGTAGCTATTTGCTTACAGCTATAGCTACTAGCTGTAGGTTTTTACCGGAGCTAAGTTTTTCATAGCTACTAGCTGTTATTTCTAGCTACAGCTACAGTAGTTTTTCAAAAAGTAGTTTCAGTGAGAAGCTACAGCTTGTAGCTGTAGCTGCTGTCTGCAGTTACTCTGCCGTAAGTTGGCACTTTTCGACCAAACTCTGTGATGACCTAATCGATTTAACATTGTAACGCTCTTTTAAGTGGAAATAGGCAACCTTCTTCACCAAATTCAGCTTTCTTCATTGAAATGGGTTCCCAAAACTTAGTCGCGAGTGACATAGTTTGTATCGATCTAACATTTTAACGATTTAAATCGTAGAAGTCTTTGTTAAATACAGTTTTCTACAGCGCATCAGATGTTGATACATTTCATAATCAGTACAATCAGGTTCCAATCAGCACGAAGAACGTGATGCCACACACTTTGGAAGTCTCTTCTTCTTTTACATAATCAGATGAACATTTAAGTTGAAACTCAGCACGAGGGGGTTTACGAGTACGAATTTATGAATATTTAATAAATTGAGCAAACGATTTTTATGCTTGGGTGAGCTGTTGAATATGACCGGTGAGTAATTCAGTCCAACATTTCCGCTCCCACCGCCTCGAGCAATCGCTGGCGTGTTGCGGTATTTCGCTAGCGCCTAATAAATACACATGTTTCCACGGCATTGCTAAATAATACAAGTAACGATTTTATTTCTCAGAGATTGGTGGGTATTCGTTTGGGATCGTCCTTCCGAACAACCTTGATTACAGAGAGAGGCGACGCGTGAAGGTCTGTAATAATAACCAGAGCTTGTTAGAAAATATCGTCTTCCTTCATCATCTTCAGGAAGCCTTTCGTCTTGGCTTCGTACTTCTGCTATGGACCTCGAATTACTTCAAAATAATCGAAATAAACTAGATTATTTCGGCTTCCGTGACAGTAAAGAGAAAAATGTACGACCTTCACGATTTTCGACCTCATCAAACAATTTTGGTCTGTTTGTGACATTCTCTGCGCTCCCAAATCCTTTTCTCGCTTGGCGATCGATATTAATGAATTTCGGTTAGGCCATAAATGGTATACTAAAAGCATTGACGGATAAATGGGAGTTTCTGCTGACCACGAGCCGTAATATCAATCATAATGATGGCAAAATCGTGCTCAAGTCTCTCCTATTTACCGCAGGACGTCGAAATTTGATAGGGAGCCCCTCTGGGATAACAAGAGACGAATGGCCTTACAGGCTCCATCCTGATCAGCTGATCGTGCTAAAATTTATGTCGTCTGTGTGATTACAACGAAATTTGATAGGGAGCCTCTCTAGAAGATCAAGGGACGAATGAAATTATGGGCTTCACCCAGAGCTTCAGCTGATTGATTCGAAAAGTTGGTTCTGCTTACGCAAATTGCGTGAGTGTTTTGGTTTATTATAGTCAATAATGAAACTATAAATCAACCAAGAAAATAAAAAAGTTTAGCCCCCCCCCCCCCTCGCAAACCTTGCTGGTTTATGTTTCAACATACATTTTAGCACTGCGTCAACTGTAAAAAAACGTTACGAATTAGCGACAACAATTCATTTATACAAATAATGGCCGCAAGAGGTTATTGACGCTTTTCACCAATATTTGCTAGGAAAATTATTGTTGCTTCGACCTACAAAAAATGATTCACCACTTAATGGAAAGCTCCAGATTTATCTATAATCTCACAATATCCCAACCTGTAAATTTCCACTCTCTTCGCCCTATTGATAAGTAGGAACTGGTTAAGCGCTTGGTAACTTTCCAAAACCATTTTCTTTTCTACCTATGAATTGACCGTTGGAAACAGTCACCAAGATTGACACCAGAGCCATTTATAATTTTCGCTGTCTGGATTCCAGAGGATTTTACTACAGCATCTGATTACATATTTCCTTGCATGTAACGTATGTTCCTGGTTAAATTTTTCGAACGGCATCCATATCATTTGGATCAATTTCGTAAATGCCGAAGAACGTCCCTGAAAACGAAGAGGACTCTAATTGGTTGGCAACGTCAAAAAAGCGTGCTGATGACTATCAGAGTGCGAGATATATAACGATTTCCTTGTGCGTGATGGGATCTTCCACATGAATAAACCAATAGGTTTTTTCTTTTTACCATTACTTGAACTGCAAATATAAATTAAAATCCCTGGTCTCGTTCCTCTCCAAGTTTAATTGGACGCTCATCATAAAGAGAGCTTGCAGGGGATTCAAGGGCGGCCAGGGGCTGGAGATCAAGGACTGGAGCGGGTGCAAGTTGCTGTGATGGGATCCCTTCCTCCACTGAAGGCGAGGCCAGTTTTGGGATCGCGGCAGATAAAAACCGCCTTTCGCATGAGGATATTCGATAGGTCGCGACCCTGATCTCCGCAACCGTTCCTTCTGGTTCTTTATATCCAGACGTTCAAAGGTTGATGGGCACTTCTTCTCAAGAGCCACTCCCCTGATGGTAGAGTCATTAGGTTCAGGTTAGTAAAATGGGAGGAGGCCTAAATTTTGGAGCTTCAAAGATTAATCGAGCAAGGCGCGAGACTTTGCACTCCTTTCCAAAAGAAAGTACCGTTTCAAAGCAGTGATTGAAAACCCGAGGGTGGCTCCAGATACATGCTTACACCTTACTCAGCATTTCAGACCATGATAAGATAGACTTTCGATGTAATGTCTTAACTGCTTTATGCACTACCGTATAGCAAATCTTTCACCATGAATAAGCTCATATTTGCTCATAAGTTCATATGTTCGTAATGCTCACCTTGTTAGCAATTTTATAAAGTTAGGGGGGAGCAACTGAATTTACATACCATTCCTGGTAGATCTGATAGTACGATCGTGCCATGTGTAATATGAGGGAACTTCTGAACGCTTTATTGGGAAATACCCCATATTAGCCCGTATAGGATCAACAATTCAGGTAAAGCTGAAAGATTGATATGGGGTAGGTAATCAAATCGTCTTCTCCCAACTGTCATCCTAAGTTAAGCGAAATCGAACGACTGGGGTGTACAAAAATAGACCATAATGGCATGAGCAGAGTATTTATTTGGCAACAATTATATTGTGTGACAAGGAGAGGTGATGGAATGTAGTAGTACCCCTTCTAATCTCCAGAATATGTCAAGGAGTAGGCAGCATAAGCAAGAATCGAGAAGAAGGAACTACTCATATCCATCACAACTGTTAGGGTACCAACTATAACCTGACGATTTCATCAAAATGAGATAAAAACTGTAGAAATGAAGGTAGTCGAGGATTTTACATTGGCGCATGCGCAGTACCTATTAATGATACAATCATGTTGAAATTGATACGGGATGATAAAATCATTATCCCTCAACTATCATCCAAGTTTGAGCGAGATCGGACTACTGGGGAGTGAGAAAATTATGCTTGGTAGAATTTACGTTTGCGCATGCGCAGAGTGAAGTATTGAGTCAAGAAAGATGAAACTGATAGGGGGCTGTCTTCCCCCTAGCCCGCATTCTCTGAAAATTGCATACAATTCGGATGAAAACTGTGGAAAATAAGCTTGTTACAAGGATTCGCGGACACAAGACAGACATACACACGCACAGAAAGACAGACACAGAACTAAAGTTGATCAGAATGGTCTAAAACGTAAAATGCGAGGTGAAATTTTGGTTTTGGAGACCAAAAATGTTTTTCTCCCAAAAGTGGGAACAATGCTTCCGCTACTATACGTAGACTCGGAAGCAAAAATATAATTTCGTTTTAGTTTGAGGCAGAAAGTATGTAGGTAACGTATTTCAAGTGAAAAGATCCTTCGGACTTTCTTATCATAAGTCTGGTCGGGTCGGCGTGGTGCGGCGTATGACGGGAGCTGCGTACCCATTCCTTCGGATCAAGAGTGAAATCCCAGGGGGGCTCTTCTGGAGCGAGCAGTCCCCGTGAACAATAAATCACGGCTTTTCGACACTGGTCCTCTCACTCGGCTTCTTTTTTTCCCTCTCGGAGAAATAGAAATCTTTCAGAGAGATCCCGTTCAATTAGGTGCCACTCCATTGAACACATCCTGAAACCCTATCCGTCCGCTTGTTGTCGCTTCCGAATCGGGATCCGGAAATGTCTGTAGCTGCGTTTTGCATTGACTTGACGTCCCGAAGGATCAGGTGTGTCTCGCAGCAGCACAGAGCGAGCCACAACTCACACAACACACCTCAACACACTCTACACTACACTACCTACACTCAGGGTTGCCAGGCGGTATGGGGCTAAAAACCAGACGTTACGATCAGCAGACTAAAAATACCTACTCATTAAAACATCACACAACACACCTCAACACACACTACACTACACTACCCACACTCAGGGTTGTCAGGCGGTATGGAGCAAAAAACCAGACGTTACGATCAGCAGACTAAAAATACCTTCTCATTAAAACATCACACAACACACCTCAACACACACTACACTACACTACCCACACTCAGGGTTGTCAGGCGGTATGGAGCAAAAAACCAGACGTTACGATCAGCAGATTAAAAATACCTTCTCATTAAAACATCATTCGGTCAAAAGCCATGCATGCACAGTTAGTTATTGATAAGCACTATTTTTATTCAGGCCCCTGCCAAAGGGGCTTAATGTATATTTTTATGTAAACGTTTCAATAAATACCTATCAATGCCGACTGTAATGGATGGATTCAGATAAGTTTAACAAAATTTGAGTGAAACTAGTTCGAAAATGTAATAGAACACTGTCATTTTCTATCCCATTTCTCAATCTTGTTTGAGATGTACGATTAAAAAAAAAAAGAGTTTTTCAGAGAAACCACTTTCGTTTGGCATTCAAATGTTTCTCTGCTTTAACTCGACCAATTTTGATTTTCGAGCATTTTTTCAAAATCAGCACTGAATTTTCAAATCAAATTGTGTCTAATTCTCGAAAAATGCCATTTAAATATCATACCATCATATAAATGAACTGCTTTGGAAAAAAAAAAAAAAAAAAAACATGAAAATTCAAGTTTTATTTGCCTAAAAAAATCCTCAAGATTGTCAAATCTCAACTGTCTCAGTAACAGATAAGCTTTTGAACGGTTTGGTCAACATTGTGATTCCTTTTCAATTTGAAAGAGACATTTTAGCTGGACTTTGAACAAAACGTAGTCTCAGTTGTGGCAAGGGGCGTGAAAGAAGTGTTATGATCGCAATCATTTCCAGATTGACGAATACAGTCGATGCGAAGTCCCACTACAGAAGGAGCATGGTTAAAAACGCTGCAAATGATTACAAAATGGTTTATTATTTCCGTGATAGATAGCCCTTCTACGCAGATCATTGGTCTATAATTACTGGAATTACTGGCTGCATTACTTGAACTTTTCTTATTTTTGAGATGCAGACCTCTAAACTCTAAATGTCATTCTGATCTATATGACCAACTAGTTGCTAATTAATTGTCAAAGTCAGCGCCGAAAAATAACATTGATACCTAATTCAAAAGCTAGCGGTAGTTGTGCGTCTCTCCGTTCCGCGGCGAGACAATCCAGAGGGATCTACAAATCGGATAGCACACGATTGTGAAGTCTATGCTAATATTGTGAAGTCTTTGAACGATTGAGAAGTCTTTATGCAAATTATGCTTCTATATTACCACAAACATCCATATGTGATCAGCTATTTCACATCTCGTGAAACCCCTATATTCTTTACAAAGGCTCAGGGTTCTTGTAGGGATGTCCACTATATCGGCAACCAAATGTTAAGGGGATAATGGAGTTATGGCAATACCCCTTTTATCAATCTATCATGATCGCCGGAGTCTTGCTAGTGATAACATGCCAATGGCGAACGAAGTAGCTAAGACACGAGGAGATCAAAATCTATATGACCCTGCGGCCGTACTGCATGCGTGAGATGCCAATGGAAAAGGAAGTACCTACCTATCAAGGACATAAAGCATAACCAAAATGCCAATAGACTGTATTACGCAAAAATAAAAGTACCTACTCAGCCATGCAGCATGGCTAACAGAGCGAATTGTCAAAGAAAAGTTGTGGATAATATCTAAATAGGCACTTAAATTCTGATCATTGAGACCAACCATGTCCTGAATAGAACTGACGGGACAGCCGTGTGACGAGATCGCAAAGAAATTTAAGAGCACGCAACCGAACTCGAAAATTTGGTCAATTATGGGGATTTTTCACCTAAAAATTTATTTTTCTCACTTATTTATGAATCTTAGAGATCTGGGAGTGGTTGCAATCGTCTAAGCGCTGAAAAATACTTCGTATGTGACACCCCACATGCCCTTTTGTAGAAAAAAAAAATTAAATTGCAAATTTGAGCCTGAAATTTTGAAGTGGTCGATGGATTTTGTCAACACAGATTTTTCTGCGTCGGAACGAAGTTTTTACGCTTTAGAAGGTAGGTGGTCTCCTTTCTTTCAGATCACATTGAACGTTGCATTGTCTGCTGTAATGCTAAAGAGTAATTTCTATGAGCCACCAAAAGATATTGGAGTAAATCAGAAGTGGAAAGCTATTGTTGATTTATTGTTGAACAAGCGTTGTCGTTGTGTGATTCAAGACATTCGATTTTTTGAATGGAACAGATGAATGCCCAAGTTCGAATAATAAACGGTTTGGACTGCCCAGTCACTGCTGGTAATTTTTCAGTCACCCGAGGCGTTGTAAAGCGATTGTCAAATCCATATTTGGAGTCTGGGCGGGTAAATGAATTTCGTCTTCCGCCTTCAAAGGAACGTCCATTGTAATTACTGCACTGGTTTTTCCCCTCTCGAGACCGTGGGCCTGAGTTTCAATGGGAGAACTAGTTAGCGAAAATTCTCGACCTGGCATGTCCTTACCTAGACCGGGGGAGAGCCGAGGCCTTGACTCCACCTGACCCCGGTCGTCCTCCAACTGCACCCCTTTTCAATCGAGAGCGCTCTTTGAAGGAAAAAGCGCTTTTTCGATCCACCTCGTGTCACAAAACGCGCGTAGTCACGTTGACCGACCGGGCGTTTAATTTGTAATGATAGGCACGATATAATATAATTATAAGAAGGATTTGACACTCTAATTACATCATAATGCAGCGTAAACAACTAAAAGTTCTGTGGGCAGTGTAGATTTCATAGGAGTCACCCCACTCCATTTCTGAAAAGTTCACAGAGAGTCGTAAACTTTTCGGTACTTTTCCGTTATACCCCCCCCCCCCCCCCCCCCCAGTCAATTTGTCTTCAACACGCCCGCCCGATGTTTCTAGGCATTCCTTCTTACTTAGATTACATATTTACATAGAATTGGTAACAATTTCAAGCTGTGGGAAGAAATTATATTACTAAACGAAGGCCTTTTTTTAGCCTTTTTTTGTACCGAAACTCGTAAACGAGTTCTACTATCTGCTTTACAAGCAGATACCATGTTACATGGATATGTCTTTGATTGGAGATTTCATAACGGTCGTCCTCGAGAGTTGTAAACAAATCCTTTAACTTTGGACTGTAGGCGACGAAATGTAGGATAAAGAATTTATTTTATCATTCTTTGAGGCACAAAAAGCATACTATAAATTAAAGTTATTTCTCCAATATAGACGCAATGAGTTGTTGTTAACAGTCGACTGTTGTCAGGGGATGAAAATGTTTCCTATGGAGTGGAGTAAATGATGCTATTGCTTTACGTTAAGAATATTGTAACTGGCTTGTTTATAGTCCAATCAACTTAGTTTAGGAATGTAGCCAGGTACGTAAGGAGGGGGAAATTGGTAGCGTGAGATGTGTACATTTATCACATAAATCAAGCGTTTTCCAACGAGTGGCGAACGATTTTGTGCGATGAAAACTGCGGAAGTTCCATTCCCCTAGCAACGGCTGGGTTGTACGTGAAAAACACTGAAATTGTGACATCAATTTTGCGTGACGGAAATTTTTGGTTGACCCCCCAGAGCAAAGACATATCCATGTCAAAAAAAGAAAGAAAAATCATCATTGTTCGCATGTCACTGGTCGATATAATCTTCAAACTAAGCCATTGTAGTGTCAAGGAAAGCTGATTCATTACGCTAAGTTATAAACTAAATGTAAATCAATCATTTTAATTTCTCCCTTGATGGGAAAAACAAAAGATCATGGATATGTCTAGTACCTACTCCTTACCAGTTGGTACCTACTACTCAATTGTATATCAACCATGTAGTGCCTTCTTTTCATAAGATTATTCCATTATGGTTACAAAACAATATTAGTTTTTAACTTAGAGTAATAAATCAGCATTCCTTGACACTACAATGGCTTAGAGGTCATGAAATGACGTGGTAAAATGAGAGCATTCCAAAAAGTGGCGAACGATTTTCCTACTATGAAAACTAAGGGAGTTACTCTTCCCTAGTAATGCCTTGGTTGTACGTGAAAATCAATAGAAAATGTGCCGGTAGGGAAAAAAAGTGTAGGTCGGGAAAAAAAGGGTCGCGAAAAATTCCTTGACCCCCAGCCAAAAGACATATTCATGTCAAAAGAATTATCAGAAGTTGTTTTCAGAAGGATAACGGAAAGTAGTCGGAATTCTAAATTTGCGCATGTTCTGTTCACTACACTCTCAAATTCCCTTTTAATTTTGCTAAACATTTGCGTATGCTTTTACACCACACATTTAAATTCCATTCTACTTTTACAATACCCCGAAGGGTGAGGAAAAGGTATTTAACCACCCTACAAATTAATTTTTGGAACATTCAAAACATGAGCGCGTTAAAAGAAATACAAATCTTTACGAATCAGAGAAAAATGCACAAATATGTGAGTCAGTCTGCAGAATTCCGGGCCCAAGGAATAACACTAAAAATTATATGCGAGTTTAACTACTTGCTGTTTTAGTAGTGATTTTGTAATCACACGAAGCACTGTCGAAGAATCAAATTTTAGGTTGCGTAAATTATAAAGCGAAAATGAATCCAAATTTGTGAAAAAAGGCGTTTCTTCGAAAACAACTCCAATGATTTACAGGTACGCAACACTTCAATAACTCTTCAAGGGGGTACAAATTATATCCAATTCCTACCTGCATTATCAAAATCTGACGAGCTCGAAGAGCACTAAAATATCGTTTAAATGAGCAATTTTCTTGGTTTTAGATAGCAGGTAATATCCAAGTTACAAAAATATTAGAAAAATAGAGAAGCCTCTAGTTTTTTTCCTGACATTCCGACGTCACGTCTGATTTTTTTCCTCGCTTGATGATAAAACTGCTGCAAAGATTGAGATTCATGAGGATTTTGGGAGGATTTTGAGCAATAAATTGGCGGTAGTGGTGTTTATTTGGGGTGTGCTTGATTCAAATTTGAGGTCAAAAGTGCAAGAATCCGACCCACCCGGAATACCCCAGTTAGTTGATGGACAAATTACAGACATTCCCGGCGTGCACCTTGCTGGTTTAGAACCTGCTGTCCGAAAGAGGCCAATTTCTTACGCAAGCGCAGCAGGTTCTTCATTCTACGCACAAGAAAATCCACCAGCGAAGGATTTCATAAGAAATAGGAGCAATAACTCGAACAAAAATTGCCAGAGTGGACTTCAAAAGCTATAACACAAATAACAAGTTTGCCAAGTGTTCTACTTTCCAACAATGGCTAGTACCGGCGGTCAATGTAGAAATATTGGATGACGCCAGTGTTGTCAATGGTGATCTGGATCGTTTCGAAGTTTTTGAAACGTGTCTTTTTTCGGAAGGGTTGCGTCGAGATGAACTTAGAATTGAGACAAAAGGGTAAAGTTAGAAATAGAAGAGGCGGCGCGTGACGGACTTGGCAGTTCGGGTCGGGTTGACGTGAAAGGTGAAGCCCAGCGACACCAGGGAACGACCTTGCGCTCTCACAACTGTATCTGAGGATTTGCAATCCGTGATTTCATTACTTGATGCAGCCTTACATCTGCCAGACTTATGTAATACATGGAAATACAGTTATTCACATTTTGTGATGCCACCAAATGATTTGATGTGCCTAATAGACCTATATCCAACCTAATACAGGCAATGTGTAGGTTACCTAAATTTTGTTATGCCTACAAATGATTTGATGTTTCTAAACACAAAAATATTGGATTTGATGTTTCTAATTGACCTATATCCATCCTCAGACTGCCAATGAGTAGGTTACCTACACAACGAAGCTCATTTCACACATCTTTTCGTAGAAAAGGGGGTACTACAGCCGTCGGCTCGGCGGCACTTGGGAGTGGGGATGCATTGTCTTTGCGTTTCAGAGGGTGTAGAACACAATTACATTAGTCATTCATTTTCAGATATTTATATATATACATATATATTAATGGACAAAATTTTGTGCTCACTACTCCTCCGGAACCGCTGGTCCGATTTGAACCAAATTTTGATATGATGTATTACCATGCGGAACTTGTGCCTCGCTGACTTGGGTGATAATCAGCTGACCACGAGCCGTTATATCAATCATAATGATGGCAAAATAGTGCTCAAATCTCTCCTATTTACCGTAGGACGTTGAAAATTGATAGGGAGCCTGTCTGGAACATCAAGAGACGAATGAAATGACGGGAAGTTAATACTGCTAACGCAAACTGCGTATTTTTTTTAATTTTTTTTTTGTATTGGCTTCGATTAGGAACCATTCAGCTTTAATGGGTTGTTGTTATAAACTTGTTAACTTAATTTTATATAGGTAGGTATCAATGACAACTCAACATTTCACTTATATGTTTGTAAGAGGAAATAAAATCTTCACCAGCTTCACCTAAAAAGACACTTCAATAGTTGTGAGAAAGTCATTGATGGCATTGTACACTTCCAGACTATCTTGGCCTACGAGGGTGCCCAAAGTGAAGGGTGAGAGGAGATCTCCAGGTATAAAAGAGAGAAGAGCCCTTCTGTACGAGTCATACCGAGGGCATTCTAGAATGACGTGTGTCATATTTCCTATTTCTCCAGGGAGGTGTGGGCAGTCAGGGGAAGTTTGTGGATCGAGGAGATCCAAACGAGAGTTGGTATTCCCACGTCCAGTTCTTATTCGCATCATGTTACGGTAGAATTTTTTGGGTTGCCGATACGGAATTGACATGAACTATCTACTTTTTCAGAAGGATCATTAACAAGTGGGTTAACCAACAAACCACAAGAAGATGGTCCAATATTGAGGGACATGTCCACAGCAAACTCATGGTGGCCGAACCCAACATCAAACTTAGTGAGGGAGTACTCAGGAAAAACCGTAGGGAACTTAAAACAATTGCCGGCTTTAGAACCGGCTATTTACCCCTAAGTTTCCATCTACACCGCATAGGGGTCACGCAAAGTTCAACCCTGTGCAGACAATGTGAGCAGACAGTTTCACTAACTTCCGTTTTGAACACGCTAAGTTCAACCCTACGAAACGGCATCCCACATAATCTTCGAATGCCCTGCACTCACCTATCGCAGATTGGGGCGCAAACCCCAATGATGTCTATTCGAAGTGAACAATTAATCAAGGGACTCACATCCCTCACCAGAGGGCTTAATCTCTTTGATTTAACGCAAAACTCTCGGAAAAGTACAATACGCCCCCAGGCTTCCGTGCTTGGGGTCCAAAATAACCCACCCTTAGAGTTTTCCTATACATCTACGACATGAACCAAGGACGTCTCCTTAAAGATTCAAATAGGTGTTATACCAATATTTTCTGGGAATGCAGCAAATTGGACAACCCAGTTTTATTGTATTTTGTCTGATATTTTCTTTTTTAGTTCTGTAGGTGTGCAGTCAAGGGCTGCCAATGGTAGCGGGCGAGTGATAGCTTGCTTCGCAAAATGGTCTGCAATATCATTCCCTCATATTCCACTGTGACCCTTTATCCAGCCAATGACAACTTTGTTTCCTTGAGACTTTAGCGTGTGAATATGCCTTGAAGCGAATTTCCTTGTATCGAACGAGAGAGAATTTGAAAATTATTACTTTCTAGGGCTTTAAAAGGGGTTTAAGGATTCTTAGGACAACTCCTTGATTATCACCGCTTTCTAGAGTATCTCGATATCCATATCTTAATTGTACGCCCTCCTTGCCCCGCCTTGATCTTAGAAAGGAAGGGGCAGGCGATCGACTTCTGTTGGACGAAGGAACTGGTTTTCCGCCAAAGAGAAACTCCCAGCTTGATACATACGGGACTTGTTATATAATTAGATTTTGTCGACGACCACTTAAATTGAGTCTAAAATTAAGACTGGGGGTGGTTTTGTTCTTTTGCCAGTCGATGCATTGGGATCAACTTGAAAATCGGTAGCTATTAAAGCTCCCACACGCCTCGGGGACCTGCCTTCGCTCTGTGGATCGGGACCGTTAGACCCTCAATGCAAACATCAGGAAGTAGTTCAGGAGTGTTATTGGGTGTTTTGATCGAGATAACAGGGCTGCCCTAGCGTGCGTTACGCGATGGTAACACTGGTGGAGGCATAAAATGGATAATGAATGTAACACTGGGGACAGACACAGTACCTACTCGAAACTTGAATTTCGGAAAGATTAAATTCAACAATACTAACAATATAATTAAAAATAAACTCATTATAACTTCCATAGGAGCTTGATCACTACACAGTTAAATATGATTTCTTTTATTTTCAATACTTTAAAATTATTTTAACGACATAATTTTCTTTTTTTCCGGCGATGAAATTAAATAAAAAGATCTTCTGAACACTCTTCGTACCAAGTGCACATTCTTCAGGCAAACATGTCAAAAGTAAACGATCATTAGTCTCAGTTTTGTCATCATGAGTGTTGGTCTTACCTCAAAGGATAGTAGTTACAGGTTATTTATTATTATAGAAAAGACTCATCGATGTCGATCATTAAAAAATCATCAAAATATGCAAGCTGAGGGTCTCACTAATTTGCCGGAAGGCCTAAACACGAAATCATCAGCCTATTTAATTTGATTTCGTAGTTATATGTTAGGTAATATCGGGTCTGACAGACCCAAAGATCACGTTTTTTCATTAACCTAGTGGAAATGTTATGGTTAACTCATTTCCAAGAAGGATTCTGTTTCTTCCATGGCTGGAGAAATGCTTGTAGAGAAGGTACTCGGAGCCTCGTGACGTCCAACCAACTCATCACAGTAAAAACAAAACAGCGAGCATCAAGTAGGTCTGATCTAAATGTCACAATCGGAAGGATTAGAAAACACAACCAAACCTCAACAATAATAAGAACATGACAATGTAGGAAAGTTCATTATAGGGAATAAGTAATCAAGATTGAAGTGAAATCAAAAAGGTAGAGTCGATATAATACACAGGTGTACAGACAGATACCAGAACGCGTACAAGTACATATATCTGTTAAAATTGGACAGTTGGGTTTTACGCGACGGGCGCTGTAATATGTACACTTTGGTACACTGCAGGATTACTTTAATGGCATAGAAAGCTCGTATTCTGAAACTGTTTAGGGCATTATGATAAGCAAAAAGGTGATGTATATACGTACTCGACATTACCTGCAGTAATTCTCTCAATTTCATGGTCCGGAACAGACTTCGCTATCCTCTAACAACCTGATAGGAAGGCGAGGATGTTAGTCAACGTAAAAGGTGACATCTACTAGGAGGAGAAAGTGATCAAAGTTACTGCAATCCTTTCTCCCGGTAGAACCATATATGAATAAGTGGTTCCAATAATAAACCTTTGTGTTCGAACAAGGAAGAAAAAACACTTGACTACACCTCAAAATTTGTTGCTTTAAGTTCCAAGATAGGTGTCTTCTTTGATTAAAAAGTAGTAGTACGAGTAGAATAAGAATAAAATCTCGAGAGGCCTTTATTGTTATTTTTCCGAACCAAAGTTCACTGAATCACGAAATTCACAAGAATTTCAATCAACCACAAAAGGGGAAATCGAACCTCTGAATCGATATTTTTTACCTTCATAAAATATTAAGTGTCGACATCTTTCATTTTGATGAATTGAATGATACCACCCGCACTGTACGAGCCACCGTTTGCGTTCCACGAGAGGTGGAGGATAACATGTCGTCAACATAAGTGTTAAAAAGAAAAAAAAAAAAAAAAAAAAAAAAAAAAAAAAAAAAAAAAAAAAAACTGATCCGAGCAGATCGTATTTCAGTCCCAAACATCTAAATACAATTATTAGGTTGCATATTCTTAATCTGGAGCAACATAATTCATTCAATCTGTAATTACTAAAATAACTTGTAGGCGTTTTTAAGTACAAAGACTGCGATAAGCGAGTTCTAAGTGTGAAAACTGACACAAATCGAGCGTATCGCAAGTTCGTCAAAAATTAGGCATTACGAAAATCCGTCAAAAATTGTTATTTCTCATCAGACCAAAGTTCGACAGACTACAAGAGCCCTGAAATCTGTAACAGCAAACCCATGGAGAGTTAGTCTGGTATGACGCACAACCACACACATCCGCGCGCGAACGTATGAAAAAGCGTTATACTCCAGGATTCTTTTCAGAATTCTTCAAAACGGATTTCAATTAAGGCATTTTTCGAAAGTTTTTATTTAAAAAGTTTTGGGGCTATTGTAACATCTTAATTTTTGTAAGAAAATTCGCTAAAATGAAGACGCAGTAAGAAATATTATACAGGGCAATTGCGCTACTTCCGTATCACTCTTCGGAGGTATGGGCCTGTTTAGGTTATCCTCAGCGGTTTCAACTTTGCCTTCTATAAATCAAACGATATCAGTACGAATTTAAGCCAGTTTCAATCTATCTACAATAATTAATCACAGTCATCCTATTCAGTCCATGTCGGGATGACCATATTTGCTGAACGACATTTCCGACCGAGACGATCTAACTTCCACGATAAGCCTACAGCATATAGTGACAGACTGACGTAACACAACAAATAAGGCATGGGGGAGCTTCGAAGTTCGAACCTCCCTCTACATACTTTCGATTTGGATCTAGCGGGTGAGATTTTTTCAAAAAAGTTGACGTCGAACACGAAAATCCGTAACCTGTTCGCTCCATTACGAAGAGATAACTTAATCATCTGTCGCTTGTTATTGAGGCAAATTGGTTCGGTTGTTGCGCAACAGGAGCGAGACGGGCTTTCTTCTCTCCTCCAATATTAGACTTGGTGGAAGCGAAGTTGAGCGCGAAAAAGATGCGCGTGAGAGAGTAAAACCCAAAACTGGTTTCCTGATAATCAATTCCATCGATGAAATCTTTAATCAGTTAACTATGAAATTTCAAATGAGATAGATATAAAATAATCAAAGAAGACCAGGAATCGCTTTTAGTAAAGTGTAATTTCACCAAATAAAAGGACGATTTCCTCCTGAAATAAAATTTCCACTCGCATTTTACGTATTGGACCATTCTGAACAACTTTCGTTTCGTATCCGTCTGTCCGTCGAGTATCTGCAAATCCTTGTTGCAAGCTTAGTTTCCCAAGTGTGCATTGATACTATTTTCAGGGAGTGTGCGGGCTAATCTTTTAGAAATCAATACTTCACTCTTCGGATGCTATTCTATCAAACTTGATTTTTTCACGGCCAATTCGAACGGTCTCACCTGTTTTATTCTATTCTATCTGCTGAAATATCTCGACGAGAGCTTTCCAAAAAGGTGCGATATGAAGGTAATTGAAGGACTGGAAAAAATTCAATTCAAAGGGTGCTAAATAACGTCAACTGGGGATGACCTCACCCCCGCCTCGACTGGGCGTCAGTACCGTCAAATGACGTCAATTCCAATCCACATTCTTCCTTTCAGTTTTTTGTCCACCTTCTAAGAGTTTTGAGCTGAACATTTTCTGTCGACGGTTTTCGTAATAAATACAACCCGATTCATAAATCAACAATAAGAAATTTAGTAAAACGAAAGTTGTTCGTTGGCTTCAATGATTTTTCCAAACTCCACCTTGGCATTCTTCCTGCATGTAAAAATTAGTTCTATCCCCACGAAATTAACTATAGCAAGTTTTGAGCACTTTAATATACCTAGTGTTCAAATCTCAAAAAATTAACATTCAAAAATGGCAGAAACTCCCCCAAATCCTATTTTTCTGGTTTAAAAAAAATATAGTGTCGATGCTGATTGACTGTCCCGATTACTTTATTTTAAAAAGTGCAGCATGACCATAAGGGCAAATAAACCGTTTGTAAGGAATTTTAATATTATTTTAATTTTTATTAATCGCAAACAAACTTTTTTCTGACGATGTTCAGCAATGATAACAAATCTCAAGGACTTTATCCATTTTTCAAGCACTTATTGTGCCCAAAAAATGCTGTCCTCCGATTTCGATAGTTAAGTTTTCGAAAACCCCATTCTCAAACATCAGGAAGCCATTTGAAATCAACTTCGAAAATTTGGTAAAAGAAATATGATTGTCAATGACGTCACCTCATATTCATTTGCGAACATGAAAAACTAAGAGTGTAATGGATAGGGAACAACTAATAAGAAAAACTATACAATATAGAGGAGCATTTTTCTGAACAATAGGACATTTGGCTATGAGATATTTCTTCATTAATAATTATGGAATCTACTAGAATACCACAATAATTAATTATTGATCTGCAGAGATTATTATCAGAATCATATTCATATCCAAAACCAAAAATCACATTGTTGCAGATGTGCTTTATACGATGTAGGTTCCCGTGAAAAAGAAGTTAGATTTAAGTTTAGCACGAAATCGTTCATGTCAATGAAAGCTTCCCACGTCCTTCAGTCAATACCAACTTCCCCATTCAATAGAGACATGTTGGTCGTTCTGAATAGATTTTCACATGGATTGGAGGTGAACCGGTCGAGTGGTTGTATGTTTTCGGAAATTAGGACCTGAAAAAATGCTTAATCACAACTAACAATGACAGCAGTGAGGTGGGAAAATGGAAGAGTCATTTTTCGACTTCGGTCAGGAACTGGCTAAAGAACAGACATGATCACTCTGACTTTTGGATATTGACAGGAAGTGCGTAGCCTGTCGACGGTGCGTGGAAATATGGTGGAAAATGAAATGAGAGGCGGCTGTTGGAAATCCTGGGTGGAGTGAAAATATTTGAACAATGGACATGCGTTTAAAGGAGAGCTAAGGGGCTTTCACGTTTGGCGGGGTTTTCTCACGGAACGGGTGATGCTATCGTGAACGGTGCCCAGGGAGACGGCTATAGGTGGAATAAAAGGGAGGTTATGTATTATGGAAATGGGGTCATTAAATGTGGCACCGCTTAACGCGGTACAGTAGTCGTAAATACCAATAACAAGGGCCAATATCCAACTAGCCTGAACTGGACACATTTCATAGACCGAAGAGAGATGAATAAAATCGAGTGTCCATCAACTCCCACCCAGGGAAGGTGCTGAAGTCGCATCAACTGCCGCCCATTTCAGAGTCCAAACAGTATCAACTCCCACCCATCGGCCTCAGAGAAAAAATGTGATACTTTTGCCAATAGAGTAGAGCATTATCAAGTCAAAGTCACCCTTTTACAAGTCAGATTTACCATTTTAAAAATCAAATTCACCCTTTTTCAAACCAAATCAAAGTTACCTTTTTACAAATCAAATTATCCCTCTTTGCGCGGTGCGAGAAATGCGTTGAAGGGCAAACAAATAGGAGTAATGATTACGTGGGATTCCCGGTTCTACATGCAACATGCCTGATGCACATGATGCAGATGACCATGAAACCAAGGCTAATGCAAGAGGTGAGTTGGGGAACTTCAACCAGCATGACCTCCTTAAGTGGTGTATCTTTATATTATGTCCCTAACGACACCCGATTTGATTATTCATATCATCATTCATATAGACTGACTAAGTATAAATCCTTATATTTATTGATATGTTACTGGTTGTGATATTTCTAAGAAAATATAACGAGTAAAGTGTATATTACTCAGGGGGGCCCCCCCCCCCCCCAAGCGCAACGACTCGAGCCCCCCCCCCCCAAGCGCAACGACTCGAGCCCCCCCCCCCCCCCCCAACTATAATATTTATTAAATAGGTAATGTAAATGATACACTGATGTGATAAAGAATGTCGTATTTCTTGTTTTCCAAATGTAAGTAATTAATTTTTAATTGGCAGTAAAACAAGTACAATAAGTATATGTAGAATTTAAATGATCTACAGTAACATTGCTAAAAATACACCTATATTATATTTAACGTTATTAGTTATATGCTGCTCTAGCGGGAGCTGCCCGTTAGATCGCTGACTAGTCACCACTCTCACCACGCACACCCAGTGCGGCGCGGCAGTGTCAAAGACATTACCGCTGTCATTATGGCACTCACAACGCATGCGCACAATACTATGTTTCTACAACATATTATCCAATAAAATAATTCGAATTGAAAACAGCTGACGCTAGCAAATTGTTAGTATAAATCTTATTACTTGTTCATAAAAAATTTAAAAAATACTCATTTTTCTGACCCCACCCCAAAAATTTTAACGACGCAGTTTGCGTCGTGACCCCCCCCCCCCCCTGTGGGCACCCCTGTATTACTTATTCTTTAACTGAACTCTCCCGGGTTGGAGTTGAAAAAAATAGGGGTAGGAGTTGAAAAAAGAGCGGTAGGAAACTAGCCCTGGTTGGGAGTTTATGAGCCCCAATAAAGTCTACTGTATAAAAGAGTGAATTAAAAGAAGAGAGGTTACCGTGATATTTTAAAGACTAATATTTCCACCATTGTTCCTTCGCACAGATATAAAAACGCTGCAAATTATTACACAATGGATTATTATTTCTGTATTAGAAGCCCTTCTAAGCAGATCACTGGTCAATAATTATTCAACCCAGTAACTACATACCTAGTACATTAGTAAAAAATATTAGCCTAATATTAAGGACTGTTGGACAGTCCAAATGTGGAAAAGATAAGGAAAACAAGAGATTTTATAATCACACGACTTGTCAAAAAGACTTTGTCAAAACGACCTTTGTCGAACCGACTTGCCAAACAATTGCGTTTACTTAACTTTGTCCTGGGCTAACGCTTGGAGCGAAAGGTCACGTTTGCACACGCCTAGCTGAGGAGATCCGAAAGATCGAAACGAAGTCTCGAACTTGGCTACCCATTGGAAATTGGGTCTACAAACTTAACTTTGGTTGGAAAACCTTGACTAGTTTCCGTACATTGGTAGGAATTTGGAATTTTTCGTCATACGGAGACTCATCAGCCGCGCGATGAAGCATAAGCTAAGAGTGTGCAAACGTGGGCTTTCGTTCCAAGCGTTAGCTTAGAACAAAGATGAGTAAATGTAATTGTTTGGCAAGACGGTTCGACGAACGTCAGTTTTCACAAAGTTTTTTTTTGGCAAGTCGTGTAATTACAAACACTCTTCGGAAAAGCTGTTTCAAGAGATTTCGTAGGTTGGAGCAAGAGATGAAAGCGGACCAGTTCTAAACCCACTCTATAACACTCAGGATATTTTCAAGAAACCGGAAAATACGAAGTCGGAAACACAACATCATTGCCATAAGTTATAACACATCCAGTAGGTTCGTTACGATGCTTTCTCGGATGAAAATAAGTATTTGCTCAAGTTATTGTGCACTTTTTCGTTCGAACGGACTGGTCTCCTGCAAGCACTTCACTCTCCCAGGGGTGAGTTCATTTACCCTCCAGCTTTCTACTGTTAGACTTTTCTACCTCAATCGCATTTCCAGTAGGAATTGAATTATTATGCACTTACCTGCGTTTCTAACCATTAATTTATCATTAAGAAATTGTGGGGAAATATATAAAAATACAAGAAAGAAAGTAATGCTTCAGTCGTTTACTGAGACTTAAAGGGTGCATGACGGCAGCCCAGGTCCTTAATACTGTACCTATCTGCTTTAATTTTGAAATTTATTTCATAGAGAACAGCACTGTTGAGTTTATAGAGTTTATTATTGGGTTATTCACCATGCCTTGCTACTCTGCATATTATGCAGTCCGTATTACAGATGTTGTCATAATTTATTATATTGATGTAAGTTGTATTTTTTTGTTTGTTCTGCTATCTTTGTATAAGCGCCTCCTTCTTTCAATGGTAAGGCCAAAGCTTATGCTTATGATTTCTACTGTTTTGTTTAGTAAAGTATATTTTGATTGATTGTTATACTATAAACATACAAGCATTAATAATTATTCAAATATTTTATTGCCCTCATCGTTTCACTAAAGGCCATTTCCGAAGAAAATAAAGCTACAGCTCTCTACAAATTTTAAAATAGTAATTTCCACAATTTCCTTCATGGGAATCTGTTTAGAGGAATTCCGAGACGATTCTTGAAATGTAACATTTTTACATTTGTATCGATATGTATGGATATAAAACGATTACACTCCTTAGGACTGAGATAAAAATCCAGCATTCCAAAATAAAGACTGAGCTAGCGCTTTTTCAGCAGAAAAAAGTGTTCAAATGTCGAAAAATGTGCTTAAAAATTACAAAATGGTAAAGAATGCCAAAATTCATCAAATTTATAGTCATTAGCAGAATACTAACTTTAAAAAGTGAATCAATTATTTTATAAAAATGGGTTTGCCAAAAAAATAATTTAACAAATATAATTCGTAAAATTACGAAAGTTTTTCCATATGGTTATGTTGCACGATAAAATATCTTTTTTCCCAACCGATTTTAGCAATTTTCAAAGAAAAAATGAGATATTTAGATGGCTTCAAAATTTTAAATGTGGAGGGGAGGGGGCGGGGACCCCCCCACAAATCCGTTTCATACATCACAGAAAAAATCCTTTTTTTTTTTTTTTTTTTGACAACGGTAAGGTCTTCCACCATTACCTGAAAATAAATAAAATTGTCAAATTTGTGGGAATATATATCTTATAATATCTCTTATGGTGGCAGACCTTACCGTTGTCATTTCAAAAAAAATAAATAAATACTCTCTTATTCTCCAGAAAAAAAAGAAAATTTTTCAGGGGGGCGCTTTTTTGATTTATTTTTTTCAATGCACCTTTTATATATATATATATATATATATATATATATATATATATATATATATATGGTGTATTTCCAGACGACAACTCCTTCAAAATATGGTGTAAAAATTTCGTTCTAACACAACAAAATCCGTCTTGGCAAAAGACGGGTCGGGTTCGTTGGCCAGCTGATTGCTACAGAATTTCAGGTTCAAATTTACGATTTAGCGACCAAAAACAAATGCTGGAAAAATCCGTTTTTTGTCAATAGGGCATGAGGGGTGTCACAGCCAACGTACCCATTTTCAGCACTGAGTCGATTGCGACCACTCCCAGATTTTTAAGATCAACAAATAAGTGACAAAAACCGATTTTCAGGTGAAAGAAGCCCATAATTGACTGGAATTTTGAAATGTTCGAGTTGTGCTGCGTGACCTAAAGTTTTCTTTGTAATATCGTCACAAGGCTGTCCCCTCAGTTTTATTCAGGACAATGCTGGCCTCAATTATCCGAATTTAGGTGCCTAATCTAATTTTATCCATGTTTTCTTTTAAAATTCGCTCTATTAGTCATGCTACATGTGAGTATTCACGGTAGTTTGTATTTACGATTTTGATAGGTAAACCAACAAATTCGTAAGTGAGTGTGTGTGTGTTTTGCTAATTTTGCAGTCATCCATTATTGAAAATAATAAACGAAAAATAAAACATTATTTTGAATTTTCAGCGGTTATTAAGAATAATCCAATGTGAAGTCGGGTCCAGGAATCCTAATCCACGGAGCCTCAATAATTCCTTCTACACTTCTGACATCTTGGAGCATTAGAAATTCATTTTATTCGTATTTGATTGGATTTTCTCGAGTCGAAAACCCGCTCGAAAGTAACAGGTGATTTAACAACCGGTGGCTGCGATCTGAAATCCGTGCCCGGGGCAGATGACCTCACCTCGGTAATATTTTTTGCTTCTTTTGGCGAAGAAGGCTTTTTCGCGATACTCTTACTCAACTATTAGTTTTATCGAATTTTTATCGCCGGTCCCACTTTCGCTTCCTCAAGTGCTTTCAACCTGTTGGAATGAGGTGTTTGACATGCGCACCTCCGACATTGCGTAAAACCTCATAATATCCGTGCAACCCTCGGCCGATAAGTGAAACTGATTCTAATCGTAAGTCAAGATTTTGCTACTCTAGGACGAAATCGGAATTAACACTTCCCGCACATAGAAGAACGTCAAAAAACAATTAGCATTTGGCCTAGTGAAAAAGTTCCCAACACATACCCATTCAAAAAGTTCCATCGTCCATCGTTCCAGCAGCCTGATCGTATGAACGAATTTTCGTAAATGATCGTACTAAATCATGTTACTGATTTGAAATTTGAGCACTTTCAGTGCAAAAAAAAGTTGAATACAAATAATTTTTAGAAAATATTATATATTAAATAAATAAATAAATAAATGTATATATATATATATATAATTATATGAAAAAACTTTAACCTCTAGAATTTGTTTCGGAATGTCTCAAAACTGATTTCAATGAAGAAAATTTTGATTTTAAAATTTTTGGAGTCATAACAATAACTTCATTTTCTGCGAAAATTGGCTGAAATATATCGATTACTATCAAATTCAGAATACCTTGATCAAATCAATCAAGCAATCAAATTTAAAACCTCAAATTTCAAAAGTCTAACAATTCAAGGACAGAATTATTTTTCAATCTAAACCGAAATTGCAAAATTAATATTCGGCAGAGAAGTTACATGATATTTGATTGAAGATAATATATTGCGATGTAGAACATTCGTGTTACACGAAAGCGCCTCGAATCGAAACAGCTGCGAGAGGCTTTATGGAAATCTTTTTGACAAAAGTGGGTTTTGGCGCGGGGATCGAAGGACCATTTTTGGAACAGGGCCAACCGGGCTGGAATTATTTATGCGACGTTACGCTTCGAACGGCGTCGTGACGGGTTAGGGCATTGGGCAATACGTAGCAATACTTTGTCACTATTGGAAAGCACGTACGACACATTTTAGCCACGCACTGAAACAACTGTTTAGGTATACAACTAACGACACTCGAGAGGGCAGATTACGAATATTGGGGTTGATGAACTTTCACTAATGTAAAACGCACGGTCGTCGCTAAATATTTCCTCTTTCTCGAGATACTAATGTAAGTGGTAGGGATGTCAACGGCCAGGCTGTATTGGAACGTTATCGAAGGAACACAACTGGAATCCGGAAATACAGTAATGATAGGAGAAGTGACAGAATTACTTCCATCGTCCAATTTCTTGGCGGTTATCAACGTGAAGACATTTGTTTTCGTTGTTGAAACGTTGGTTTCTTGATAATGGCGCCACTACAATGATGAACTGCTATATGTGATAGTTCACTGATTAGTACCCTGACAATAACCAAGAAGCTGTAATGAAGAAGGAAACACAATTACAAGACATTTGAACTCAGATCAGGCCGAACTATGCGCCGCATAGTATGCGAATATCGGAACAGTGAAATCTGATTGTAAAATCCTGTGCGTTCGTAACAAATAAATCGAAAAAGGTCGAGATATTGACTTGGTTTTCAAGGACAAACTAAGAAGCTGAAATTTGAAAAAGGGCTAGGGCTAGGGGTCATTTCTTTCTTTTCAACTTACAATACTGGCATTTGAAATTGCTTCGGAAATTTGAAATCTCGTGGGCTTCCACATTTTGACATGGAATGTGTTTTGGTTGCCATTCATTGTAAAATCCTGTGCGTTCGTAACAAATCGAAAAATAAGAGATGAATTGGTTTTTGCCGACCTACTACGAAGCTGAAACTTGAAAAGGGGCCTCTATACTAGCGGTAATTTCTTCCTTTTCAATCTACAATACTGGCATTTGAAATTGCTCGGAACAGTAAAATCTCCTGGGCTTCCACATTTTGATGGAATGTGTTTTGGTTGCCACACATTGTGAAATCCAGTGCGTCCGTAACAAAGAAATCGAAAAAGTCGTGATGGAGTTGGTTTTCATGGACAAACTACGAAGCTACATTTTGGAATGGGCCCTCCATGAGATAGGAGTAATAATGCTGGCATTTGAAATCGCCTCAAAAACTGCTGGGTAACAGTGACGAGGAGCAGAGTTTAGCAGATTCAGAGGTACACCAAGACAAATCCATGAGCCGATGTGAGGATTTTCATTACGTCTCCAACACCCTGAAAAAGGCCTAAGGAGAATTATGTAATCGCCCTGAAAATAAGAAAATAAGATTTCACTGCTACTACCCACGTCCAGTGCATGAGGTTAGACCGTATTTGCATTACCATGTAGGTATTTTATCATAAATGTTTCTTATAAGAACCTTTAAGTATCTAAGTAAGCTATCTAAGTAAAGTATCTAAGAAACCTTTAAGTATCATTCTCTGTTCCCGCCGGGAATCAACATGGCACCAACATCTTGGTAAAGGGCGCGAAGCCTTGAACTTGAGGATTTTTTTCTGAAAGAGAGGGCTTTTAGGCTCCCACACGGCTGAAAATATCTGAAATAGAGTCACGAACTATTGGAGAAGAGGGTAAAGCCTCGCATCAGATAATTCTTTCAGTAACCGAGTGCTTTTTTGCTCCATAACTACTGAAAATATAATTTATTATTGCTCATAATTGTTCTTCGCAGTCAAGTACCTAAACGTGTCATGAACTATTGCCTTGCACTGAATTGTTCTTCCAGTAATAGCGTGATTTCTGGCCATTTCATTTCACAACTGAAAATATCAGACAGCTGAATTCATCAGTATCAATACAATCAGTATCTATACAGAGTCACGAACTCCTGATGGATCAATGGTCCTGATTGTACGTTTTAAGAATATTAGAAAAACCGACCTGCTCTAGAGTTTCTATATTGCAAGTTCTCTATTTCGAACCAAGTAGAACGAGGAGTATTTCGAAATTTGGCAGTTAGTTATTGCTTTTATACGTTAAAGATCTAAAATGCGTTTATCATTAAGATCTAAAAGGTCTATATCGTTTCAAGGAGGAGCTGTACTGATCCCTGAGAAGACGTGATTCAGAGAAACTGCTAGGTAACCAGTAATGCAAACACCACAAAACCACTTGATGATGAAGCGGCATGGTCATTAAAAATTTTGTATTAAAGCTTTATTGCTTTCCAATAACCTGTGGTGTAAACGGAATTTCGGAGAATCTAGATGAAAAACCTGGAAGTTCCCAATAAATGAGTATTGATTCAGTACAAAAATATAAATATGAATATGATTGTGTGTATTTTTTTACCTGTATTTCAATCTACATAAAAGAGGATTAATTCCAATTTTGAGGATCCAGTTTTGTGAGCAATAACTAGCCTATTTTAGCAAATTAGCTTTTAGGATTCGTAATTAAGGTGCAAACTATGGAAATGGCAAAGTGACGTCGGTACAGTATATTCTTTAATTTTTCTTCCTAAAACATTCAACGAATCTTACACCAGGACGTCTTGGAGAGGATAACAACTATGTCCGTCTCTTTCCGATCTGGACATAATAATCAAAGATCTGCCAATTCCTCATGAATTGGCTTGAAATAGTTCGAAAGGACTACACGTAATTCTTATCGGGACGCTGTGGTTCCCACTACACGGATTGAGGACAATGATGTAATTAATTGCTTTTAGTGAGATTTTTATCAATGTTTAGGTACCCAACGTATAGCATGGTTTTGGTATCCTCGCCCAGTTACGATTAGTTACGAAATAGGTTGAATATTACATTACAGAAAATGCACCTTTATAGTTCAAAAGTACAAGTACAAATGGGATCTTGCCACGAAGGAGTGATCATTTCTTTCTTGCCAAAGGCCCGGAAAGGGCGAGGTATGTAGAGCACGATTTAGACGGAGATGTGGATCATATCTCTCGCTACACAAAACGTGACCAAAAACCGGAAGGTCCTACACAAATAGTCCCGCTACGACGGGAATCCTTGCCAAGAGACAGTTTTTGTAGTGGTTTCGCCATAAGAAGAGGAGGGGGCACAATGATCCCGAGGAACAGATCCCAAACTGGCCGTGTTTACCAGGACATGCGACAAGAAGATGGCCGTACAGTTGGGGTGTCGTTCTGCCTGGTTTCCGTTTCACTTCTAACGGGCTCTCCCCCTGAAGATGATCCGAATGGGTTGAATTATTGGTATGACAACGACCGGGGTCTCGGAGCTATTTGTGACACGCAAGCGTTCTTTACAGCGTTCATCACAATCGAATTGAGTTTGACTCATGTTCAGAGTCGGTAACATGAACGTTGATGGATCTAAGATTCCAAAAACAAACACCACTGCAAATTATCACATAAAGGTTTATTCTATTTATGCGTAGACGAACCTTACGCGTAAATCAGTGTTCTTCCCAGAGAATCAGTAACCACACGTAACCGGCTGGTAGTTCTAATTGAACTTGAGATGATTCCATTCGCAAACACATTTTCCATTTAGCTAATGTAGACGTGGGTTTAAGTGAGAAAACCGGGTCGATCCCAAATCAGTTGAAGTTCGGTCCACAACTTCGTTTGAAAACAGCATTGCTTTACTCAGTCGTGTTGAAGATTTATGTTTTCTTTCTGCACGTCAGCTCAAGAGGAGCTTTTGGATTTTATTCGATAGAATGAACATTTAAACTTTAGATTTTCCTAAATATGAACACCATAGCATCTTATTGTCAGTTTCTAGTAGGTACTTAGGTTTATACTAATTGTTTACATGTTAAGGATGTGTTAAGTAAATGAAATTTCACACTTAAATGATGTTATCAATTCATTTGGATGTTGTTACCCTGAACGATCGAAAATAGTCCTGAGATTTGGTAAAAGGCCGAGGTAATCAATAGCTATGATTGTTTACTTTCTTACTTCGACTCGGCCTGCGCTCATCTGTATGCATGGGTGTCTGTCCGTTCTGAGCAACTAGCTGCAATTTTGGAGCAACTTGAAATTTTGGAGTTAAGACAGACACCCGAGATATGCTGTAAAGTTTTCGGTGCCATCCATCACGATATAGGAGAAACATTAGAAATACGTGCTTAGTATCGATTATGATAATTTTTGACGTGCTGAATCGATTGAGACGACTTTCAAAACGACCCAATATGGTGCAACAACGATCTTGTCGTAAACAATCGTCGACGATATCGGTTGACAAATCTAAAAAATACATAATAAAGTACTGTGCATTGTTGTTTCGGATGTTTTGAGATACTGAATCCAGGATTAATCCAGTCCAAAAAATCTGTCATCTGTACCAGTTTACCAGAGATATTGAATAGAATCACTTTTAAGGAACCGTGAGGAACTAGGTCAGTAGATCCACAATTAAACGTATAGTAATTTATATGGAATCTCGAGTCATTTTCTGACATTCAAAGGGAGGAATGTTTGATGTTTTTTGTAGGGGCAGGGTTCAACAAACTCGTTAGCCGCAGCGTCTCTCTTCTTCCCAGTGTCGTGATTTTCACTGTCGTGTTTCCGGGTCCGTGAGGGAAGCGATGGCGACCGGAGTTTCAATTAATATAGGGCGACCGGAAACCCACGAACTTTGACGAAAGACGAGAATTCGGAACTCAATTCGAAGACCGAAAGTCGTGGGCGAGAAATGAACTGAGAACCGTAATCGAGTTTTTGGGAAGGAGATCTCAAAATGATTTTGGGTTCTCGTTCATATCCGATAAGCAAACGAAATGGGTGGTTATTTCATCTTATGTGGCCAACGAGAAACTTTAGAAAACTGCTGCCAAAGTGTCTTACAGATCGCTTCCTAGTTTTCATAACATGAGTGTAGAATTATAAATTCCGTATTCTTCAAATTCAGTACCTATTTCAATGAAATCATGATTCAGCTTAATCAGAATTTCTCCTCAAAATAACGATCATAGACTTGGAAACATGAAATATAAGTCGATAATTTTGTAACCATTTACGTTTACTGTAAAGCGTAAAATTGTGGGGTCCTGGAACGGTAAAGTTGTGAACCCTTTTGGGAGGCAAGATTCGCCAAGTTTTTAACAAATAGATTACAAAGAGGTTTAACAACTGTAGACAAATGATGTGCGTAGAAGGGCTATCTAATACAAACATAATGAACCTTTGTGTGATAATGAGCAGCTTTTTTATAGTGTGTGTGTGTGTGTGTGTCTCATTACGAATTTATACAAATAATGCATGCTCTTGATTTATTCATTCACCGCTGTACAAACGCATACATTTCTCTGATTTTTACAGTGAGTGAGTTCAAATTAGGCCGAAGCTGACGTATTGGGTGAGTTCCAGACACAGCTTTTCTAAACAATAACGTAACTTTTCATGGACTCTTGGGGTTTTCAGGAAAATAAAACGTGTCAGTAGGTGGAGCCAGCGATCACCGACTTTTTGAACTCGCCGTTTCAACGAAGGCCGTTGAAGCTCTCGATAGCACTTCGGTTCCTTCACCTGACCGCAAGCACTTTCAGCTTCGTCCAACTTGAGTTGTTTTCCAAAAGGTCGGAGTGTGAAACTCAACTGCCGTGAACTCAGAGGATTAAGTAGGCCTCGGCTCGAGTCGAACTTCGTGCATTCAGAAAACAAGATAAACCCATTTGAGGGATGGACGCTGTTTCTGGAACGCTCAAACCCACTAAATTGGTTTCTTGGACTGGTTTATCAAAAATATGGGTTTCTGTTCAACACACCCCCTAAAAGATGCTCCGCGTGCAAAAGATGCCAAGCCACAAAATTCACGATATCATCATATTTAGGCCGAGCCAATTGTCGCATCGCCGTCACCTGGTACAGTAAATTCAATCTCTCACTCTTCTTGACTGCGTGTGGGAAACAGACGCTACTTTAAGTATCCAGACTTCAAAAAGCGTCTAACTCCTCGTCAAAAAGAGTGAGGGAATGAATAGTTGGTACTAGGAGATGGCGATCCGACTACTGGCACTGCCGCAAGAAAAATGTAGCTCGTTTGTCAAATTTCATCAAAATCAGACGAGGGAAAAAGGATGAGAGTGCTATTTCATATTAACCCCTCCATTAAACCTCCCACCCTCTTCCAGCACATGGACGTACGTATTGACTCCAACACCCCGAAAGGCACTTCGTCAGTTCAAAAATAGAAAACGTTTCAAATCTCATCGAAATTTGATGAAGATAACTGGTAGAGGTGAGTGGGGGAAAAAAGGTGAGAAGAGAAGATAAAAAAACTAAAAAATGGAAAAATGAAGAAAGTCTGAATACATGCATTTTGGCGCCTCGTTTTAGCTTATATAAACTCAATCAACTGTTGCATATAAGGGATCAGACGATTCAGGGGGCATGCCCCTCCCAATATACGGAAAGAACGTTAAGTTTGAGCCGTACAGGTGCGATCGAAAGGGGTCAATGATGGGCCAAAGTTCTACTTTGTACTTATCTCGGCGCGTCTCATCACTGCATGGCGAATAGCCGGTTTACTGAAGGCAATGCGTGACTAGCGTCTCGCTGGATACGGAAAGTAATGGAGTTAGTTTCCAGTACCTCCATAGACATATATGTAAGAGGGTACGAAAAACATCGCCTAAATAGTCATATTGCAAATTTGTGAAAGTATTTTTAGTTCAACTGAATTTTGCTTTATTATTTTAAATTTTTGGAAAATTTTAATGTTAAACCTTTTAATATTTTGTGAAAATTTACTAAAAATTTAGTTTTTATGAATTAAAAAAAAAAAAAAAAAATCTTTCTAAACCTGCTCCGTTATGAGCAACAGGCATTTCCATTGAATTGTATAACCACAACTTACGAACAGATGCGCGTCAAGACGAGGCCAATACTTACCTGAAATAGAAGAAAATTAACAATTAGACTTGGAAATTAAAAAAAAAAACAAATACAATACAATAATAAAAATTTAGAACGGAAGAATCACAATGCATCAATCAAATAGATAATGAAGAACCAATTTTATGGTCCCTGAAATGGTCAACATCGTTTCATGAAGTGAGGCAAGATCCGTCGTAAAAAAAAAGGTACATAATACCAATTTTACATCGTCTGGGAAAAATGTTGGAATCGTCTGGGAAAAATGTCAAGGGAAACACTGAAAGAGTCAGTTTTCTTAAGTTCTGTGTCCCTTAGCCCTCAATTATTTGTATTATACGTAGATTTTGTCTTAGTGGTAGTTGGCAAGAAAAACCATCATTGCTCCATACCGAAAAGTTGTCTATCTTATTTTGCACGTTATACTGAACGCTTCACAATCTTATTTTAAATCTTTATTCAAATCAATAAAATGAATATTACACAGTTGAAGCGTAGGGAATCAGAGATGAATGTTCACGTGGTTCATTATTTCCGCGTAAGAGGCTACCTATTGCAATTTGAATTCTTAAGGGACTATCTAGAGACCAACTATGCATGACCCATGAAATGTCTGAGCAATGGCGTCTGCGGTATTTACCTTTGCTCACTACTGATATCCAGAAGGAAAAGGGATCTATGAAATAAGTTACAAGCGATGCCGCATAATATCCAACAATTCGATCACTACCGGATGATTCGTATTGCCAAATGAAGACAAGCATGCAACCAATTTCTGGAAAATGTAATGAAACACCAAGCGCCATTATTATATCTTGCCACGTGCAAATAAAGCTATCCGATTATGTTGGGATAAGCCGAAGAAGGAAGCAAATAACTGCCGTCTTAATTAGTAACAGTAAACTACCAGATTTGAGTGCGGAAGAATCACGGACCAACCACAACGAATCATCGAGCGAGGAGACAATAATATTCAAGCCGTCGTAATTTATAATTGCACTTGTCCTTAGCATAACTAATTGCGGAAAAAAACCACGATGAGTTTTAATAATTATGAAATATTTTCAGGGGTCTTTGACATGGACACGGGACTTGGTTCTCAGCGACCCGCAGACCGTCTGGCCCTACCGGAACTCGGTTTCGCTTGGAACAATCCCATTACGCTCGCCGTATTCAGTTATTTTTCGTGCTGCCATCTCTCACACGGTTGTTGCACTCAAAACTTGGGTTTTCAGGGGGCATTCCATATATTAGCGCCGTAGGAAAGCTGTCGAATATATTATTTGATTTATCATTGCCAAAGCGTTGAGAAAGAGCAGGAGTAGTCCTCCAAAATATAAATTTCAAATTGGATTTTAGCACTAGACAGTTTTTTGAACAATTTGGGTTCGGTTTCGGTTAGTATACACGAATTAAAGAAGAATAAACGAGCATAAAGAGGATTTCAGGGGCAATATGGGTTTTCTACATTCGTAAATCACCTAAAGGAATCCAATTGCAGTTTCAATTTCAAGTTGACAGATAGACCGATCATAGAATATCTTCATTTTTGTCCAAAGGGAAGTATGTTGACTGTACTTGAAACATTCAAATTTATCACAAGTGATAAGTCTAGTACATGTTTGACTGAGGAAGATAACTCAATATATTTCCATTACCATATTGCATTTCCATTCTGTAGCGCTTGGAATTACAATCTTCACAATGTTACAACCAGTTTGAGTAACCCCCTCCTCACTCTTCACTTCATCAAACTGGCCATCTTCGTTTCTCTCGACCAATGGGATTCAAGCTCCCTCTCACCAGTCACTAAATAAGTTGTGTCCTTTCTTATGTACCTACGTTCAGTTATTGTTAGTAACTGATGAACTGTCGAAATCGTTCTAAATTTTTTTGTTCTGACATTACTATACACAATTATACAATCAACGTTTTATGATTTTCAAGATTGTAGAATTAGTCACTAGATGGACCCTTACAATAATCACCACCGCCGGAACAATAAGAGCGAGTACGCAAACGCAATAGAGCATATCAGAAACAGCTATCTCTTCTGATGGTACAGAGCCATTTCGCACATTTTTTGAGGAGAGTGTATGCTGTAACGTCAGGGAAACGTCTGCCTAAATGAATTTGTTCTCAGTAGCCAACGAGCATTAGTTATGTGAAATAATTGCAAGATAAATCTTCCACAATTGGCGACCAGGGAGGAGTGGGACGAACTCGTAGAATTTCTTCATTTTTGTCCAAAGGGAGGTATGTTTAATGTATTTGAAAAATTTAAAATTAACAAAAGTGACAGATCTGGTAAATGTTTAAATGAAGATATACTTCAATATATTTCACCACTGTTAAGTCCATTTCTATACAGCTTGGAATTATCCCTTTACGCTGTTGAAACCATATTGAATTATTTTCTCCCTCCTTTCACTTCATCCTCCTTCCCCCTTTCCTTTCTCTCGACCAATGGGATTCAATCTCCCTTCACCTGTGAGTATAGAAGCTATGTTCTTTCTAATTTGACATCAGTGATGATGGCCTCACCGCCGAAATCGATTTAACATTGTAACTCTTTATTTTACTTAGAAATGGACAACGTTTTTTCACTTACTTCCGTTTTGAGGAGTGGGAAGTATAACGACGAGCAAGGGATGATACATACTGAGTATTATCTTCACGACCCATAATCTGTCATATGATAGGCAGAAACTGCTGGATGAAGCTTGTTAATGTATTCTACACGCCCATATTTTACAATATTTTAGGAATGCTAGCCAGTTGATCACTATTACGAAAAAGCACTACATCTTATTGTTTCGTGAATAGTGCCTACAGCACATTGTAAACAACTTACTCACATAGTAGGTATGGGTTGCTCTACTCTATGGCAGCAGGAGAACGATGGAAGTAAAATACCACAATAACCACCGAATCTAGGTCTGCAGAAATTGGAAGCTAGTGTAATTGATGATGGCCTAAACCTTGAATGTAGCAGCTCTCTAATTTATAAGAAATCAGTCAAAATGTTTACATCTAATGAATGCTGGATAGAACTAAATATTACTACGGTTCTATATACTACTAGGAATCGCTTGCCCTACCCTATGGCAGCAAAGAAAGGATAATGATAGTAAAATATTACGATACTGATGGTGGAATTATCGTTGAACGCTATCAGGGCGCTGAGAATCAGTTTACAACTTCACTAGGTACCACTAGATGGGAAATACTCTGTGCCACTAGGAATAGTTTGTTCTACCTCCCTATGATGATGGAAGTAAATTATTACGATAATTATAATTCCATTCTCGTTGGACGGTAGCAGCTCTCTTACTTCTAATAAATCAGTCCACATCTGTTCATTAATAAAAGGAAACTGGCCCGAACTTCATTACTACGGTTTTGTACTACTATGAATAGTATGTTCTACCCTATAACAGCAAGGAGAGGGCGATAGAAGTAAACTATCACGATACTGATGATACCATTATCGTTGAACAGTATTAGCTCTCCTGTTTTTGAGAAATCAGTTAATATGTCTCTATTATTAAATGGAAACTGGTCCAAACTCAGCCAGTTCTGTACAATTAGGAATCGCTTACTCTACAGTATGGCAGCAAAATCCGCTACCGTGAAAGCGATGATGGCATTATCGTTGAACGGTATTGGCTCTCCTATTTCTGAGTAATCAGTCCACATGTTACTATGTTACTATGTTACTATGTTTACTGGTCAAACATCTATTACTACGGTTCTGTACTACTAGGAATATTTTATTCTACCCTATGGCAGCAAGGAGAGCGCAGTGGAAGTAAAATATTAAAACGAAAACCACAGATCCTGCAGGAATAGGAAAGGGCTTATAACAACCGCAGGTGGGAGCCCTTCGGTGTTCCACAGCCCACTCAAGGCCTCGAAAACGTGAAGTGAGGAGGTTCAGGTGATTAAATTCCATAATAACAGGGTTCATGTTGTATAACTTTCACTTGACCAACTCACCGGCCATTTCTTCGAGTGTCGTAGGACCCTGAGAGGCCCAAACAGCGCTTCATGTCTGGGAAGTAGACAGCTCTGGCTCACGACAGGTCGGAACGTGTCACTTCTCACCCGCTACTATGGATTTCGTCAGTTAATTACAGTCAACACAAAAAAGTTGTAATTGCTTTTGGTGTAGCTTGTTTTCACCTTATTCTAACACTATCTTAGGTTTTACCTTATTATGGGTTATAATTTCTAATAATAACAAATTGAAATCGATTAATAAAGAACCCTCGTTCGAAATTTGTTGTCTTACATCATTGTAAATATACAAGATATCTTTGTTGTTCTTACGTCAACACGTATACATTCCAAAAATCGAAAACAACTCCCTTAAACAACAAATTATAATACAAAACATGATTCATTTTCTAGGTTTTTAGGATTTCTAGGTCCGCATGATTGTTCGTATTTACTGTACTGTAACTTCGTAACAAAGCAATTCTTTTTCGTTAACTAATTCACTAATTAACTAATGCGATCGCAATAGATCACAATGAAATCACAATTATCGTTTAATATTTTTCAAAATTTAATCTTTTGTGTGGTCTTTTTCGGTTCATCGAAATGCAATCTACCGATATAAAACTAAATTATACAAACTTTAGAAAGTTTTCTGAACACCAGCAGCCCTTAAATTTTGAATGAAAGTGGAGAGTCGACATGATTTGACCATTGTCACGTCGGATGATATAAGACTTCACTATACTTATAGCTTTTTTAAATAAAACCTTAATAGTGCAAAATAAGCAGCTTTCAGTCTATGATTCCTAAGTTTGTCAAGATTAAGATATTCCCGATTGCTGCATCAAAAGACTAGAGAATAATCTAGACTTGTGCACTATAAATGGAGGTAAGTTCAATTTCATTGTTTTTTTAAAGAGGGGGTTACAGATTCGGAGCCGAATTTCGTGAACTTCGGTGGTCTAGTAGTTATTGAGAAAAGGAACGTACGGTGGACGGACGGATTTGAATTAAATCAATATTTTTGGAATATGGGTCGTATCCTGAAACGATAAATTGTTTTTCATAGTCGATTATTGATACCTACTAACTATTATCAACCGTCATTGTATAAATGAACCGTTCTGTATAAATTTGATGTTTTCATTTTGTAATTACCGTATGTACCCAATGCATAATTTTTAGGACATTGTAAAGAAACATTAAAACATGTATATGGTGCGGAATATAACGTTCCAAAGATGTTCTCGACTAAGTAAAACCAGTTAACAAAGTTAAAAAAAAAAAAAAAAAAAAAAAAAAAAGTCATCAATAATAGGTTTGGGTTTATTGGAAACCGTCTCCGAAACTGGAATTTTTCGAGTCGTTCCAAAATTTCGGAATCTTGTTCCTTTTTAATGGTTACAAGTAAACCGCAACTTATTCATTTATTTGATTAATAAGTATGTGGGTATGTTTGATCGCACCCATGTATTGGAGGTATTGGGTGATCCAAAGTTGCCAGATCGCATACATCATCGGTTTGTTAGGAAAATAATTAGGATGGGAGAATGAATACCTATTAATGTTGTGATATTTTTTATATATCTCTCCAAAATAAGAGGAAGCAAAGTAACTTCCGAGGAAACCGTAATTGAAACAGCGACGAGAAAATGGAAACTTGCTAATTTCAAGATGAATTACCGACATGATGAAGGAATATTAGTGATTAAACCGCTAGGATAGAACGGGTTTCCATGGCGACCGAAGTTTAAGTACACGGGTAGTAGTTATTTCGGTAAATGAGGCCTTGAAACTCAAATCCAACTCAAAACCAAAATAAGCACACCAAGATAGGAATCAACCTTGGGAGGTAGATTCAATGAGTGATAGCATCAAGGCATAATAACACGTTGGGCGCATTCGCGAAACGCCGGAATCTGTTAGAAAGAGCAGATCTTGAAAGTTGAAAGAACTCCCGAAGTTGCGGTTCAAATTTAGGAAGCGAACTGAGTCCGTCTAGCCTCCTTTCTCCCCTCTTTCGCTAATCGCGGAAATCTTTTTTCAAACTGCGTAATGAAATCGAAGCCAAAAATATCCCGAATATCTCCCTCTCTGAAGTTTGTGATGTAGGCTTGGAACTTTCCCAAACTTCATTTTGACTGGCCGTTTTTACTTTAAACCCTGCGATCCTTCTTTCTCTCAAGTCAATTACATCGGACGTGCACACTTGTCTATCGTTACCGGTGATTAAGGTTTGTAGACAAAATAGTTGGGATTCAGCCAAAGAAGAGGAAGAGATAATCAAGTTTTCAAGAAACACGTTGATCACATTTTGATGAAATGTTCAGGGATTTTCACTGGAATTAGTATTTTGTATTATTTAAACCAATAACAGTACAAACTTTCTTGCATTGTTTTGAAATTTTTGGCATTGTCAATATTGCATATAGCCATACGAAAATCATCATAGTCAACGTTAACCTACCGAATGTTGTCGTAACATGAAGTGAAACCACCACCACCTTACTTTCTTACCTATTTCTTCTTATTTATTTTTCTGTTGGTAAGTTAAATTCCTATGAATAAAAGTTACATCTTCCCTAACCAGATTTTTGATTTGACAGATAGAAATGTTTTGTAGAAATTCTTCATTTTTGTCCAAAGGGAGGTATGTTGAATGTACTTGAAAAATTCGAAATCAAAAGTGACAGATCTGGTACATGTTTAAATGAGGATATACCTCAATATATTTCACCACTGATAAGTCCATTTCTACAAAGCTTGGAATTATCCCTTCACGCTGTTGAAAGCATATTGAGTTGTTTTTTCCCCTCCTTTCACTTCATCTGATTAGCTATAATCCCCCTTCACTTTGCTTGCACTTAATTGGTTGTACCTCCTTCCCTCTTTCCTTTCTCTTGACCAATGCGATTCAATCTCCCTTGACCTGTGAGTATAAAAGCTATGTTCTTTCTAATGAGTCATCAGTTATTGTTTGTTACTGATGATGGTCTTACCGCCGAAATCGATGTAACATTGTAACTCTTAATTTTTTGTGGAAATAGACAACGGTTTTTCACTAACTTCCGTTTTGAAATGGCTTTCCACAACTTCGTCGCGAGTGATTTAGGTGTCATAATCGAGTGATACAATGTGTTAATCTCTATCTCTACTATTAATAAGAATGAAACTCCGTTTGTCTGTCTATTTGTCTGTTTGTCTGTCGTGTCTATGCACGGCCAAACGGCTGAGTGGGGGGAGTGTACGAGTGGGGGGATCTTCTTGAGATTTTCCAAAAGTGGGAGCGAGCGAATTTAAAATTGTTTAATCCCACCCGAACCATGGGCCGTAGGGCGGGAGGGGGGTCGAAGTAAGAATTAATGTGCGCTTTTTGGACTTCCCCGCTTCCCCTACCCCTCTAAACGGCCGTTGACAATTCCGGAAAAATACGGGTTTCGTAGGTTTTTGAACGAGGAAGACGACGGCGCGATCGGATCGCGAAAAAAGTATCGGGAAATGCGTTAAAAAAATGCGAGAGTACGGACCCGTTTTCTCGAAAAGTCCGCCGAAAAACTTGGTTTTTTCCGATTAAAATATACCCCATAAAGGTACGTTTTTCGGAACGGTTTTCGCGGGCGAAATACAGCTTTGGGTCCGCCGAATCTGAATCCGAAATCGGATATCGAAAAAAGTGACGTTAAGTCGGTCAAATTGCGAGCAGACGCGAGCAAAGCGATTAAAATGATTCTGCCTTGGACGAGAGAAGGCTCAAGAATTGACGTGAAGGGTTCGATGTCACAACATTGCGAGGCGAGCAGGTATGCCTACATAGGTACCTACCTTGCGAGCGAAGCGAGAGCCATTTCAAATAATAAATACGGACTTTGTCCTACACATATACAGGTATACCTTGCGAGCGAAGCGAGCAACATCCCCGAATAAACTTTTCGTGGTTCCACGTAGTTTTATAAGATTTAATTTGTTTGTAATAATTCCCAACTGAAAAAAACGTCTGCCAAGTTGGGTGGGCAGTATAACTTCCTCAAGCGAGCGAAGCGAGCAGCATCCCCTACAGAAGTTAAGCCTACCCTTAGAGATCTACCGTTTGCGAGCAAAGCGAGCAGCATCCCCTACAGAAGTTAAACCTACCCTTAGAGATCTACCGTTTGCGAGCGAACCGAGCAACATCCCCTAAATGCCATACTTTGCGAGCGAAGCGAGCAACATTTTTTACATGCCAGACTTTGCGAGCGAAGCGAGCAATATTCCCTACATGCCACACGTTGCGAGCGAAGCGAGCAACTTAATGGGGGGTCCGGGGGGCTTGCCCCCCGGCTGGACGTGGAGGCGAGCGTAGCGAGCCGGAGCGGCTAGTTATTAATAAGAATGAAACTCCGTTTGTCTGTTTGTCTGTTTGTCTGTCGTGTCTATGCACGGCCAAACGGCTGAGTGGGGGGAGTGTACGAGTGGGGGGATCTTCTTGAGATTTTCCAAAAGTGGGAGCGAGCGAATTTAAAATTGTTTAATCCCACCCGAACCATGGGCCGTAGGGCGGGAGGGGGGTCGAAGTAAGAATTAATGTGCGCTTTTTGGACTTCCCCGCATCCTCTACCCCTCTAAACGGCCGTCGACAATTCCGGAAAAATACCGGTTTCGTAGGTTTTTGAACGAGGAAGACGACGGCGCGATCGGATCGCGAAAAAAGTATCGGGAAATGCGTCAAAAAAATGCGAGAGTACGGACCCGTTTTCTCGAAAAGTCCGCCGAAAAACTTGGTTTTTTCCGATTAAAATATACCCCATAAAGGTACGTTTTTCGGAACGGTTTTCGCGGGCGAAATACAGCTTTGGGTCCGCCGAATCTGAATCCGAAATCGGATATCGAAAAAAGTGACGAGAACTCGGTCAAATTGCGAGCAGAAGCGAGCAAAGCGATTAAAATGATTCTGCCGTGGACGAGAGAAGGCTCAAGAATTGACGTGAAGGGTTCGATGTCAAAACGTTGCGAGGCAAGCAGGTATGCCTACATAGGTACCTACCTTGCGAGCGAAGCGAGAGCCATTTCAAATAATAAATACGGACTTTGTCCTACACATATACAGGTATACCTTGCGAGCGAAGCGAGCAACATCCCCGAATAAACTTTTCTTGGTTCCACGTAGTTTTATAAGATTTAATTTGTTTGTAAGAATTCCCAACTGAAAAAAACGTCTGCCAAGTTGGGTGGGCAGTATAACTTCCTCAAGCGAGCGAAGCGAGCAGCATCCCCTACAGAAGTTAAGCCTACCCTTAGAGATCTACCGTTTGCGAGCGAAGCGAGCAGCATCCCCTACAGATGTTAAACCTACCCTTAGAGATCTACCGTTTGCGAGAGAACCGAGCAACATCCCCTAAATGCCATACTTTGCGAGCGAAGCGAGCAACATTTTCTACATGCCAGACTTTGCGAGCGAAGCGAGCAACATATACTACATGCCAGACTTTGCGAGCGAAGCGAGCAAAATCCCCTACATGCCACACGTTGCGAGCGAAGCGAGCAACTTAATGGGGGGTCCGGGGGGCTTGCCCCCCGGCTGGACGTGGAGGCGAGCGTAGCGAGCCGGATCGGCTAATATCCAATAATAATATTGTATAATAGAGAAATGCCAGCTGATGTAGAGAGAGGTGAAAGGTAACTCGAATCCTACATATTGGTCAGAAAAAATGAAGGAGACAGAAAGTGCAATCAAACGGTAACGATGATAACATTACACAATTATCTAAGGTACAGAAGGAATAATATAATGATTTAGAATGTATTCTTACTTATCAGGTAATTTTCTGCTGTAGGTACCTTGTTTGTAACGGTTAATGAGTTAACCTTCGAAATCAATGTAACATCAATCTTTTGTAGTGTCTTATTCTACTCAATTCACTTTATTATTGAAATAGATTTCCACCATATCAGCGTGAGTGGTTCCTATATTGCGTTCAAAGCATATATTATTTCAAATTATGGGAAATGTTCCGTCGACAAATGTTAGGTATTCAGATAAATCATAGATGGTAATTTGGAACAGGAAGAAAACGGGTACCATGGTTATCAAATCTGCACGCAAGAGGAATGCTGCAATGAGAGCATCCACGATTCGTGAGAATTTTTATGAGAATTCAGAATATTATAACAGGAAATTGAAAATCACTTTTATATAGGAAGCGGGTTGGCTGGTCAATATTCACCTTCCGTGTGTACCCGAATTGCTACGGCTTAGCGATTTCCTGTTGGAAATCCACATCTGACAACAGAATAAAAGTTTCGCATATTTTTGATGAGATCACCGACTTTAGAGATGCTTCAAGGCAGGGTAAGCTTCCAGTCGAGTGAGGTTTCTAGGTCGAATTATAAAGCCGTGAAAGCGATCCACATTCGATTGTGATGTAAGGTTGCAGTGACATGCAAATGAGGGTTGGAGCATTCCAGTTCGATGAAGTATCTAAGCATTGGGGTGTTAATTTGGAATTGGAGACCTCCAGTGCGAGGCTTCAAACTATTATCCCATCATGTGAACCACATAACATTCTGTCTTGTAAAACTCATTTGAGGTATTGTTTACGCGCCGTAGCTTCTAACGTTCAAAACAGCATTCCGAATCTTGAAACATGAAGGATGTTTCTTGAATGGAAATGAAGCAAAGTATAAGAAATCTTGCAGATGCAGAGGTAGAACTGTATAACAACTGTATAGGCCCAAATATAACTAAATTCGAGAAAAGTGGACTCATTCGGAAACTGCGAGCTGAAATTTCCATATATATATATAAAAAAAAAAAAATAAAAAAAATCTTCCAAGTTGGGTGTGGCACATAGCTTCCTCTTCTAAGTACCATGAATGTACAGATAATTGAAAAGTTTTAATAAATGATCTTAAAAAATTCCGTGGCGTAAAAGATTAAATCAAAAAGTAGCTGGAAACGTTATATCTGGTCAATTAAGAAACGGAACAAAAAGATACCAAATGTAATTTACGTTTGCGCTTGCGCAGAATGAACTGATGAGTTGAGTACAATGAAATAGCGACTATCTACCACCTAACCCCTGCATTCACTGACAATTTCATGAAAATCGGATACAAAATGATACAATCATGTTGAAATTGATATGTGGAAAATCAAATCGTCTTCTCCCAACCAGCATCCAAATTTAAACGAAATCAAACTACTAGAGTGTGAAAAAATGGAGCACAATGGAATTTACGTTTTCACATGCGCAGAGTGAAGTATTGATTTGGCAACAATGAAACTGATAGGGGACCATCTACAACCTAACCCACGCATTCCCTGATAAAGTCATCAAAATCGGATGAAAAATGTCTAAATTAAGGTCGTTAAAAGCATTTCACATTGGCGCATGCGCCAAATAATACAATCGAGTGCGTGGTGCAATCGTGTGTCTGTCGTGCGTGTAAGAAACTTTTCTTCCACAGTTTTCATCCGATTTGGATGACATTTTCAGGGAATGTGGGTTAGGGTGTAGACGGTCCCCTATCAGTTTCATCGTCCCTGACCCAATACCTCACTCTGCGCATGCGCAAACATAAATTCTACCAATCTTAATTTTCTCACGACCTAGTAGTCCGATCTCACCCGAATTTTGATGATAGTTGGGGAATGAAGATTTGATCACCTACTGCGCATGCGCCAATGTGATATCCTTGTAACGACCTTAACTTTCACAGTTTTCATCCGATTTTTATGAAATTGTCAAGGAAAGCGCGGGTTAGGTTGAAAATGGTCCCCTTCTGCGCTTGTATAAACGTAAATTACATTGAGTATAATTTTTTCGTATTTTGCTTAACTAATTATGACGTTTCAAGCTATTTTTTGATTTATTTTTTTCCGCTTTGGAATTTTTCAAGATCATTTAAAATTTTTCAATAATCTATACATTTATGATACGCCAACGGGGAAGCTATGTGCCACACCCAACTTGGCAGACGTTTTTGAGAGTTCTAATTTTTATATATTCATAGATATAACGTGAATTGATGATAATTGCGATAGCAAGTGGTTAGTTGACTCTAGTCGATTTGTGAGGGAGTCAAAACGTTTTACGAGGAGGTCGCCGTCATTTCGTTTCGGTTTTGTTCTGCAACCGCAAACAAGTTCACGGTGAAATCGTGAAAACCCATTACGTCGTTTGACGAACGCAAATGAAAGTTCCAAGTAGAGAAGCGACTTTTACAGACGCAAACACGACTGCATGCGTTCGCTTTCCTATCTGAGACGCTGAACGGAACCGAATAACCTGTGAAAAGGAGCAGGAACTTGGCGATCGTCATGCATGTTGCTTATACCAGAGTTGATATTTTGTAATTTTATGTTCCGACGAAAATTTGGGGTTGATCATAAAACGTCTCATCAATTTCGCAAAATGAGGATGAAGAGCACACATTCATCGGTATTCGATTTGATGGTTCACAGTTCAAGATCAAGATTCGTAGATTCAAAAAAGAAGAAAAAAAAAAAAATAATAATATAAAATAAAATAAATCCTTTCGTCCGCCGTACGGTGGTCCGAAAATTGGAAAATTTTGGACAAAAGACTGTTGGGAAAAGTGATTTTGTATAGGAAATTTCAAGCTGATTCAGAATACACCCCATGTTCCTATACCTAATATTCGAGTTTCACTTTTTTTTTTTTTTTTTTTTTTTGGAAAAACATGTTTAAAAAACACGTTTTCCAACATATTTTGCCATCTAAAGCCCTAAGATATTGCTAGAAAAAAATTTTCCCAACAGAAAACCTAAAGAAAGTAAAATTTTGCGTCGAACGGGACCATTGCCTATAAGTGCGTAAACCAAGTGTAAGTATAGAGAGTTAAAATTCATTAAACCGTATTTTCACCTGAATAAATTTAAAAATTGATATTGCTATAGGAAACTTCACCCTGATTAAGAATATACCACATAGTAAGGACATCAGAATGCATCTAATCCACTTTTTCTGCAAAAAAAGGTACTAAAATGGTCCATGCTGGGCTATGAATTCGATCTTGCGGTTCAGTTTAGATCATGATGAATGCAATCCAACTGGAATTAGGTGCGACAAGCTGCGACCTACCGTTTACCGCATATTATAATGTAAACAGGTTCCAGAATCATTAATTTAGGTAATCTAACTGAATCAATATTTCAATTTTATTGAAAAAATTATTATTTCATAAAACAAATTAAACATTAGGTATATGTAAGTATCGTGCTGCATGACTGGAACATTTTTTGTTCAACTATGAATTCGGTCTAGTTTAGGAACGTACCTAAGTAGTTTCGAATTTCATTATGGAAGGGGAGAATGGAGGGGGAATAGTAATAAATCGTGATGTTTTAACTATTCTCGTCAGATTTTCGTGATTCTGTTTCAGTTCAATTATGAATTTGGTGTACTTTTCGAACGTATCTCAGGATTTTCAAATTTCGTGGCGGAAGGGGGTGAACGGAGGGTGTAATAGCGATTATTCTTGATGTTTTTACAGTAATCATCTGAGTTCCGTGACAGTTATTGTAATGTGTTCGATCAAGAATTTAGTCCAGTAATGCAATCTTGGATGTTTCAAATTCACTGTCACTAAGGGAGTAAATGGGGGGAGGGGGGGATGCCGATAAATCATGATATCGTTCCTGTAATGCCTACGTTGATTATCAAAATGTGTACAAACTCATAGTTTCTTTTGAGAAATGTGATTTTATTAAATTTTAAAGTAATTAATTATAGATCAAATTCTTGCAAATTGCTATGGAGGCCAAAGCAACCTGCAAGTTGAAACCCTGTGTGAAGCCTCGCGATCTGAAGTTTATTCATGATTAGAAACAAGATTCTCGTCCTTATCATGAGAAACACGGAAATGCTTATGTCACCTTCATACGAAGAACGAGTGAGAACCGAAATATGCGATACCTTGAGAAATAGTAGGCTCAAACAAAGAGTTATTTGCTAATCGATTAACGTTATATAAAATAAACACAATTGAGCTATGCAACGGACCCCAGGTAATATTATAATCATTATCGTTATTAAGAATATTAGCACGGTTTCTTATGGGAATATCGGTCAACAATGGGCATAGGCGTCGACCCACATGAAAATGTCTTCCGCTGAGGGGAGGTTTGCTTAACAAGTTTGATAAATCAACAATGAAAAATTCTCATAGTGAACACCCTATTCCGAGAGGAAGTGAGAATTGGACGTCCATTGAAGTAATTGATCGAATAATTACCATACAATGGGGTGGAGTGAGTTTAAAACCTATAAAATTGCGATATTCCAACTGGAGTTTCCTTGATTTCGTGATCTAATAACTGATTACTGGTGGGTATATTCCAGCAAACGTATAAATTTTGTATTCTGAAACATGATGAAGCATTGAGTTTGTTTCAAAATCAAAATTCCCATTTTTATTTCGTGCTTAAGAAGTTTGTTTTTTAAACATTCAACATTTTGAGCTTTGTTTAAAATTTTCGATTTTCGTGATCACCAAACGCCAATTTCTTGTGACCTATAGGCCCAATTGTTCTCAAATTTGTAGGATAATTGAAGGCTGAACGTTAAATTCTCTACGAATTTTGTCATTGTCCATTTTTTTGCTCAAACGTGGCACTCTGCAACGTAAAATTTTTGGAGTTAACATATTCCCAATGCGCAGACGTGTCGTTTGGCAATAAGCACAACCCTCATGCGTAAATGGGATATTTGGGTAACAACCATATTCCTCATGTGCAAACATGACATTCTAGCTACAAACATAATTCTCAAACGCAAACGTGACGTGCTGGCTACAAGCATATTCCTCATGCACAACCGTGATTCTGGAACAAGCATATTCTGCACAAGGGAACTTGACAGTCTAGCAGCAACGTTAATTCTCACTTACACCGTTACAAACTTTAAAGTTTCACGAGTTTCACATTTACAAATGAGCGTAGGCCACACTTGATTTGCAGAGAATCGTCAAACTTATCCTCGTTGCTAGAATGAAACGTTTGCGCTTGGCAATATTGCTTGTTGCCAGAATGTCAAGTTTCCTCATGAAAAATATAATTGTTGCCAAATGTCACGTCTGCGCATTCGGAATATGTTTATTGTCAGAATGTTTAATTTCGCTTGAGGAATATGCTTGTAGCCAGAATCTCAGCTCTCTGCTTTCTGCCACACCCTGTACTATCTAAATTTCGGTCTGATTCGGTTTTTTTGTTTTTTATATTAGATTTTCAAAATCTACAGATTTTGAAACGTAAACTGATAGATTTTTAAGGGAGTTATAATAATAATTTCTCGGTCGACACTAAAGGATTCTCAGGTTTTGTGAATAATAGAGATAATAACTGAAAATTAGTATTCCATGAAATTGAAATGTATGATAATACTTATTGAGATGTTAAAGTTGAAGGTTCGATGTTTTCATAACACACATAATCGACGAAGCTGATTATTTGCATTATTTACTACCACAATAACAAGTCGAGTGTCGCGTATCTTCGGAACCGTTCCGTAAGCCATAAATTAAGATTCCTAACGCTGGAAGGTCTTCACCTTTTAAAGAACGTAGCAAGTCCCCGTGTTCGAGTCTCATTAAATTGTAAAACAATAGGCCTCGTTCGATTATTTATGTAATACCTATTCAGAATCTGGCCTCGGGGGTTTCGTCCGGAGAAATGCTCAAGTGAAAGTTATTGAGCATGTAGTTCCGATCGACGTGCAGTATGGATTATCCGGCGAAAATAAAAAGGAACGCAAGAGATGTGGGATCTGATACGCGACCGTGTATGATTCTTTCAGCGCCTTTCACGTTCTTCGGATGCGAAAAAAGCTGCAAATTTTGCTCAATTCTTACCAATTTTCACCGGGTTATATTTTTCCTGTGTAGATAAAACCATTCAGCACGGATCAACGTTTTTACTGCCAGAACTTTCATGAAACGACAGAACCCTATTTTAAGCCAGTGCAGATCATCCACGTATCCGCATGAACTTAACGAAAGTGTGGGAAGTATGTAGGTGTATAATTAGTATACAGGATGTCCCACATAAGATAGATTCTAAGGCTCATTTCTGATCGAAAGTTCCTTAGAGATTTTTTTAGTTATGAGCATGATTATATGAATAATTGTTTACACACAGGTGATCATTTTCAATTATTGATACTGTGAACATGATTGCAACTGCTCGTTAATATCTGATGATTTCATTGAGCTGGTGTTTCGATGATTTGATTCATAGCAGGTGATCCGAATATTGCGAGAACGGTTTGATTTGTGAAGTGGTGATTAAATCATTTTAATAGATAATTTCTATACTTTACACTCTAGGAAGCTGTAATTTCGTAGCCTCTTTAGGACATTTACTTGACGATGCCCAGGGTCCGGATCAGCTGAGTGGCTCTTAGAGCTTGCATACGAGTCTGCAACACATACGAGTCTGCAACTAAAGATATGAAATGTCCCAATGTGTTGCAGACTCGTATGCAAGCGTTTTCTTTTAGGTTACTTTTCGAAATGTTGATTTAAACGCTTTTTCATATGATGACTCTGAACTCATATCAGTATTAAAATCACCCAACACAATCATATGTTGGTGAGTAACGCTTGGTTTACCAGTAATTAGTGAGATTTTTTTCGTGTTTTTTGCCTTTTGTCACTAAAACGATCATAACAGTCTTAATTTACTGTTTAAATTCAAATTTGAGGATACCGTTAAAAAGAAAGCATTTTAGTTCATTTGGTATGATAACTTTTACGTGTTTTTAGTGGTGAAACTAGTAAGCTAAAGTGTAAAACTCGGTTACAACGGGGTTGGGGAGATACGCAAGTGTTATCATTCGATTTAGCGTAAAAAAATAGAAGGTAATTTTCAAGAAAACCCCCGATTTCAGTGGAAAACAACATTAAACATAGTTTTCTCCCCTCATTAGCAAAGTAAAAGTAAAATTGACTACACCGTTGAAAACGCGAGACTTTGGCGCAGTTTTTACCGTTCTTGTGTCTTGGAAAAATACTGGTTCTCATAGTTCAATTCCCCATATAAAAACTCAAGGTTCCCAAAAATTAGGTGAAATTAGATTTTCCGAGGGCTTTTTTGTGTCTCAAAACTTGATACTTAAGAAAGCTCAGGCATCTATCCGATAGAAAATTTAATAATCTTTCTAATGGTATCCTCATATTTGAATTTACATAGCAAATTAAGAGAATTATGATCATTTTAGTAAGAAAGGTCGAAAACAAAAAATCTTGAAGAAGAATTTTCGATCAGAAATGAGCTCCAGAATCGACCCCTGAAGTACTGACCACCTTATGCGGGACACCCTGTATAATATATTCTGTACCTTAATGGTAGGTACCGTATTGCTAAATATATGTAGGGAAACATGGGCCATTAATAGCGTAAATGGCCTTACTGACCATTGTACACCACGGAGAAAAGTATTTTGTTCAGAATGACCTAACATTGTTGTGCCGGTTTCGGCTGCCAAAGAAACAACAACAGTAATACACAAAATGAAGAAGATCTATCAGACTGACACAAAATGTAAGAAGATCAATCAGACTGACTCAAACAGTAACAGATAAACTGTAAGCTTCGTAACAAGAAGATTAACTGTTAGCATTCGAAATACGAATCACGGTAAAATTTGGCAAGTAGGTGTCATTTCTCAAACAGTGATGCAAGCCAAAAGTTCCAGCATCGTATGCAAAAAACTACCAAATGAAATTGCATTGCTGCTTCGGACTGACAAGAAGATTAACTGTGAGCATTCAAAATACGAATCACTAGGTAAAATTTGGTTAGTAAAACAGGGTAAATAAAAATTACATTCTCTGATTGAACAGGAGAACGAATGGACCGAGTGATGCGTCGATGCCTCATTTCGATGTGTTTTTATAAATTTTTAGAGCTGAAAGCTGTTGTGTTGTACCGATTGCGTTATTCAATCCAACAGTATCAGCGAAACACCAAATGAAGATGCTGCTGCAGATTAACTCGAAAAAAATTCACTGACGGCAGTCAAAATACAAACTACTAGGTGTCCTATGCCGACCCGTATGCTCAGTGGATGTTTGCAGTATGCAATCGAAAATATTGCATCCTCTGATCGACTGTCAGAACAATTCCACCGAGTGCAAGGGCTAATATTTTTGTACTGGTTTCAGCAATCGAACCCACAGCATCAGCAAAACACCAAATGAAGGTGTTGCTTCGAATTAACTCAAAGATCAACAGATAACAGTAAAAATACGATTACTAGGTGTTATTTACTCTTCGATACGCTTTGTGGGTGTCCACAGCTTAGCTGTTATAAATGTTGAATTCACTAATCGAACGGAAAAACGAATCCATCAAGCGTTGCGTCGATGTGTGAGAGCTAATACTGTTATGCTATTTTAGACAGCCAATCCAACAGTATCAGCGAAACACCAACAAAGGTAACACCACAATAAAGGTGTTGGTTATTTCGATTACTTGAATATCAACTGTTAGCAGTCAAAATACGAATCGCTTAGTGTCATGTCTTGTTATTTACGCTCAGTGGATGTTCTCAGCTTTGCTGTCATAAATATTGCATCCTCTGATCGAACGGCAGAACGAATGCACCGAGCGGTGCGTGTTGTGATTGCATCATTGGAGGCGAGAGAGGTTATTTTTGAAGCTAAACGAAAAGGAAAGTTGTCAAACATCTCGTTTCCGAGGGCGGTGCCGCTCGGAGGTTCTTCCTCCCGTCCACTCCTGTTACATCTTAGTGGAGCGTTGAGATATACGGCTAGTTCGAAGCAATAAAATTGGAAACCTAGCTACCTACCTGCAACTCCGATATCGGAAGCAATAAACATTTTTCGTGGTTTTCTCTTCAAAATTATGTGTTGTCTCTCTATCAGGTAGCTAGGATTTGTAAAAGATGAGTGAAACAGTCGAGCCGGCGCCTCTTGATTGGAGCAATAAATCTGTTGAAACGAATAGGGTTGTACTAAGCTGATGGAGCTGTGATGTAAGCGACATATAACACGTAACGAGTATATCTCAATAAAATGTGTATATAAAATATACTTTATGTACACATTTGTTCTTATCATTATCGGTATATCAGCATTTTATAAAAATTATATACACGAGCTGCTTGTATTATAATTTCAATTTTTCTACGAGATATTAATGTTAACCCATTTGCTATTGTGTACAGTATGCTCCACCACTGAACTGAATCAAGTACGCTCCCTACTTCCAATTGCAATACTTTCCTTCCACTCTTTAGGTTAAGATGAAAAGGTCCCATATCCCTTTATCAATAACAAACTAAAATAAAATTTGAACATTGAATACAATCTCTCCCCAATGAGCAATCTAATACCTGCGAAACGATGTTCTATAGGGAGCGCTACAGTTCCGCGCAAAGACGAGAAATGTTACAGTTCCGCGCCATTCAATATTTTCCGATGGTACGATTCCGCGCCGAGAGGTCCTAAATCCAAAGAGTCCACCCTGTCCAAGTAATATGAATTTTCACTAAGGGATCGACTACTTGATGTTACGTATAGACCACTGATCTATGCAGAAAACTGATCTGCATAAAATATCTCTAAGATTGGTTGTAGACGAGCTCACGCTAGTTTGCACTGGTTACACAGAACAGTGGTTTGGATCATTTTGCGCGGAACTGTCATGTGATTTGGCATGGAACTGATAGGTAGGAAGAGTAAGATGCGCGGAACTGGTACCCACCCGTTCTATATTCGCCCATTTGGAAGTTACATGTGTTCCTCGGATATATTCGAAACAATGTTGATGCAATTAAAGACAAAGAAGTATTTGAGATGATGATTTGGACAAAAATTACATCATGAAATTTCTTTGTCCATGAAATTCTCCGCTTTTCTTAAAGTTTACATCAAAATCTCAAGTTTATAAACTGTTAAACTGCTGTTATCGCGAAAGCTGAGAGTGCTAGAACCGAATAGAATAGTTTGATAGAAATTTGTTTCCTTTGAATTGAAATACATCAGGTAAATGGTTGTCAATGGTCCTTTTGTTATAACATAAAGTAAATTGGATTAGTTACAGTAGAGAACTCATTTATCTACAAAAGACACCCAAGTATTGATAACAGCGTCCAAAGATGGGTTATTTATACAGATTAAAAAAAAAATTTATTATGAACTTGCAGCTCTCGATTATTAGCAAACTTGCTGAATTTGGAAATTTCTCGGCTGTATACTGGGATTAAGCGAAGGTATGATTTTCCTGAATACGGTACAGCAATGACTTTGTCCTTATAGGTAAGGTCGTAGGTGATGTGTTGTTCTGCCTGATAATACTCCTTTTGTGCCCTGCGGAAGCCTTCCCGAAAATACTAGTAGGTGAGTACATACTTGAGATAAGTCAACCAGCCCTTAGAGCTTTGTTCCGAGAACTTCAGTATCGCTTCCATCTCGAGAAGATAACCTCTTCGGAAGGAAACACAAGGGTCTGTTGTGCCCGTGTCAGAAGTATACCTTCTCAACGCCGTACCGTCCTTATCACCGGGTCTTCAACAACCTCAAAAACAACGGATATTGAGTAAGAAAGCACCGTTGGTCCTGCAGATAGTCTACTGCAGCTACGGCATTGTTCATTCCTCCTGGCGGTTTTCGTCCTATTGTTCCAACCTCAGGAGTTTCACGGTATGTGGAACTACTTGATAAAGCTAGTTGAAGATCCATCTGACCCAAGGTAACCCAACTGTGAAACTTCTCAGACACCCGTCCCGTGACCTAGAAGGTCCTCTTCACGCTTAAAATAACATTCTTGAAACCAAATACACCAACACGTCCTCTCATCGCACCTGCAGACATTGAAGCTCTTTTGAAATGCGTCGGGTTCTTTGCTCGGGACGGCTTCCAAGGACGAGATGAAATCAAATAGAGGTTGAGTTCACAGACCTTGGTTCAGCGCAGAGGTAAATGCTATCCAAAAACTGTCTCTTAAACGAAAAGTTTACAAGAGCTACGGTCCATGGCCATGACATCCATTGGCGCGAAAGGTACTGGGAAATGGCACTAATGAAATCTTCCGACAGTTCTATAGCATCAGAGACCGCTCCACCATTACTTTTGTACTATTTTATCTGTGTATAATTTATATGAAAGGAAAGTAAACTGCAAATTTCTATATGTTATGTACATAAACCGATCGTCAATAATGGAGAAATTGAGCTAAATATATTTCTCCAACTGGTGACTGATAGACAAACACTTCGTCTCATTATAATTCTTTTTAATATCCCAAATCATTTTCATTCCTCAAATTAATTAATTTTCATATCTAAAATCGTTGTCATTCCTGAAATTAGTGGAATAAAAATCGCAGTCGTGTGGCACTAACATGTTGTATTGTTTGTTTTAGCGAATTTTTGAAGAAAATTAAGCTATTCCTCTCGCCTCAAAATTTGTAGAATGTAAATTTTTGAAAAAAAATTATGCAGAAATCCGTTTCAGGCTATTCTGAATCATATTCTGAAGTTTAACGCATTTTTTTATGTATGTATATATGTATGTATGTATGTATATAATATGTATGTGTCATTCCAGACGATAACTGTCCGTAGAATTGTGCTAGAAACTTCAAACAAATTTTAAAATGTTAAGGGCACAAAACGAAAGTTCAAGTTCGTTGGCCAGCTTGATCGGATTACATCTTCGGGTTGAAATTTTCAAAAATGTAGTCAAAAATTTCAAAATAGCCTGTTTTTTGCGATTTGTCGTGCGAAATAATTTTTTCAGCATACTAACATGTGGTATATTCGAAATCAGCGTAAAATTTCCTATAAGAATATGTATCAAGTTTTCAAAAATTTCAAAGTTGAAAAATCAGTCAAAAATCGAAATAATGCCGTTCGCTGGTCGTAAATATCGGTAATATTCTTCAAAAATTCGCTCATGGGGTCATGCTGCATGACTGGACTTTTTTTGAAATTTGAGTACTTTTCGAGCGCAATCAATTTTAACGAGCGGTATTATTTTATCGGCGATGTTGATGTTAGGCTTATTCATTGAGGGTTTAATACAATAGTAAAGGCTATGTTTTCATGTAGCCAGTGTGTCGACCCTTTCTGTTCTTATTCCCCTATTGTAGATATTCGCTGACTGTACTGAAAACAGGAACTAGGTGCAATGATGACAAGAGTATATATGCAAGCAGAATGGATGGTTGAGTCAAGAGTGCTTACCCTTAATACCTGTATCCCTGCTCCTAAACCCACTTCGACTGCCAATGGTCAAGAAGATAATTAGCCCAAACTCGAGTCAACGTCTTTGCTTATTAAGGAAACCACAAAAATACGTAATAGGAGTTGTGGATCGAAGTGGTTGAGCTAGTTAAGCAGTGGGGGGTGGGGGTGGAATCGTTCACTTTGGACAGAGATAAGAATCGTTCACTTGGTTCTTCTGACATCTTCGGTTCGACATTGCGACCCCTCGGGAAAATATCGGGAACTCCAGAGTAACGTGGATTTCCTAAAAGGCACTCCAATTGAAAAGGTCCACTAAATCGCCCCTAGCAGTGGCAAAAGAATAGTTTCTTACTTTTTTAAAAAACATTACAGGAGTTTACGACAAGTGTAAAAATAGTTTATTGAAGAGATACGAACTGAAAATTGAAAGCCAGTCCATGGATAAAGCATGTTACGAGTTTTTGAATTTTTGCAGTAGACTCGAAGCAGAAAGGGAAGAGGGGTCGCCCCCTACGAGGCCTGAAGGGCTTAGTTTTCATAACGAGTAAATTTTTCTCGCGTTTCGTCCTCGACAAAAATGAAGCAAAACTAAGACACGTGACGATCAGCTCTACACAAAAAGCTCTCTAGCCGAGTCCTGCCTGGAAGGGAGAGAACTGAACTACAAGAAAAACATTTTCATCCTCTTTTTTTGTCAAGTGCAAGGCTGCCTTCCTTTTAAAAGAGTTAAAAACCTCCTCGTTAATCCTCTCCGACATCGGTGTATCAAATCCTTTCTGTCGAGCAGAACCCGTGACCAATCCATCCCGCTCAATCCCCAACAACGGACTAGGCTACTTATGTCATCTGAGGAGGAGCACACTTGCACAACCCTCTTCCTCTACGTTCTGCTGAAGGTACTTGGCGCTCCGTTTACACGATCTCGAAACGTTGAAAATCTCGGCTAAGCTTTCACCTTGGTCTTAAGATATCTTTAAGGGTGTCAGTCGTTTTTTTCTCTTTTTCAGGAATAGATAACGTACCCTCAGTCACGACATGGAGCTTTAAAGTCACACCATCTGCCTCTCTTTTGTTTTGAAACCTTCCAAAAGGATACCCCAGGTTACCGCACAACAACCTAGTTCAATTTTAAACTTTTTGCGGTTCGTGTGTCTTGAACGCCTAATAACAAACGACCGGAATTTATTAATTTTGAAATAATAAGCACTTAGGACTGATTTGATTGACATCTAATTTGAAGGAATTTCAAAGTGCTAAAAGCAACTATATATATATATATATATATATATATATATATATATATATATATATATATATATATACAATTCAAAGTTTGCTTACAAAGGACTACAGTTGTAAACAACCTACAATCAAGCAGGATTCTAAAGTGAATCCGAAAAGTGAGACCGCGATCTTCAACAGCTTTCAACTTGCTCTCAACTTTAATCGCAGGAAATGTACGAATCCATACCACTATCCAAAGGAAAAAGAATAAAATAAAATAAATTCAATGAAAACGAAAATGAGAACAAACAAAAAATTAAAATTATTATCAGTTACTTACGACCATCCAATGCCAATAATTAACGATGTGTGTACTCACCTGAAACAAGAAAATTGAGAAATTAGATTTTCGACTGAAAGAAATAGGATCAAGCCGAATCAGATGATATCACTATTAGACTGATTGAAAAGTTTCATGATTGGAAATCAACATCATCATACACATAATATTGTTTGTTTGTTCCGAATAAGGACTTTCTAAAGATCGACAGGTAGGTACCTAATCTAAATTACTTAAAATTACCTATCAAACGATCGTCATTTCCATAAGATTTTCCACTACGGGTCATGTCCTCCACTATACCACGGAAAAATGTTGAATTTTAAATTTCATCATAGCAAAGCAACATAAGTAAACATAAATTCTAAATCTACATAGTTACCAAGTTATCATCAAAGTATCATACTTAGTTGACCCTTTTATTATTATCCATCGTACGTATTTGCTATATTCGTTGTCACAGGTTCTTTCCCTTTTCGTAAATTAACCCGGTCTAGCAACATATCCGCGTTAAAAAGAAGGGAAAAACTTTGATTTTTGGGGAACAAACCATTTTTGGACCTCCAACACAATTGCAAAGCTGCCCCACCTGCAGTCAATAAGTTCTATCTACCTAGCTTTGAAAATAAAAATCATGTAAATACTATGATTTTTACAACTCAATACATTTATAGAAGCAGTAACCTGAAATGAATACGATTTTGCAGAACTAGCCTGTGAACAGTTCAGTATGAGTTGAAAGAGGCATTTCTAAGATGGGTAGAAGGATCAGAAAAAAATAGAAAATCACTGAATAACCATGCACGCATGTGACCTATTGTTGAATATTAAATAAACGTCTTAATCTTTGAACTGAATCAAATTAAATCATTATGACCATCTATTTATGCACATTTAGATTTTCGTTTAAAGGACGTTTTTTCAACAGTCATAAATCATAACTTTCGTCCACAAATGTTGAACGAAATGACCAACTTTCTTCACAGAAAGTGTAATACTATAACTTTTGAAAGCTCTCGATTTATCCAACCATACTATATTAACTACTGCGAAGTGCGTGGCCAACAAGCTGAGTTATGAGCATGGTTATATGAATAATTATTGTTTACACATTGTGATCATTCTCAATTATTGATATTGTGAACATGATTGCAACCGCTTGTTAATTTCTGATGATTTCATTGAGCTGGTGTTTCGATTATGTGATTCATAGCAGGTGATCCGAATATGGCGAGAACGGTTTGATTTGTGAAGCGGTGGTTAAATCATTTTAATAGGTAATTTCTATACTTTACACTATAGGAAGCTGTAATTTCGTATGTAGCCTCTTTAGCCTCTTTCTATAATAAAGTGAATGTTTACTCGTGAGTTTCTATTATTTATTTATTTATTAACGGGCAAGCCAATTCACAAGAGCATAACAAAAGTTGCAATTCAGTGTATACAAGAATTTTCAAATTTGAGAAATACAACATGAAAAAGAACAATTACCAGAAACAGCAATAATATAACAGTAATAAAATAACATAATAATATAATATAACAGTAATAACGTAACAGTAACTTATGAAGTCAAATAGAGCAATTTGGATATAATGGTCAAAACAAAGCGGGAGAGGAGAGCACTAAAGTTTTCAGAGATGACAGGGGACTATTGAAAAAGTCAAAATCAGGGTACAAATTTAAGAGGTGGTTGGCAGAACGGGGGATGCGGTGCAGTGGTCGATTTCGAAGATAGTTTGTCGAAGAGAAAGGGATGTGGAAAATTTCGGGTTGACGACTTGAGAAACGAGGGATGGAGAGTCGAATCTCCGCCAGCAACGGAGGACAGTCCATACCGCCATTTACGAGCTTGTGGAGAAATGACAGATCAGCCATGCCACGCCGCACTTCCAGGGGTTGGAGTCTGCAGGTCCTGAGGAGTGATGGATAGTCCACGTTTTCAGAAGATATTCCAAGCTTAAATGCTATATACCGCAAGAATTTATTTTGTACTCGCTCAATTTGATATTTGTTTCTTAAAATTAATGAACATGTTGAAGTTTTTAATTGTTTTCCCAATATTTCACGCTCCTTTTAACAGAAACCGATTCAAATGTGGATGGTCCCTAATGGTTGACTGGACTTTGTGAGACCCACGAACAGCCCTGTGTATCCCCCGAAAACAGGCTTAGCACCCGATTAAGGTATCCCGAGGGATTATGCGACTCCTATTACACCCTCCTCCGTCACGAATCCGTAATAGGATCAATACGGGATTAATCGCGCATCGCACGCCGTTACGTCAGCCCCTCACCGGCCGGAGCGCTACTCGTCCAAACGCTAGCGTCACTTTTTTTTCACGAACCTCCCGGAGGAAACCGGGCTCGCTAATAGGAAGACTCCCGGAATCCGGGGCCGAATGCACGATTGACACTGGGGACCGGGAAGCGGTTAAACCTGTAATCGGCCGACGCTCCCGCCGCCTTCTCGTTTTTAATTCCCTTTATTCATCTACTAGGAGAGCGACAAGGAAATTATAGATGCAGGAAGAATTTCGCTCGATCGGCGGTGAAAGCACTTTCCGAGAGCTCGCAACAGTGAGATCCTTCAGAACCAAATTCGTAGTAAAATCTCTAATAACTATCCACATCATTAGAGAATCATTAACCTCGTAGGGGAGTCCCAAACAAATAAGATTTCCTTTATTATGTAAATTGTAGAGTATTTAATTTAAAATTGTATAATATTTTTAGCAAAATAATTACAGTAAATACAATAATTACAGGGCATGGGCCTTTTCAGGTGAAGACGAAAATCATTGGTTCTCCCGACCGGATCGGGCTCCCACAATTGAATTGTATTATGCGTTTTTGCATCTTCGAGAATAGTGGAAGCATCCTTTTCCCTTTTGAGAGGTAAAATATTTTGGTAAAAAACAAAACAAAAAAAAAACTTTTTTTTTTATGGAGAGGGAGGGAGTAGAGAGAGGGGGTGGGGGGAGATTCGTTGACAAATGAAACACAAAATTAAATGTTATCTTCTTAATTACAATGAAAATTTTAAATTTTAGCCTAATTACCTTAGGTATTGGTACGAAATGTGTGGATGCACATGCAATAAACTTTGGAGGTTAGTTGGGAACTGAACGTCAGACAATTGTCAACGAATTATGAAAGCATTCAATTACTATGAATGACATAGTCAAACGAGTCAATGAGAATTCCAAAACCTTGGAGTTTCTGGTAAAGATTAGTGAACAGATGAACAGGAAGTAGATAGCACACTCATTTTTCAAAGTGGTGTAGAATCTAAACCGATTTCAAATTTAAATCTTGGATGATTTCACTCCCTTCGTAATCGCAAGGTTTCACACTTTATCATAGAACAGGATACAAATTTTGTGAGCATCGCGCCTTCCTGGTTTCTTCTTTGTTGTTTGAAACAGGTGATGGAGTGAAAAGCCTTTGTAAAGCCCCTGACCAGGCAGTCAATGTTGAATTAAAACAGCTCGATTGTTCGCACAGACCACTTACGTAAAGGAGGTAAAAGTTCTTGGAGTCAGGGTGGACAATACCGTTTGTACCTCTTTTTTTCCCTATATATTTGAGTGGAGAGGGGGGCCACGCCAAGTTACTGACAACGCCCCTAGTGGTCCTTCCGTTATAAACTCTGTATCGTGAATCTTTTGTGATCCTTCGTGCTCGCACGCAGCGATCGTGACGCTTCCCTAGGCCTATTATCAAGTTGCGCATCGCGTTCCGTGGTCACAGCTCACTTCCGATTTTTCCGTTTCTTATCTCGTTCACGTTTGGAGAAATCACTAATGGTCCTGACGAATACGAGACAAATCCCCCATTGTCCACTGACCATAAACTAAACTCGGAGTCAAGATGTGGAACGGCTTCGTCAAATCCGCGACATGACTGTATAAATTTCTATCACGTAGGTGCAGATCAGCAAATAGATACTGGCAGACAATCTGGGAACAGGTTGCTCATTTGAAAAAATCGAGCGAACTTTCGATTATTCATTAATTTTTTAATTCACCATTCTGTAAATACGAAAAGTAATATAATGAGGACAGTTTTGGGATCTTGAGAGTCGGTCAGGCAATAATAAAAATCAAGTCTTCAAAGTCAACGTTTCGATGTATTTATACATCATCATCAGGGCTCGGAGAATTTATGCAGGTTTTTACAAAGTCAGCCCGGTTTCAATGTACTTTTTCCCTGTGAATCGAATGGTCATACTCGCAGATCTCCCAAACTCCTCTTTAATCGAGTTTTAACTGATGAGTTAATGTTTATATTATTTGTAAATAATGTAAAACGTACATTTTAAGTATCTAATACTTTACATATTGTATACCACATATTTGCTAATAAATGGCTTTTATTATTGAAGAAAAAACTTTCTTTTTTTTATTAAACAATTTTTTCTTAGCTTATTTGTTATGCTGAATTTTATGTATTTTCAAGGGTGAAAGTAGTTAGTTATAGTGTAAAACTCGGTTATAATGAAGTTGGGGAGATCTGCGAGTACGACCATTCGATTCAGTATGAAAAAATACGCTGAAACCGGTCACAAACTCCTGTTTTCTTAGGGGGTAATTTTTCACAAAAACCCTCGATTTTATAGAGGGGGAAAAAAAAAACATGTTTTCAATATACAAACATATTTTTCTTCCTCAATTAGCAGAGTAAAAGTAAAATTGACTAGACCGTTCAATAGCTGACAGTTTGCGAAAGTTTTTCTAGTAGCAGGCACGAGAATTCCGCGGGATTATCCATGCCGTCTAGCGGGTTAAAAAATACGTAGTTTTCATTTTTGAATTTTTTTTTGATTTTGGGGTAGATTCCCGAGTATGATACCTGCATGCGAGTATGATAGGCTAGCACGTTAGCTAGCCTATCCGAAAGGAAATTTAGGTAACGATCTTTTTAACGACATCCTCAATTTTTGCTTACTCCAAAAATCATATAATAAAAAATATATATAACCATGCCATAGATAATTTAAGAAAATTCGCTCATTCGATCATGCTGCATAACTGAAACTTTTTTCTATACAAATTAAAAACAATTCCATTCATCATCCATTTGTTCATTTCGTTTCACTATTTTTCTAGGTCAAGCAGAATTTTGCTCCTGATGAACGACAGTGCGCTTGCCAGCAAAAACATAAAATAGAAAGGAGGTAATGCGTAAAACATGAACCTTTAACAACGCCAAATATATATATTTTAAACGGAGGACATGATTGATATCAATTAAGAACATCATTAATAATTATCAATAAGCAGTTATATTACCTACTCAAGATCCAAACTACTGATGCCAGTGTTAGTTATGCTAGGCCGTAAACTTATGCTGTAAAAGCAAGATTAACGTAATTCGTACGTAAAATACAACATAACACTTATCTTGAGCAATTACCATTCAAATTGCCTACTTACTGAATACTTACAAATTGATCAAACTTGCAGTTTTTAAAGGCAGTAGCCTAACAATAACGAGAACCGCGGAACAATAAACAACATCAGTTAGCTCGCAAATCGTTCCAGCAAATCAAGTCGTGACTTTGGAAGAATGTCCAAGTTATATTCTTGTTTCAGAAACCAAAGGACGAGCGTGTTTTCCTAACCTTGAGCGTCACGGAGATATAGGTCTCTATTGTTGTTTAGTTGGTTTTTCCCAGATCCCCTTAAACGATGTGCGGGGAACAAAAGCCACCGGAGAAGCTCGGACAGCGTAAATACACCAGGGGCACGTCCGTCTCAAATAATTTGATAAATACTTGACCTAAAACGAAAGTTTCATTATTTTGATTTTCGCGCAGGAACTTCATGTTGATTGTTATACTCTTTGATTCCTTTTGGAGATATAATCATCTGCAAAGATGGGTACATCAATGAATTCAAACGGTAAATCTCATACTAAGATAACATCATAATAAGTAATGAACATTTTATTTGAAATGATTTATTATGCCGGCCAAGGTAGGCGCAGATCAGATACAATAACCTTGCAACGATTTTTCATATCCAGATGATATTTCCAAGATGGCTCGTAGCGATCTTCTCCGATTTGCTACAATAGGGGGAAAACGTTTTTGTAACCTTTTGTCACGGAAAAGTGTCCTCGAAAATCGTTACCTACATTTTTCTGATGATTTCCGCTTACAACCGAGTCGTTGCTAGGGAAATGGTACTTCGTCGTTTTTCATCCCACAAAATTCGTTGACCATTCGTTCGAAAGCTCTCGATTTATCCAACCATATTATGTTAACTACTGCGAAGTGCGTGGCCAACAAGCTGAGTTATGAGCATGGTTATATGAATAATTGTTTACACACAGGTGATCATTTTCAATAATTGATATTGTGAACATGATTGCAACCGCTTGTTAATTTCTGATGATTTCATTGAGCTTGTGTTTCGATGATTTGATTCATAGCAGGTGATCTGAGTATTACGAAAACGGTTTGATTTGTGAAGCGGAGGTTAAATAATTTGAATAGGTAATTTCTATACTTTACACTCTAGGAAGCTGTAATTTCGTTTGTAGCCTCTTTAGGACATTTACTTGACGATGCAGCTGAGTGGCTCTTTTAGATACCTTGCATACGAGTATGCAACACATACAGGTCTGCAACTAGTGACTTAAAATGTCTTTGATGTGTTGCAAACTGAAACGTATGTTAGCGTTACTGATGATTATCGAAAACAACCTTATCGTTTTATAAAGCTTTCGCCGTTTGCGGTTGATTTTCTTTTGTACAACCTTTTCCATTTGGCTCATGCAGCCGGGAGGCAAACCGCAATAGATCCTTTGGGTCACAATGAAGGGTTTACTAAAATACTGCATTTATTCCACTGTATTACTGTACTTGGTACAGTTAATCCAGGATTTTGAAGCTGATCTGGGCTTTTCATATACACATTAACCAAGAAAGCTTTGAACAACAACTGAACTGAACTATCAACTGAGCTATCAACAAGATCAGCTAATTCAGCAGAAGTTACATTTTCAACATGACTGATCAGAATCCTGCATTTTTAGCTCAACTCTGCACTCAGATGTTATGGGAACTCCTTTAACATCTAAACATCAAATCTTATTCTTGGTTCAGCTGTATTAAAAACTCAACTTTTTATTACTCACACGATTTCATCGCTTCGTTTATCACATAGCTGATCTACCAAGAGTTCCACTTTGAATGTGGCTGATCTGAATCCTCCACTTTCAGCTTATCCAAGAGTTATATCACTTGAATTTTCGCCCGACAGCCATTTGTGGCATCTCGGACATAACTAGCTGACCCGAGTGATAAATTTCCAAATCACAAATTCTTGACCAAAACAGAACTGATTCCATGATACGTCTAAGAGTTTGTTTGTAGGAGCCAGCCTAGATGTAAATATGTCCTGAATAAATTACGAACGGCTGAGCACGACTCGGCGCCGGCGGGCGGTCGGATTTTCGTATAATTATAATAATGATTATTTATTTTCAAAATTCGAATTTTTTGGATTCTAAACTATTTTGCGACGGAAACCAACAAATTTTGAGGGGTCTCCAATTATTTATTTAAATTGAGTTTTATTTTTTCGTGTAAATTTTAAAAATTCAATTAAAATTAAATCAAATAAGAAAAGCTCACGTCATACAGCACCATCGTAAGTCCGAATTTTCGTAAATTATCGCATATTATGTTACATTGTTTCGATATTTTAGCACTAAGAGTGCGAAAACATTTTCAACCAGCATGTTTACGGCAAAAAAAAAAAAAAAAAAAAAAAAATTCTTGATTGATTTATCAGCAATTATTAATGAAATTTCAGTAAAGTTTTCTGTAAAATTTTGAGCATAATTTTTTTTATGTTCTCATTCATCTCAAAACGGATTTCAATGTAGAAAAGTTTCGAAAATTTTTATAATAATTTTTATTCCCTTTGCAATAGCTTCATTTTCTACGAAAATTCACTAAAAAGATAATATCATAAAAACTGCCGCCATAAACTTATGGAAAAGGACCATTCCTCATCCTGAGGATTGAAGAAGGACAATCAATCATCGAAAACGTCAGCAAGCGAGAAAGGTATTTTTCATTACATGAAAGTTCAACTCCCCCTCACTCAAATGTTGCTACTAATTGCAAAGTCTTAAGAAAAACAAGGAAGTGCGTATAAAAACGAGAAATACCCATAGGCTAACCTCTTACCCTTCAACCGCCTTCAAAAACATTTACACAATCATGTGGTAGGCTCTCGGCGTACTAATGTAACGGGTTGCGTAACTGCATTTTTAACATTTGAGGCTCCACAAGATTTCAATCTCGCGCGCAGAGGGAGATGTCATCAAATGATCAAGGAAGCACGGCCAAGCGCCTCGCACGATTTAAGATCGTAATGGGATTTTCTTTTTTTGTGCGTTGCTAAGCCTTCTAATGACGGTAGCAGAACGTTTCAAAATTGTATTATATTACTTTTTCAACGACCCGAAGCGCTAAGGAGAACTGTAATATGTAATCGCCCTGAAAATGTAACAGCGTAACTCTGTTCATAGTTGGAAGAAATTTGACCTCCCAGAACAATTCGACTGATTTGTATGCCAAACAACGACCAACAACTGCCACGGAATCAGCTGTTAAAATTCATATTTAAGATATTATGAAAAACATACTTTCGAAGCTTTATACTTTTCTTGCAAATACTTCAATAATTTCAAAGAAAGTTACATGATTTACTCTTCTTAAACGGTATCCAATACGCACAAGCCCAGTCATCAAACTTAAATGGTACTTTGGAATCACGAAAATATCGTTACGATCTTACACTGTAAAACACCCAGCCCATCTAAAGAGAAACATGTTAGGAGAGAAGTGTGATGCCTCACGCCATATATTTTCAAGCATATTCATTTAACCACTGCTTACTTTTCATGATAATAGTTTGTATGAATAAATAACTAAGGTGATGATGATTTTTTCACAAACGTGTGAATCTTATAACAATCTACATATTTTCGAAGTTAAAACTAGATAAGATTAGAGAATTTATTTTTCTAGAACCTAATTTCAAAAAACAGGAACAAATTTGGAAAAATATCCGAACATAATGAGCAGAAATATTTAGATATTTCAAATTTTGAATGTTTCGAGTGTGGAAAAGAGCTAAAATTTCAGAAGACGTTTTTTCATTCAAGCCGATAATACCCGCTCCTATTCAGATACTTGGGTCCTAAGATAGACCAACCTTTACGACTACAAAAAGAAACTACGAATTCAAAACAAAGTACTTCAACAAATACGTCGAAACTTCACTTCAAAATCTACCAAGTTTTGTTATTACATAGACCAGCAATTTTCAACTTTGAATCAATTTATGATTTGTAAAACGATAAAGAGAATTTTATTGATTTAACTGAGTAATTAATTATGATGGAAGAAGCCTGTTAAGTACTGTGTTGAAATTTTAACCCCTGGGTAGCTATTATTACCATTATTTTAATGTCCTCTTCATTAGTAATGTTGCATCGGAGGTAAGTAAAATTGCCTATTAAGATTGTCCTTACAAAGGGTCGAGTCAGGCTCAACAACCTCATTCCACCTTTAAACGGGTCGTAGAGATTTAATATTCAATAACAGCGGCTAATAATAGCATTTACTGGTTGTAAAACTTTCATTTTGTCGTTACGGCTAATGTAAGACTGGGGTAGGTAGGTGATATCCATACGTGGGCGGCACGTAGGGGCTCGGAAGTGGGTCAAGTTGTAATTGAGTTCACGTGGAATCACCTCTTCCTGCCACCTGCATCCTGGGAGGTTGGGTGGTTAGAAAAGCTTCTCATTTATTGAATTATAGACAAAACTATTGGAAGTAGGTTAATATTTGCTAATATTTATTAATAATAATGATGATACAACACATCAATAATAATGAGACAGACTTGCGAGCAGGCCAAGGCCTTAAACCGGGCTTCAGTGCCATCAAGAAGAATTATAAAACCGACTTTATTAGTATAGAATATACATTTCCCATACAGTATTGGAGAGCTATATTATCAATCTTGATCTTTAACTGGATCGACAAATAAGGTTAGATAATGACATAATATTGCATCAATGTGAACAAATTAAAAATACAAAGACACAGAATCTGAAAACAATACAACTATGTACAAAGATACATAATCATAAGAAGACATTTAATTGCGAAAGGTACATCGCTTCAGAAACCAATTAAACTGGAAGACAAACTTATAGAAACGGCACTGAACGGCCACGCGATCCTACAGAACCTGGTAATTCCAATGTCAGCCTCTACCAACAATGTTTCTGACAGCGCCGTCAAATGGCTACATAACATTCACGGCTGGAGACACACGACACGTCAGTCCAAAGGACGTTGATGCGGTCCGTTAACGGAAGGGAACGGGGAAATGGCAATGGGATGGGCTTCACATCTGCGTTGCGATAAGTCAACGTTCGTTAGAAATCTGCTGCGGTCGCAACGCAGCACTGGTGCTTTAGTAGGGAGAAAAATAATCAAATGGACCGGCTTCATCATTTATAGCAAAATTCTATGTGAAACAAGGGCGATGTGTGATAAACTGCTTGGAGACCTGCTAGGTGTGTAGCTTACAGGAAATCGAGGACTTTGATCATTTTTACCTGAGATGCCCGTCCTATGCAACTGTATTTGAATAATTATGTGAGGTATAATAGCGATCAAACTGACGAAAATATTCTATAAACTGACTTAAGAGATAATAAAGGTAAAATGTCAGATCTGTACCAATACTCTGTTAAATCACTTATGTTACGGGCGACTGCTCAAAATGAATCCAGTGACATGGAGCCAGAGACATTATAGGACGAATGAGTCTACCTTCTGCTAGTTTGGATACTAAATTCTAGGAAAACTTGTATTTACGTCGTGGATAGCTAAACGTTGTAACTTATTTATTCTTACTTTTTATTTTCCAGGTTTTTTTTTTTTACACACTTATCTTGTACAGTGGAGTGTTTTTATGTTAATATCTTTATTTTTTGAATAACTCGATGTGATCAGACTTGTTGTAACAATCCAATGGGACTACTACAAGTAAAACATACATACATAGGACCGGCTTTCATCGTTCATTCATCATTTGCTTTTCAACAACTGTTGTATTTATAGGCTATGTACAGTGGTTATTTTCATTGGCAATGGACTGCCATAAATTAATAGCACTCGCTGAAGAGGAAGCACCGTTGAGGGACAAAAGCAATAATGTTAACAAAGATAGGAAAGTGAAAGAAAAGTGCTGGTTGGAAGTTGCATACCAGTCGCTTCTGCGATACACACTACCGCAATGTTCCACTGACAGTCATTCATGCTGTTCATATAGAGGAATTCAACCGACTGAACTGATTATGTGACAATAGATGGAGACAGGTCTCCCCATCTCATTTACAGTTAAATCGCAGAGGTTCGGAAAAATCAACGGACGTTGACGTCCGTTGAACAACGCATCGTGTGTCCCAGCCTAACATTGGTAGGACTTGGTATAAGCTAGGCGTTTGGCAAAGAAACGGAACGCCAAGTGGTCATCCTCTGATCACAGTATCAGGTCGATATCGGAAACGCAATCCCCCCCACTACCTTGAAGAACCGTTTAGATAACATGATGTTTAATCGCTGTATTTCCTGAACTATAGAAGTACTTACTGTCTGGCAGTAATGACCTTTTAGGAACTGACTCGGTTAATCCCTGAACCCCCAATAGTTTGGGCGTTTCTGTTTCGGCAATGAATTTAACGTTCGCACACATGCAGTGGTTACAGCTGATATTCATAAGCGATCACCTATAGAACAACTCCCAACAACCATCCCATTAGGAGGGTATTATTTGTGCCAATAAATCGGAACAAATACATACGTGCTGCATGGGATTGATATTTGTGCGTGCGTATGTACTGCACCGACCGTTGACTATGGAACTAGGGGGATATTTTAAGAGCGAACACCAACGATTCCGAAAAATGTTATCAAAAGAAGGCGATAAGAATTGCCGACCCCTGCTAAAAATTTATTTCGTGAAACGTTTGCTCATGAGCGCGCTGCTGTTTGACGGTGAAAAAACCGTAGTGGACTATACAGTAGCATATTTCCAAAAAAAGGTCATGAACAAGGGTGGGTTCGGACTGGGTCAAGGAATTGTAATAGATAGACCAATGCGACAGGTAGCCACAGAACCTACTGGTTGGAAAGCTGTTAAGCGCCAATATCAAGCCGATATTTAGATTTTGAAGGAAAACAATACTGACTCCATGCTGTCACTCTCCTCTACCGTTATGATGCTGAATTCAGATTTCTTCATTTTCATACTTTTCAATAATTATAGACTGAATAAGGGTATGTGTGCAACATCTTATTTTGGATGATTAGCCCACATTTCCTCCATCTTTCATACTCTGTTCATAATTCTTGTAATTTGTCTCTCAAATTGCATTTGTGATCATTACTTTGTCTTTAGCATTCAAGGTTTATAAATAAACCATCTTCATCATTCGTTTACTACTACTGGTAGTGAAGAAGCTAAAGATAAGTGTGCCGAAGAGAAGTTTCGAAAAAAAAAAGGATGAGCGAGTTTCGAGTCCGGAATCTCGCCTACATCAGTACACCAGCAGTTATTGCGGGGGTTTAGGCGCGTAGTCACGATTTCCAGGAGTTTTCTGCCAGTGCGCGGGGTCGGGTTAAGTAGGTGGATATCGGGGGGTCAGGACGGAGAGAGCGGATTATCGGGTGCTCCGCTGATCGGGCCGATTCCAACAAGTCATCGTAGAGGAAACAGCAGAACGAGTCTGGCTTTAGTCTGGTTTCTATTCAAAAAGATGACGCCTGATAGAGAAATTCCAATCAGGCCTCCAGCTGAGAGATGCGAGTACAATGGAGAAGATTTGAAATCATCAGATATTTCAGCTCTATAAGGACAATGGGGTACAAAAAGCCGTTTCTTGAGAATTTTTAACTGAACAATCTCCGAGAAGGCATTCTAAAAATGTACCACACTACGAGCATATCTCTACTGAAAGGAAACTTGGAAAAATTACCTATTCTTACAAAAACCTAAACGCCCTCACTCTACCCGCGCTAAGCTCTAAGCTTAGCCCTAAGTTCTACAACGTTACTCGTTGTGTAGAGGTACGAGTGGGAATTTAAGCTGAAGATGAATTATCTGGTTGTGTAGTATGCTGAGTCCATATTCGAGATCGAAATTGAGGTCAAAATTCTAAACAATAAAGACTTTAACGACTTTTAAAGACCATTTTCACGGTACTAGTGACCGCAGACTTTTTCGATAGTTGATGATGATTATTTGGCCAGAGTTGACTTGGTAAGCTTATTCAAAGGCGTCATAAACATTAGATGCAAATTTTGAAAGTTGCGTTTCGCAAGGATTTTACATTTGTGCATGCGCATGTTGTTCTGACAAATATGTAATTCATAGAAAACTGTCTGACAATCAAATATCAACTATCCAATTCAACATTTGAGTGAAAGCGGATCATGAGGTCGTTAATCTTTTGGGGCGATCTTTGTAGAGCGTAATCGATGAAACTGTCATAGATATTGGTTAAAAACTGAGGAAGGCATGTGTGTGGCTGCGGATATCCTGTTATGGATCTGCGAGCACATAAATAAATACACACCGATAGCCGGACAGAGGACCAACCAAAATCGGTAAGGAGAGTTGGAAACATAAATTGCGATTGAAAATTCCGGTTTAGAATGAAAAACGTTTCATCTCACATAAAAGTGCATTAAAAAAAAAAAAAAAAAAAAAAAAAAAAAATTGACCTGGAAGCAAAGTACCAATGGGAAATCCGAACGCCCCAAAAAAACTTTGGGATAACAATCTGAACGCAGGCTGAACAGCTACAGAGACCCCGATGCTATTAACACTACTTGCCTATAGCAATACTTTACAACTTCACTTGATTGATGATCAGGTCCGCAGAACGAGGGAGGTGAGTGTGAATGTTTTCTTTCTATTCAAGTGTCTAGGTAACTTTATGTACTATATTATTTATTAAGATTCTTGAAGGTTGGTCAAGAACTTTGATATACGAGTATATTTTTGAAATAGAGTGGTCGATATGAGTATAATTTATTCAGAAAGTTCATTATAGGTTTCCTGTATATAAAGGTATTTCAGTATTATGTTAGGTACTGTTATATAAGTAATCGCGGCTATTTCTACGGTAGTAAGAGCTTCCTCGATGGAGGTCTGCCACAAACCAAATACTGCTCTTTCTTCGTATTGGCGATATAATAGATACGGCACATCCAATAGCTTCTTTCCGTTTATCTTTCCTTTTTTCGAACAAAATACAGGTGGTAGTGTGGTCGGAAAAACGCGTTTTGGTAATGATGAAGCTACCATTGAAGATTGAACAGTTTTCTCAACATAAATGCACGATTGAGACACTCAAGGCCCCCACCGAGAGGCACGTTCTTCCCGTTTAATTCGATCGTCCAGAAAAAAAGAGGGACGGCGGGAGATGTTGAGATGTCACGCTTCGTAAGGAAGCAGATAGAATGTCCGCCAGCTCCAGCAACTAGGCCACATATCGTGCCAACTCATAGCTAACGGGCCACCACCAAGGAAGGCCATCCCGAAAAATCACCCTGGAAGGGAAAATCTTCGGAATGCCGGGAAAAGAAAATCCGTCTTCTTACCAACTTCCCTTCAAGACAATACCGAAATTACTTTTCAGAGAGCCCGGTGCAAAAGGTGTGAAAATCTCGATGAGAAGAAGCTTCTACTTTATCCTATCAAGCTAAGGGAGAAAAAAATGCTGAGAAACTCGGCTGAGTTTGGGCACAAGAAACGGCGTTCCGAACAGTTTTGAGGCTGTCGGCTCCCACATTAACGGTAAACAATGGCCGAAGGGGACTCTTCAACCAGGTGAAGGATTAGCGATTGAAAGTTGATCTTTGAGCGGAAAAGGAAGGAAATAAGGCAAACAGAGCCAAACCATCAAGATCATTCCCAGGCAATCTGTACCTACTTGTGGATCAAGTACCGTATTTCTGGGGGGGATTTGAGGGGATTCATTTCCAGAGATAAGATGTTTGTACAGGTTCAATTGGCAAGAACCGTGACGTTCCCACAGAACAATACAGTCCGCGTCTAAATGGAAGGCACTATAACATCCTTACTATTGTAACATGGGCTAATAGAATCAGTTGTTGATGAATTGAAAATACGATGGTCGCTAAATTAAATCATTATAACATATTATTCCCAGAATTGTTTGATTATAGCACCTACAAAATTTAAAAGAGGCTAAGCACTAATCTGATTTGTTCTTGAGAGTTTCCTGAAATTTTACCGCAGATGATCATTTTGTAGCTTAGAACGGAATCTACGTTGAAACTATGCACAATAATTATGGCGGACCCAACCGTGATGCAATGGGCGACTCTCATCTTAGATTCGGATTCAGTAGTCTTCGAGACTCCCGAATGCAAATAAATGTTTACGTTGAAACTTCCACAATTCGAATGCAAACCCTATACAGAAAGAGAATACATTTCATAGGTGGACCCTCCCTACCACCAGCCATATAGACGTGTGGAGGAGAGGTCGTTCGCCTAAGACGTCAAGTCTTTTGCCCATTCCCAATCACACGGTCCTCTTAATATTACACCTTTTTGGAAAGCTCTTCCCAAGATCTTTCACCTGATGGAATAAAATAGGTGAAATTGCCCATTCATATGCCATCACGTTCAACTATCCTCCACGTTAATCAAATTGAGGCTAACAGATCGCGATTCATGACTTTCACGTCAATCCCAAGTGCACACGCTTCTATGGATTCGATGGCGATCCCTAAATATATCAACGACAGTTATTCAGTAAGTATAGTTTCGCGCCGGCCGAGGATTGACCACAGCTAGACAGACAGACCGACAAACCAACAAACAGACAGTGAACTAAAATTGTTAAAAAACCTTTCCATTATAACTAAAAAATACAAATGAATCTCCAACATTATTATTATTATTTTTTAACTATTCCCATGTGCTATTATCCCCACATTTCTTATGACATATATGACCACACGTCAACAAACTTGTTATATAAATAAAATCCAGAACAAGGAAGGTTCGGATCAACGGGTTATAGCCCGGTGGGTCCTAACTTCGGAACGGGTTTATCATTTTATATATTTCTTGGTCGGGAGGTTTACGACATCATAAAGTGTTGAAAGCGCTATATGTGCGAAACTTTAGGTCGTAAAAAAAGGATTCTTTTTAGTATATGACATATTAAGGACGGCTGCGTAAGGGACGGATAACATCGAATTGAAACGAAATTAATCTCTTACCCAAAATGCATTATATCTTTGTGAATCATTCTAAATCTGAATACCGTTCTGAATTTTGTATTACTCTGTAATTTTAATTAATTGCATTCCATAAGTTATTTAGTTGTAATCTGAATGGAGAATAAATAGGTCCAAAAATCCGTGGATGAAATCAATGCACAGACAAATGAAATTCGCAGTAAGGAAGGTCCTAAGGTCTCTATAGTTCTGCCTCGTCTTCTGATTTTACCGCGTCATTCACCAATAGTCTTCTACAACTATCTCATCTGTGCATGGCAATAATTATAGTTTTCCTGGGGAATTTCATTCGTACGCCATCTTGATATCATTAAACAAAGAACATACTGTCGTAGGTTAGGTGCGTTCCATAATATTGATGCAAGTTTCACTTTCGAGACTTGAAAAGTAACAGAAGATGGTGTTCGAAATTGCGGGATGAAACATTCTTTGACTCTAAAATTAAACCGTCCTCCCTAACCACACAACCTTTTACCCGATTCGGATGAAAGATTCAGGATTAAGTCTAACAATTTATTGCTACGATATTAGCTTCTGCGCATGTGCAAACATTGAATCTTCAAAGTGTCAATTTCTCGCGATTTATTACCCCGAATTCAGAAGATAGTTGATGGCTCAAACTTTATGTTTCACAAGTGTCAACATTGCCATATAAAATTTAGCATTTGGGACAAACTGATTAAATCTATGGAACATATAAACTTCCACGGTTTTCAGACGAGTTTGATGAAATTTTCAGGAATCTTGCGAGAAAGGTCCTCTATGAAATATATCGTAAATTCCAGTAAAATCGCGTAAAATCCCAAAGAACTTTGAATTGCTAGAATTTAAGAACTTTTCTTCATCACTACTACCATCGAACCAGCTGACGTTCTCGTTGTGGAAAGGGGGTGAAAGAAGTGTTATCCTGCTCACCATCATTTTTGCTTGACAAATACAGTCGACACAACATCCCAATAGAAAAGGTGCGTGGTTAAAAACCCAAAAAGCCGGTCATTTTTCGCTCTTTCAATGAAAACCGGACAATTAGCTTCCAGAGAAATTTTCGACCGGATGCCTTCATAAAAAGCCGGACTGTCCGGGCCAAAACACCTGGCAACCCTAGTCGAAACTCAAGTTTTGATGATTCGACGTCGAAACTACTAGACCATAAATACCCCTGAAATTCACATTTTATACGCATAGTAAAAAACATTCCTTAAACAACATTCCATCTTAGTCGACTCAAGGAAGTGAGGCAACGAGTAGCTTTAATCGAAATCATCAGAACGAATTCTGATCCTCCATTTGGTGGTCAGGTGATGACGTCGACGACGCCCGGGGCAGTGGGGCGAAAAGCCCGAACCTGGGATGGTTGTTCACTACTTAACTTACATTCCATTTTAGTCCCGTTAGGCTTCCGTCCGAAGTTAAAAGACTCAAATGTACCAAAATATTCAGCATCACATACTTCCAGTTTTTACAAAACTCGTATTCGTTTCTTGCTTCGAAGTTTGAAGTCTCGAGTTCAATGAAGAGTTATGAGAAACGATTGAAACTTGAGGCGAACTTTCTCAGGGAGCCTTCCAGTGTCCTAATTAGGATCCGAAAGGCCAAAAGCGGGAAATGGGAATAATGGGAAGACATCGGTTTCGTTTTACTCTTTCGAAAAAACCCAGCGACTCATTTCCAGTTTATGGGGCGATCAGAACCGTCCGGGAAAGACAGATTCGGTCGTGACTGTCAACGAAATTGTGAAGCAATGTCAGTCATTCTGTATTATCAATATTTTGGCTTGAACATGTCACCACACTTTTGATTTGAGTCGACCAAGATGGCACTTATGTTTAATTAAAGTAACCAGCGAGTCTACACCTGGCGCTGTACTTTATCTACATACCTCCATTTTGACAAAAAAGGAAGTAAGTGTCTATCTGTCAAGTCAAAATGCTTACTATGATTGGATTGCTTAAGATGTTTTGCAAATGTAGACATACCCTGATTGATAAGTTTGTCCACAATATTCGTAGCTACAAGAACATTTTAGTATTGTAAACGTCATGTTTAACGGAACCTAGTGATGCTCTGATACAGTTTTTATTTTTAAAACCCATTTTGTAATCCCTTGATGAGAGAACTTAGCCGATTTTATCAGAAATTTTCACATAATAAGGTATATTTATCCATTGTTGTTCTTCCAAAGTCACATTGGGGCAAATATCGTAAGGAATCCAATCATAGTTTCAATTTTGATTTGACAGATAGACAGTTTGTAGAATTTCTATATTTTTGTCCAAAGGGAGGTATGTTGAATGTACTAGGAAAATTCGGAATTATCAAAAGTGGTAAATGTTTAACTGAGGATATCTTTCACCATTGAAAAATCCATTTATGCAAAGCTAGGAATTATCTCCCTCACACTGTTAAAACCAGATTGATACCTTCCCTTAATTTGATTAGCTATAATCCCCTTCACTTTGCTTGCACTAAATAGATTGTACCTTTCTGGCTCTTTTCTTCCTCTCGACCAATGGTATTCAATCTCTTCACCTGTGACTATATTTATTTATTTATTCACGACTATAAGCTGTGATCTGTGTCCTGTGTGCTGTGAGTGTTTCATTTTTTCAAGCCAATATAAGCTGTGTCCTTTCTAATGTATGATGAGTTATTTTTTGTTAATGATGATGACCTAACCGCCGAAATAAATACAACATTGCAACTTCTTATTGATCGTGGAAATAGACAACGTTATTCACTAACTTCCGTTTAGGATAAGTTGGGTTTATCGTTACCAATATTAGAGAGTTAGTATTAGGAAATATCAGTAACACGGAATTGTCAGTCGGCATCACCGAGCCTTGTCTAATTTATACAAATGAATAATTTTACATATTTACTAATGTTATTAACACACAAATGTATTTCAACTAATTGCTATTGCCAATAATGAGTAGTTGGTATGTCTATAAGAAGGAATGGAGCTATCCCGGATACAATAGCGCTCTAAAGAACTATTTTCAGTAGTTTCTACTTACTTTGTACATTGACTCATTTCCTATTTGATGGATGATCTCAACAATCGTGACTTCAAAGAATGGTTTGTTGTAATCAAGATGAGTAGATGAAAATGCTACTCGGGCGGGTTTAGTTCTAAAGAAGGAAGAAGGCAGAGAAACAAGAAAAATTCAGAAGTTTACAGAAGAATTGGATATATGTGTAACTTTATGAGGAATAGAGATATGGACATGTGGACATCAACGGCTGAGCTATGATGAGAGAGGAAGATGAAGAAGTATTAATTGCTAGTAGTTTAAAAGGTAATATGAAGAACTGTATAGCTATTTACAGAGGTCTCTTTAGTTAGCTGCTTCAAGGCTAACTACAACCATAAAAAAGTTAAATAAAATTACAAGCATTTAGCAAGTTAATGATACAGCGATGATATGATGATCAGAAGGTCGTAAGATTCCAAATTAGGTAGGACAATTGAAGGGATATTGGGAAAAGGGGTGTTTTTTCTGTATAAATAAACAATTAAAATCAAGGGGAGGCAAAGGCCGAATTTCTGAAAAATTAAAATTTTTGAGGTTTAAATTAATGTATTACATTAATATTCTTGATTTTTGAAACAATGCGAACACAAGAAAACACGTCTGCCAAGTTGGGTGGGCAGTAAAGCTTCCTCACATTTGTAACATGGACGTACAGAATTAGTAGAAAAACACAGTACGAGTCGAAATGATTGATAAGTCAACGTAATAAGAAATTAATGTTTACGCATGCGCACAGACTATTAATCTAACAGCAATGAAATTTATAGAGGACTCTCTAGGAGCTAACTCGCACGATCCCTGAAAATTTCATCGGAATCGGATTGAAACTTGGTAAAGTTTTGTGAGTGACAAGGATTTACCACGGGCAGACATCAGAAAGACATGGAACCTAAATTGATCAGTAAGCTCTGAAACGCAAGAAGCAAGTGGAAATTTTGAATATGGAGGACAAAAATTTTTCTAACTTCAATCACGAACACAAAGCTTTACTACTACCATCGGTAGTGAGGAAGTAAAAGTTTAAAGTAATAAAAAGTTACAGTCATGCAACATCATCATATGAGCAAATTTTGGTAAATTATCGTATTATATTATGTTTCACTGATATGAAAAAGCTTAAAGGATTAGTTTCAGAATGCCCCCAAACGGATTTCAATGAAGACAATTTTCGGAATTCACATGTTAAATTTGTATAGCCTGTTGTTGTTGCATAACTTAATTTTTTACGACAATTGACTAAAATGTGGTAAAGATCATGGATAACTTGAAGCGCACAGAGAAGTTTTCTATAAAAACTGAATCGGAGTTTGTTGGTTTTCTTCTTCTTCGAATATTACAGCCTTATTTTGCCTCTGGTCCTGGTGGAAAAATAAGAGGCGACTAGTTTACTCCAGTGAGTGCGTGCCGGACGTGTGTTGACATGGTGCGTTTGTAAACCATTATCTCAAAACTACTTTCTTCCACGTATTGGTACAAATAAAATCGGTATTAATAAAAATATTGACACGATTTGTTTTTAACATTTTATTGGGAATAAATAAGTTGTATCAAAATGGGTTTTTTTTTTTTTTTTAACGATTAACTAATTTTAAACATTTCTGGAAAATTAAGTGCAATTTTCAAAACAATTAGTTTCAGAAGATAATCAGGTAGGGGGAAATTTGGGGGAGGGGGGAGGGATTTATTAGCTTTTAGAGGACAAGAAGCTCAATAAAATGAGACCAGAATGAATAAAATCGGTTGGATTTTGTTCAAAATGTGTAACTATAAAACGTGGGGTTTTCGTTCGACCTATGAGGCAACCAAAGCAACACTTCAAAGGCGTAACTTTTAGCCATGAATATTAGAGTCACTGGAACTGTAACGATTTTCATAACGAACCCGGTGGTATTGGTAATCTTGATTGAAATCTTCGATTTTATATCGTAATGATCATTTAATCAGGAATTCACCTTCTGTAAAGACCTGATGACGATCGAGATAAGTCTTGAACAGTCCCAAACAAGTCGTCCGGGCCGGCCACCAAGACCAAGTCATTTATAACCGTCTACGAGAAAGTTCCCCTAAACTTCGATCCCCGTGTTCCCTGACGCGGGAACCTTGAAATTATTGTAATGGCAGCTATTTTACTTCAAGGACAGCTTCCCCTGTCTATCACCGTCATGTAAGATAATCTACAGTGTACCTGACTCAGGATATCGTTATATCATATGACTTCGCTTGATTTTATGCAATATTTTTTCTCGCGGGGGACAGCGTTTCTACCTTTTTCTTCTCTCTTTAGCGCAGCTGAAAGAGACGTTTCGTTGTGGTACCATTCAATACCCTCGGGATCTTGTTACATCCATCTTGCCTTTCTTGGATACAAGATTGAGAGTCTCCTTTTAATTTGTAAAAACCATCGATCAGCATTGAAAATGTACCTGTACGGAGTTTTGAAGGACAAAAGATGAGTAAGACATTGCGTGATCACACGCTTTCTTTGTTGTTAACTTCACCTGTGTTGTGTTTCACTCGCGATCGCAAATTAATTATGCAGTTCTGCGCCTCAAAGCGTTTCTATTGCATATCGAGGCTCTACATGCATGTAAACTTTAGCTTTTGTGTCGAATCGTACTACTTTTTCCTTCCACACTGTACTCCAACTAAACAAATCTGTACTAAGCTGTCAAGCTGTCTTTCATTATTTTCCAAGAGGCCTTCGCATAAAAACATTTGCCGCTATCATCCGATATAGTCGTGCGTTTGAGCAGACATCTCACTGAACTCTGATGACGTGAGAATAAGCAGAGAACAAAAAAGTGCAAAATAATGAATGACATGCTATATTGAGTATGAAACTACGAGAGACCTACGTTCGACGATTTTGGACCGAACAACTCTTTAATGTTTTTTTGGATGAATCACCGGAAGGAGAAAAGAACTAATTCAGTAAAGACAGATGAAGATATGACCACACAGATGATAATAATCATGTTAAGTGCCATTAACCCAGAGAGTTTTGTATGATTGGATTTCGTTGTGATGCAAGTGACCCAGTGGAATGAGAGAAAGTGATGTTGGGTTTCGTGTATATATGCAGAGATCACTAGAGACCGAAGACAATTAAATGCAGAACTAGTGTAGGTCAGTTACCAACTGCCTTTATAATTTGAGCGTCATTGATTTATGCATTGGGAGGAATCAGTAATTCGAGGATTGTACGTTAACTACAAATCATAGGACACATATCAAATAAGAAGACAATACGTGTACATAAGTACGAATCAGGACTGCAGTAAAGTAGGTAAGCACTGGGGAGTCAGAGAAGGTATATCAGTTTTCTACAGCAATTAAAATCTGAATTAGCTGAAAGTGAGTTGACTGTGGAGTTCAGTTCGCTAGTACAAAACAACTAGCTTTCTTCCGAACAGAATGAAATTTATAGATGATTTGGCTGGCAGGGATAATATCATTAGGAGGTATCGTACGAGATGGAAACAAGGAAATACGTGGTGTGAAATACGAAGAGCGATATGGAGCACTGTTGAGTTTTAAAACGAACTTGTACAAATTTAGTAGTAGGTAGAATCCAATCTCTACAAAGTCAGCCCCATTTACAATATGAAATTCAGCAAAATCGTGTTAAAAATGTGGAGCATTTGGTAAGATGTTACAAGCAACATATGGTTCCATACTTGACAAAACTCGTAAGGTATCATCAAGGCCTAAACCACACAATTCTTTAATGCCTAAAGTGTTGAAAAATCATGGGTGTTTAGCATGTGGCAACGATTTTGGAGAGCATGGAATGGTTTATTTCTACAAATGTTGGTATTCATGCACACAGGCAGTAGACTTTTCAGTGGCATTTGTTAGTTATGTCATGAGCTTCACCGTACTCACACTCGTAGGCCCATCTTTGGAATATGAAAGATGGAGATTCTGCTAACCAAGATCACAGAGATATCGGCAGTTTGCGGAGAGACAAGCATGTGGCTGTGTACCGAGAAGGCCGTGGGGGGTTTCGTCCATTCCAATTCCACCTTTCACTCAAACCGGAGGAGCGAGCGCACATTTTTGATGCGGCGCGGGGTGAAAAGTTGCGGAGAGCTTTACTAAGCTCTTACGGAGGAGGACTTTCCCCATCGCCTGTCCGACCAAGTAACGCGATGATATTACAACTAAATCGCCGGGAACCTGTAAGAACATTAGGACGAAAACATCTAAATGTCCAGCTGATCTGAGCACAATATAATCGCTTCCTATGCAACCATAAGTGGATGATACCGTTTGTATAGGATTCGAAACAATTTCGCTCTTTGAGATGAAGACAAAACGATATAAGACGTATAGATTCTTACAGACTTCGCACTGTATCCATAGCTCACAGACATAGGCGTAGTTAACTAAAATTGTAGTTGAACTAAATTTTCAACTAACAACTATAGTAGTTAGTTGAAGTATCAACTAAACTGAGGACCAACTAAATTAGTTAGTTTCCCAATTACAACTACATCAGTTGGAGGAAAATAGTTGAACCTTCAACTGTAGGAACCTCCAATTGTTAGTTGTAGTTGCTGGTTACCCAACTAATTTAGTTGGGGTTGTCAGTTGAATTAACTTTTGCCCATTTCTGGTAGCTCAGTATGTCTAAGAAACCTTGTTATATGCATGGAAAATCATCAGATTTCTACGAAATTTGTAGGAGTTCTACAGGTTAGGCCGTAGATAAGTTTTATTTCATTAGGACTCATGGAAAATGCTGCGCATGCGCAGATACCTTGCAACACGCATTTTCCTTCCTCAAACACTATCCCATTCTTCTTATTCTTCCTCGAATGCCATTGGATTTTGATGAATTTCACGTGGGTTGTGCAGACTCCAGATAATTTCCAAGCTGCTTGTTCATTTATCCTATTCGATATAAATCCCAACTCGTACATGAATAAATTAATACCTACGTAACTAGACTGACTGCCTTCATGTAGACTCCTGTAACGATTCGGAGTAGTGGAAAAAACACGTATTAAAAAACAAAGTTATCTCCGCACTATGGCACAAGAGATACAGCTGTGTAACTAAAAAATGCTCCAAAAATATAAACCAGCTTACACAGAATGATGCACAAGCTTGTAAATACATGAATGTTTACTACATATAATACAGATAAGTGAAAGTTTATTTCTGATAATCTGGAAAGAAAAACGGTGAAATATTTAGTTTATCGGAATGGCATAACAGCAGCTATTATTTGAATATTTGCGATAGGAATTCACGAACAGAGTCCAAAGACACTGATAGCGATTCAGCCAAATTTGTCAACCAAACAATGATAACAAGACGAATAACAGCTGAGGGAGTAGCTTAGAATGGGGAATGAGCGTCTGGTCTTCACCATTCAACCACAAGACGGTCCTAGAATCCTCAATGAGGGTAACATCAGTCCAAGGACGAAACTCTCCCGGAACGGGGCTAACGGGTTTTGGCGCAGATCGTAATGTATGCTGTGGGCGTTGCGGTTCGAAATGTTTCTCCAAGTGGGATCTATTCAAGTCTTTTGTAGAAAAAGTCTTGAAAACTTTCCAAAAGCCCGAGGATACCGAAACTCTCTAAGGGGCATTTGGTGGTTGGCGAAGTTGAGAGCGAACAGGATATTTATTTGTATGCGAGCTCCATTGAAAACAAGTCACGGGTACTGCAGCGTATGACAGTGTGAGACGAGACTTGAAACTCGTGAGCCCTACCCGTGGGTCTGAAACACGTACTATTCAAATAGGTATTTAAATTAAAGAATAAGCCATCTGCAATTTTGACTCCAACAACAGGATAAGAAGTTTTATTTTCGTACCTCCTGTTCGCGCGTTATCCCTGTGTAAAGTCACAAGATAATTTCCATAACTTGACTATGGAGCCGATGCGCTGGCTTTACGGCTGAAAAGGGACAAATGGCCAGTGCTCGTGGGAAGGAAGCGCCGGTGTTTATAGCGAGCATCCAGATATTCCATATCAACAAACTACGCACATTTTTCCAACTAATCTATATTCTACTAAAAAGATTGATCCGGGATGTATCCATATTTTTGTGATGTGAGCTTGCTAGCATTCACACCACCAAACTAAACGCATAATTTTGATCTATATTGCTGGAACTAACTGGCGCATTAGGTGGCAGCGGAATTAGGATATTTTCGCAGTTTCGCAGTGGGGTAGATATTCTAATCGAGGATGAAATTATAGAAAAAAGCTATTCGTGGTGGCACAAGTACCAAATTAATCCATTGATTATGACTTGACAATGGAACATTACAGGGAGATACAGACAACGCTGAGAGTGTCAAATGCTGTGGAATATGCACCACCTTAAAAATGTATTCCTACTGGACTGGGCTGTATCGTTTGGATCCGCTCAATAAATATCAAGAAAGGGGCGTGAAAGTTCCAATAACACAATACAGCGCATATATTTTTGCAGCTTTCAGGGATGTCCTTCCTCGGTTGTACGAATTAAGTGTCTCCCGAATCGCCACTTCAGAAACTCGGGAACAGAACGTTCGACCCAACGAAACAACGCCCAATCCCTCGGATGAGACGGGAACATTTTTGCCAACATATAAAAAAATGAAATTTGTCAAGTTTCTGACATATATGGTCCATCCATTGCTGGTTAATTTAAACTGGTTAATGCCACACAACCCTCATATAATACATTTTCTGGAGCCCATGTCAGATAACAATGTATTTCCTTATTCTCTTCACTATGATTCATATGGTGCATTCAATCACTTTCTTAGGTAGGAATAAGGATGGCACAAGCACCCCAATGACAAGGTACTAAGGCGCAAAGATACGATCATTACAGTAACATTCACCAATGAAATTTGACAAGTGCCTGACGTACGGGGTCCATACAGGGACATACTTGTTGATTGGTCAAACTTTTGTAATCCACAAACCCCTCCTAAGAATGTTCTCGTATTCCGGAAAACTTATGGGGTTTTCTTATTCCCTTCAGTAATAAATGGTGCTCACAATCACTTCCACAGGTATCTAGGTATAAGGATGAAAATTCAACCCCAATGGTAAGATACTGAGGCGAAGAGGTTTAGAGGCTATTTGATTGTTACCCAACATTCACAAATGAAACTTGACAAGTGTCTGACATACCGGGTCCACCGACTGGGGGGTTAGACTTGTTTATGCCAAAAACCTCTCATACACATTTTCTGGTATTCCAGGAAAACTTATGTGGTTTCACTTGTTTCCTTTACTAAGATTCATAAATGGTGGAATAAATTCATAAATCACTTCCTTAGGTAAGTACCTAGGTATAGGAATGAAAAAATGAGCCACAAGGACAAGGTACTGAGGCGCAGAGTTCAAATGCTACTTGACTTACCAAAATAGGATAGGAGGATGAGCTGCATCAGCCTCAAAAATCGATACAGCTATCTTCGGCACTAAATTCTCCAAGTGAGTCAATACGAGGTTCAAAATATTTCCCGATGAATTAGGTAGTGTATTCGTTTGTCTGAGCTCATGTAATTGCATGGATTCACACACCAGTCTACCTTTCGTATTTATTCCTTAATTTACTTCATTCAGATTTGTAGCCTCCCAGCTCATTTCAGGCAGGTTATAGTCCCCTACAATTACAATTTTAAAGTCAGGGTGTGCCATTGCGATACTGTCTAATTCACAAAAGTGAATGTCAAATGCAACTGCTGGTTGATAACTTGGAAAATGTACGCACTCAAGTATCAATTTAAAATCGGGGAGAAGACAAAAACTTGCTCAACTGAATCCCCAAAGTTCCATCTGTAAGAGCGGTGTAAATTAGAAACACCCACCAGTGACAAATCCACCAATACATTTGATTTTATTATTTGAAGGAGAGCGATTAGATCTATACAGAGTATAATTAAAAGGATGAAGTTCATCTCATGCACATTTCTGGTGATCCAGAAACACTTTGGTGGGCTGATCGTATGAACAATCTATTGACTCGTCGGGTTGTTGAGAAAGGGAATCCAGGAGGGGGGTGGGGTGGGGGTTGGATTCAGTGACAAGTCGGTCCTGCGAGTGAACTCCTGAAAGAACGGTTGTAACTACCGAGTGGACGGCTCGCGACTCAAAACGCCCCCGCGCTCCCTCTGCCGTCACTAATTGTCACCACATCTAATGATAGCGGTAACGGGAACTTTGGTTTGTAACGGTTGCGGCATTACCGTCTTTCGGTCCATCTTTCCGGAGCAGTGCGAAGACGGGACTCGCGGGACGCTAAGAAGGGATGAGGCGGAGATAAAGCGTTGTCAAGGTTGTCACAAATCGGAACCGTCGCGTTCCCTGCAGAGCCGCGAGCCGATGGAATTCGAAGCCCGGCATCAAGTAAAACTTTACTTAGCTGCCAATACAGCTCTAAAAACGACGGCCTAGTTCGAAATCTATTACATATTTCATATATGTATGTCTAATGCCACTCACACACGTACCATCGCACAGCGGGCTTCATCCCAATCAGATTAGTGAGCAAAATTCTCTGCTGTTGCACCAAGGAACTTGAAATTTGATAAAGAATCCCGTCTAAGTAACAAGAACGGTTACCTTCACGTAGTGTAGTGTTTCCTTGATATTTTGACAATTAAACAATAAGGTGATATAATTAGCGAAGAACGAGTACATCCACAGCAATCTTAATAGATTGCAAAGCGGGTTCCTACGGGGAAAATATTATACAATTAAGGCGGGGCATAGTAGAACTCCGGCAGGGCTCGGAGTCCCCCATTTCCTCAGTGGGCTTTAGGGCCTGCGACTAAGGACATTTGCGGGTGGTTACATTCGCCTTTGCCGTGTCTGTCCGGGTCTGTATCATGTAGCGCAGCAGTGTCTATGGACTCACGGTAGCCACATTCTTCGTCATGATGTGGTAGCCACGTAGATGGCAGGTACTTCATCATCCAGCGAATGGTTAGGTATATAATACAACGAGTGAACGGGGCAAGAAGCCGGATATTGTGGCCACTAAACTCGATGGGTCTGCTACAATTCTGGCCCAGGTTGACTGTGGCAGCATGAACACGGAGTAGATCTGGCGGACTAGGATTATTAAGTATGATTGAAATGACCTGCGGCAAGCGATATCGGAGCTAAAAGGAGTGGTGGCAAATGGCATCAAGATCATTGCCGAAACCCAAGGGATGAAACTCATTAGAGGAAACATGTAATGAAATCTTCATTTTTCAACTAGCCTTCGAATTTGAGAGAAATCGGATGAGAAGGCTAAGGGAAAATGTCGCTTGATGGATTAGAAATATTAATGAGTGATGAAATTGATAGAGGAAATTTTCATCAAACCGAATGAAAACTGTCGAAATAATATTGCCATTTTGTTTCCGGGACAAGAAATTACAGACGAGGAACAGAAGTTAATTTAAAAACTTTGAAATTTGAGAGTCATTTTGAAAAACGCACAGTTCAACACACCACGAAACTGATTCAACCAATTAGAGAAAGAACCCTTTCTATATTATTTCATCAGCTATTATAAAAGATCTCGACGTGAGCTTTCGAGAGAGGTGCAATAAGTATGGTATCGGTTGATTGTCACTGGCCAAAAGATCCATGCTAAGAAAGCTAGATAACGTCGTGGAGAAGCTACATCCAGGGTACCACCTCAGCGCCGCGGTCCAAAATAATGTTCTTTCTACCTAAATGTTATTGTACTTTAAACATTAAAAATTTTGAGCTGAAAAAATAGTAAGAGGTTGTGAAGAGCGCTGAATCCGATTCTTTGACAACGACCGACAAAACTTAATTGGGGCTGATGAAGGCTTCAGATCACCTCCAGCTGCTCTAGCTGACAAATTCTTATGTACGTGTTACGTTTACTGACCGATGAAGAGGAAACATAATTTAAATTGATAAAAATAAGGTCATGTCAAACGACGTGCACTTTTTTCACAACAATTATTTGGAAAAAAAAAAAAAAAAAATCGAACCAAAACTGCTTTATTTAGGCGATACCGCAATAAGTGGCAAAGTGCCAGAGTTTCCAACTGTAATAACCCAACGCTTTCCAGTAAAACTTTCGTCAAAAGTAAAGTCCCTTAGCGGGTACTTTCAAGTGCGCAGGAAGACGTCCAGGCCGGCGGGGGTTGACCTCCTTGTAAGGTAAATACAAGATTACTCAATCCCAACGGGTCCCAAGTGACGTTTCCTTTTTTTTACAGAAGCATGGAAGGTACTTCTTCGTATAACTTCTACAGAGCAAGGGATGACGTTAGAGCGCTTTTTCACAAGGCGTAATCCTCTCGAAGAGGTAGGATCACTTTTGCTTTCTCTTCCCTTGACTTAAACATACGCGTATATGCGCGTGAGGATCTGAATGTATGCCCTAAAATGGATTTTAACATGGATATGTCGCTAAAGATCATACAAGTTTCGCCAAGTACCATCAACGCGATTAGCGACACATATTCTGATGATCCCTTAATACAACGCAAGCTTGTATTTCTAAACCAAGCAACAACTTATATGTGGGTGCCAAGACATGAGGGTACTCATGGCAATGAGTGTGATGATGCTCTTGCTAGGAGAGCCATAGGTGATGACACCATCGAAACTTTGCCTTTGCGCATTGTGGATCAGATCTCCTCTATGCAACAATGCCAATCCCATCTGGCTTGAGCAATGAAAGGTCACTGGTCGGTGTGGAGTCCTTCAGGACTTGTGCCAGATTGGCCTTTTCATGACCGAAGTACTTAAGAGGGACCGAATAGTGGTCAGTCGGGTAGCCACTGGCCATACCCGTCTTCTCTGCAGACACCTGCTTGGCGGAGTAGCGTGATGTGTGTGGGAGGTATTGGGGTAATTCGTTCATTCGCCACTTTTTGGACGACTTTCCAGCCCTTTGGCCTTACTGGTCCAGCTTTTACCCCCTCAGTGGGTGGATGTTCTGTGAGGACCAGACAAGGTCCTGTCCCCGTCAATGTACCTGAGAGGTGCGGGGATTTGTAACGAACTACAATTTATTTTCAGATGATATATAATTAGACACATCTAATCATAGCTTTAGTTAACTTAGGTAAGAGTAGTTCAGTAGTATTTACGTAGTTGTAAGCATAATTTAGTTTAGGAGTTACAACGTTGTCATCGCCATATCCCTTAGGCGTAGTGCGGCGTTGCATTGATTTTCGGGTTATTATTATTATTTCTACCCCTCCGAACTGCCGTGGAGCCCATGATGGCAATCCGTTTAGTCAAAATGGTTCCCTTTAGAATCATGTCCTTCGCAGAGTCTCTTTGACACCTTGTATTCCTGACCAGCTGAATGAGCTCTGAAAATGATGACAACTGGGTGACAGAAACAAAGTGCAGAGTCCTAGGTGGCTAAAGCTACCATTTCCTGGCTAGAGCCAACATTCTCGCGAGGAGATCTTCGGATTTTTCAAACTATTTATTCGGGGATCTCACGTTTTCTACGAACATTATAATTTGGAATGACGGAAAATCCATATTTCGTGGGACCTGTGGACTCAATCGTAGAAAATCAACCGTAAAATCCCAAACAATCAAACCCTCTGTTAAAATCTAATGCAAAGTTATGAACCTTTGCTTAGTACAACGTGTTCTTCTATATGCGATATAAAGACAAACACATACAGCACGGAGAATTATCGGAAATTTTGAACGAGGATGAAGAGGTTAAACAATGAACAGGTAGAAGTGGTGAGGAAGCTAATGCAGAGATATTGTCTTTAACGAAGTGGGCAGCTATATTAAAATGTAATACAGCTCAAGAGAGCTCCAGAGAGAGCCCTGTAGAGTTCAGTAGTAAGAAGCTACAATGTCGGACACTACAATATCTCTCATCACTAGTCCAACTAGTCCATTACTGGTCTAACACGGACCTTGATACCTACCTATCACGGCAATGTAGGCTAACATAGGCTCTGAAAGGTTTCTGCTAGGTGCTAGTAGAAATATACTTCACCTGTAAGAAATTGAGGCACATTAATGCATTTTTCTGATTCACCAAAATAGTTCAACGTTTCGGTACAAATCCAACTATTTCCTCTAAATATTTCATTGGGTCACCTACACTTTTCTTTGAGCACTTGAGTGTAGGAGAAGTAAGACTACTAAATATACTGGTTAGAAATGCAAATTTGAATGTATATAAAGAAGATTAAGATGGCACATAAACTTTATTTTGTTGGATTATTTGAGTATCTTGAGGTTGTTCAATTCCTGTTTATATTACGAAGCTGTCATACGACAGGAATGAGTGTCCAGTTGAATTCGTGAGTACATTGTTGAGGTGGATTTTATCGCAAGAGCAAAGGGAGACTCTGGATCGAACATATGAACTACAACTATGAAAATAGAATTATGAAGTCCAAGCGGAAGACAAGGCGCTTGAAGGGAATCTAAGAAAGTGGAAGATCGCTGCTGTAAATCCTCCCTTGTCTTCGTTAATAGAAAAAGGACCTAAGAGCAACGAGCCTCGACTTTCTACCGCAGGGCAGGCAGCAAGTCCCCGTCCGATAGATTAGTTAAGCGACCGCAAAGAGCTCTTGCGCCGGCTACGGGATCAAGGTGGAATACGGGAATAGCGGGAGACTAAGTTTCACTTCACGCGAGCAAGGTCTCTCCTAAGGATTTCTGTTGAGGGAGACAATCACAGACCACAGAGTGAGTAGCTTTAGAAAAATAAGTACTAAATAATAATAATACGTGAAATACATAGTTTGAGTAGGGGAGAAGTGTAGCTTCTTCACTTACATATTGTCAATAAATGATGAGGTGAAGGTGAAATCAAACGAAACTGAAATTATTGGAAGTACATGGTATTGGATATGTACCGGCAAGTGTGAGTATTGGTGTTGTTTGTTCGTATAAGTAAATTAATAATGAATGACTACATTATTTTCTGTCCGATTTTGCTACTATCCAGCAGTGCAGCCAACCAAACCTACTCATATACTGGAAATATAATAAAAATCGAAAGTTATTGTTTTGACATTGATAAAAAATGTTATGATCGCGTATGCGGAGTGGTTACAGGTGGCCCAATCGAAATGAAAATCAAAACCTTGAGATTATCCTTCAACTAGGTTTTCCAATGTTGAGCGTCACACGCATGCGCTCAAGTATACGCATGCGCTCAAACTGTTAATGATGTGACGAGGACGAAACTTTCAGGAAACTGAAATGGTTGTGTGTGAGCGAAGTCATGAGGAAATTTTGATTTAGTGTGATGCCAGCAATAAGAAAACAAATATATTGAATTTTTATACTTTTATATATTTATATTTATTTATTTTTATTTATGTACTGATTAATTTCATGTCAGTGAGTCGAGATCCGCAGCCTTGAAAACTGTTATGCTATGAATAATGATATGCTGCGTTGAGAAAACCTAGGGAGGTATTACGTTATTGAGCAATATGCAAGTTGAGGAGGGTAGGTGCGAAGAAAACAAGATATTTTATACTTAATATATAATAATATATAACTCACATCTGAATAAGTAAACAAACCCAGCCGTATAATAGAGCAGTAGTTTGAACATGATTTAATCTAAAGCTGTAATTTATAGATCGCACTAACGCTATTTTTACTATGAGCACAAATATTCAATGTGCAAAAGGCAGTAGGAGGAAAAGTAGGCGGTTTGGTATGTCTACGAATTGCCAAGCAAAGCTCACAAGCTGAATGCAGGAGATGCACTAGAAGAGAATGCATGCACCTAAATGTTAAGTTTTTAATTTAAAATGCGTTAGAAATGCAGGTATTTTCGGAATGTTGGAGATATGACACGAATAAATGGGATCTTTCATGGAAAATAGTAAGAGATAAAAATTTTAAGAGATTGTAAATGCGGTGGATTAGGTAGAATGTGGTACCTCATGAATATCATATTATGTCATACTTAGCACTGGCCTTCAGCTCGGAAGGTGCTAACTAGATCGTTGAAAAGATGATTTCTTACAGTTCGAAATGTTATCCAGCCCCGTATAGGACTTATGGGGCATCAGGAGAGAGATCTGTGAAATCTCATGCATTTGTTTACGTCACGAAGTTGAGCTCCGTACGATTCTAAAAGGGGATCAGGATCACATAACAGCAGGCGTTGGGGGGAGGCGCATTCCTACGTCTTGCTAAGCCTACCCAGACTACGGACTTCTTTACCGCCTCATCTCGAGCTATAAGGTGACACGACTCCGACTTCACTCTTACTTGGAAGGGAGAGGCAAGAAGAGGAAAGTCGGGAGTGATTGGCGCAATTGCACATAACGTCGTACAAACCGCTGCAACGAGGGCCGTTAAAACCAATGAGTCTTGGAGCCGGTTTCACCAAAGTTTTCAATCAGCGTTTACTCATTAAACCAAAGATCTCATCAGTTAAAAAACGATATTCGGTTTCAACAACTCCTGTTGAGATAAATCGAGATCAAATGTGCTAAAACAACGATCAAAACTAACAATCCGAATTTGGGTGGTTAGCGTTCAAATCAACAATTTACTAGGTAGGTAGTTCTTTTCGCCATCTTTGTTTACATGACCAAAATCCTATTTTGCAAAGTTTTCCCATATAATTTTCTCCATTTTCTTAGTTACTTCCTACGTTTTCCTACATACACGAAAATGAGCCACAGAAGATTGATTGGAGCATTGGTTTTTGAAGGCGAATTTGAGTTCTTTTCAATTTAGGAACTCAACAAACCAGATTTGGAGGCATAATATCAATGAAACCACCATGATCGACTAGCCATAAAAATTCTCGCGTATGGTAGTATGGATGGAATTGCTTTTCAAATTCTGTCTATGTGCACACCTAATTCAATTCAGACAACGACGATCCAAGCATAATAATGGCTGTCCAATGGTAGGTAGAGCGAAGGTTTCTCCCAACGCTATTATGTCTTTACACCTTGTACAGACTGGAACCCTAATCGTATAAAGGAATGACAGTATCGGCGTTTCGATGTAACCAATCGACGAACAGTAACTTGTCGATCGATACCGAAACCTCGTTGATCTCGACGGGGAAAGGAGGACATGATGTGCGGATGGGACATCGAGAAAATTTCCGAAGAACAATAACAAAGACTCGACGATCTGGATCTTCAGGAAGACGAAGGCTACAGGCGGGCGACAAAACTCAAGTGCTGTGGCGCCGCTCTAAATTACATTTTTATAAAGGCCTGTTATGATCCCATCACCTGCTCTCTCTTAATCCATAACTAACGCAGCTTTTCGCCGCAGAGAACAATGGAAGCCCTGTCACTTCGGGATGTTGAACTAGTGGGTCATCTGTTGGCGTCGATATGTATCTTTGCCGAAGTCTGAAAAGGGTGATGTACAAACTTTTTCAAGCCATACTGTGGCGGTTACGGAAATTTATAAACAGAAATTGTAGGTGCGTTTTTGTAACATTAGTATATGCGATGGGGAACTTTCACCTGTAGAAATTTCACATTTTTGATCTCAGATTCGGATTTAGCGCACATGAAAACCCCTACGTAGCCATTTTCAGCTCAAAAGACCATTCATTTTGGCAAATAAAGGTGAAGGGAAATCACGTGATGCAGTAGGGCGAGACCTAACCCCCCCCCCCTACAGGCTAGCGGGGGCTGAGACATCGTAGGGCAAATGAATTTCAAGAGCCGTTTTATTAACCAGATACCCATCATATGGTACCTTTTCGGAATGCTCGCGCTCAGATCTTTTTATTGAGCAAATGAAAATTAACCATGAAAACTCTCCATTGTTTCAAGCCATACCGTGGAAGATACAGCAATTTTGTAAACATAGAACTTGAGTTGAGTTGGTTCATTTGTATTATTTATAAATGCAATTCGTATAGGTGTTGTGTTCGAATAAAATTTAAAGGTAAAATTTTGGAGGAAATGTATATTTTTTATAGATTTGATTGTTTACGCAGCAGTAAGTGGGCCAAACAATAATTTTATAAACAAAAAAACGTCTCAAGAATGTGATATGTAATATTATTGTGTAAGTACCAAGATATGCCAATTGTATAAACATTATGCGTTCGAATTCAATGAATATCCACAATTTTCGGGATATAAAGGGTGCCTAACATTTAATATACCAGCCATTTATGATTATTATTATTATGATTTTTTTTGAAGAAATCAAAAAATATTTAAATCTTAGTAGTTATAACTCCCCTTTATTTTACAAATAATATCAACAGTGATTGGATTTTGGTTAAATCACGCGCCAGAGTGGCGCTACTTTTCCTAACTTCCGTTTTTCAAATGGAACTTCCCCCCTCCCCCTTTTTTTTATTATTACAAATTCGGTATCCACACAAAATTTCATGGAAAAATAAAATAATTCCATTGCCCAAAATTGTTTTTTTCTCTAAGTCAATTTATTGGAGATGCTCAACAATATGAGCAGGCATCAACAAGCTTTACAAGGACGATAATTTTCCCAATTCACAGGACAGACGATGTCAATTGGCTGCTAACTTTTTGAAAATTTCTTAATAAATTCTGATTCGAAGTTGTTCACGGCATTATTACAGGTTAGGTTTAGCTATTGGCTGGAAAAACATGATAAAATTAAGGAAATTGGATAAGGGAAGTGGTTATTGAAAGGTGGAAATATTGTTAGCTTGTTTAACTTGCTAACGAGGAAATTTTAAGTAGCAATTAAAATAATATAATTATGTTTTTTGTTGAGTATTGGTATATGCAGTAGGGTTATCAGTGAATTTTGGAAAGCTGAAATAACTTCTGGACATTTAAAACAATAGTTTAGATTTTCTAAAATTGGAACTACGATGCCGAAAATCGAATTTTATGGAACTGGACAATTTAATCGAATATTGTAAAACGAAAAAGTCACCCTATCCAGAGAAATGTGGGACCTCATTTTTCGTTGAATTTGGGTAACAAAGAAATCGAAATTTAGAATGAAAAAAAAAGTTACATTTGAAGATATTCCGAGTCTGAAAATAAATAATCAATTGCAAGATAATGAACTTATCTAAAAGTTGTGAACAATTTAAGTTGCGACATTACCAATTTTCTATATAACTGCCTTGAATGTTATAATCACTAAACGGTCATAATTCATTAAAATTGTCTAACAAAAACACAATAATAAAAGTCAATAATTGTCCGAAAGTTATAATTTTATCAGCGATGACGAGATAGTTTCACGACTCTGTGTAACACCCTTGGTTTGAGTATCTACGAATTGCAGCAACAATAAACTTTGCTGTAACAGTAATTATTATTACTGATATAATATCAGATATGTCTATGATATGTGTGTCTGTCTGTTATGATATGTCTAGGGATATTGTAGTGACATCTGACTACGAATATCAACAACAGCAATTCAGTGAGATTTTACAGCTGGTAAATATGATCTTCAGGAAAATCCAATGGAATGTTTCTGCATTGTTTGGAACAGCTCTGTAAACATTACTCTCGCCTGTCGTTTCGGTTTGTTGTTGTTACAGATGCCTAAAATAGAATTCAACTACATTTTAATTTATACGAGTCGAGTAATCGGAGAAAAGATTTCTACTCTCTAGCAGTCGAATCCTTCTCGAAGTATACAGTTACACTCGATAGGGAGATAGAACTCTCACTAGACGTCCCAGCTCTTTCTGGATCTTGGATTGCTTTTAATGAACCTCAAAAACACTACTAATTATCGTCAAGGAGGTGATCGACATAAATTAGATCGAAAGTGGACACCGAAAAAGCTTGTGAAGGTTGTGGATTCACGCACTTTCTTTTAAACTTGAAGTGGCAAGGAAACTTGCGGTCGATGTGACAGCAGAGTAGGCATGCGAGGGCGCAGGGAGGAACTAAATCGTTCTGCGGTTGATTTTTGTTTTTTTCTCAAAGGAATCAACGAAGAGGGAATTGGATGAAGAAAAATGTGAAAATATGAAAGTTATGAGGTGATGTGACAATGTGGAAGGGTCCTTGAGGTAATACAAACACACAGGAAGGTCAACATCCTGGATTGACATCATTCAGAGCGGCCGCACAAAAGTATACAGCCGTATTATGATATTGACGTGCAATGCGGGAATTATAAATAGAACGACAGTTTACGTCAATCGGTTATTGACAACCTGAATAGAAAGCGCCTGAATCAGGTTGTAGAGATCAAGATTTAAAAATCGCAATTCGAACAATGGAATAAGTGGATTTAAAGAGTGGTTTACGACAGGTTCCGTCAAACTAATAGAAACCGTGACAAGAAATGTTTAATGCACAAGCGAATAGGGGGATTTGGTCACAGAAGTTCATCATAAAACATATAAATACTTAACTAGAAGGTTGATAATATGATGACACTTGATGTACCTATGTAAGAGGCAAGCTCCTCGGATTTAGTTATATTACAAGTTGCACCATGTTGATTTTTAAGTAAGGAGGTAGGTGCTTAATTTTGTTTTACCACAGGTATCTTAGATGGTTGTAACGGCAGCGGCCCTTTTTTGAGGTACAACAAAATAAAACGGTTACCTCCTTTAAAAAAAAAGAAAAAAAAAAAAAAAAAAAAAAAAACCAGTGGAGTTGCAACTGTTCACAAAGTGACAATGAATAACCTGTTATAAAGTGCACAGAGCCTTCATGAAACTATTTTCCGCTTAAATCTCCTATTAAGTAGGTTTTGTGTTTCTGCATTAAGAAGGAACCCTTAATCACTTTTTCGGGACGTTCCAATTACTGGGGTCATGTCCAACGCTGGCCCCTCCACCCTAATCTCATCAATTTTGAAAAATGTATTTATTAATATTTTACTTCTTCTTGATTATTCATTATTATTCTCAATCCCAAATGTTCAATATTCTAAGAAAATGTCCAGCAAGTTCGATAGCTGCAAAATAATATCTTCAAGAGGTACCAATATAGATTCTACGGCTCATTACAGCCTACATTATATTATATTTGTTTGATATATATATATATATATATATATATATATATATATATATAAAACAAATATAATATTCTCATACCTAAGTATTTTAGATGAACAATAAATGCTTAGTGGTATATGGCCCTACTTAGCTAGTTATTACATCACCTTCCACAAAGCCCCTCTTTAAGTAGAACAATGGACTTTCGGAGATTACAGAGTTTAGGTAAAGCATAAATATTCAACCATCAATCTACATGAAAACTCATTCTATCTATGGCCTCAATACCCGTTGCAACACGCCTTGCACAGCACGGCAATTCAAAATGCACCCCTCGAAACGCGATTTGCAAGAGTATTTTACATTCGCCAACCCTGTAGAGGGTCTAAATGTCCGCTAGTTGCTCAACCGTTCATCAAAAAACCTTCGACTTGCGGGTCGTAACTCAGAAACGATGCGATCATTTATCTACGGGACAGGCGCATAAACTTGGCTCGATCCGAACGGAAGCAGATTCGTATTTAAATACCGTACTGAACCCGAGTTGCACAATAGCATTGTACCTGTTGAATGTGATTCTTTTGTTTGCAATAATTTTCATTTAACAGCAGAACTCTGGAATATGGTACATGAATAAGGAAATATCAAACCGAATTTACATAGCTTGGTATGTATCTAACCGAATTTACATCATTGGGATCATTTCGATTACAATTTTAGTCGGGTTTTTGCTGCAACATTCCAGCTGAAAATGTCACAAAATGACGAATAGTGGAGCAAGGAAGTGTGAATGGGGAACTTTCATCTGATGAAATTTCACATTTTTGACCTCAGGTTCGGATTCAGCGCACTTGAAAACCCCCTGGCAGCAGTTTTCAGCAAAAACGACCCTTTAGTTTGGCCAATAAACTGGTAGGGAGATCACGCGTGACGTATTAGGACAAGGGAGGTGGGGGGCCGTGACGACATGGTGCAAATGAATTTCAAGAATAGTTTGAAGAATACTGGTCAGATACCCACCATATGGCACCTTTTTGAAAAAGATCTAACTCAGATCTTTCGATCGAGCGAATAAAAAATAACACCCCTACAAAATCCCTATTCTGGGGAAAACTGGATAAAACTTCATATTTATGATAAATTTTCAGATTATTCCGAATAAACATCCCGTTGTTGTAAGTATATATAGCACAGAAGTTTAGCTTTTGATATACTTTCTCGTGCAATACATCACAAACTATTGGAATTGCACAAAACAATTTTATTATTCCGACAATCCTTGAAAAGGCTATTTTAAAATTATTTGCTGTATGACCTGATCTATTTTATGTGTTTTCTGTCTACGGAGGTAGTATAAAAATACATCTAGTGCTGGAAAGGCATAAAATGTGAAGAACGTTTTTTCCGATGTTATGGATCTAATTGGTGGTAGTAACTCCTGGCTTTCATCAAATTTAAAGGTCTTGGAAATATACGACTAAGAAAATTGTACATGCCGGCTTCAAGGAAACATTTGTAGTTAGGTGTATTATATTTTGAAGAACATGAAGCAAAGTATAAGTGTAGGTTGCGGTCAAAAACACATCCTATGTAAGAACAGAAAATCAAATTTGAGGGTGGCTTTTAAATGATCGGTTGTGAATAAATATCCCTACAATTCAGTGAGGGAATGTCCCCAAATGGGAGTTTTTTTGTGGGTTAGTTACCGGCAATTTCAAGTTGCATTTAGAAAGACTCAAAGTCAGTTTGATTCCAACTCTCTCCACCGTCTTAGATGACCAAAAGGAGAAAGTATTGTTCGTTTTAAAATCACCGGTATTATATCCTCCGTGAATCGCTGTGATTAGAGATCAAACACAAATTGTTATTGCATGGGTGATAGGTGATCGTGCGACGCAGGATTATGCAGACTCGACGGGAGTTGGTGTCTGAAGGTACATTTCCCTTCATAAACGGGATGAGGGGCTGAGGATGCCATTTTAAACTTCGTCATCCAACTTTCTTCATCATTGTCCCATCAAGCTAAGTCGGTCTGTTCATTTAGATTCATTACAGAAGTTGCGCAAGTTGGGAGGTAACAATGTGGTTAATGGTTTAAGTTGGATGTCTGGTCATGAAGCATAAGAGGAAAACTAGAAGTGGTAGGCCTTTAGAGAATGGTATCAACTGAACTATATTTCGAACCAATCTCAGTCTCTGGCATAATCAATGATGCCTGTAGGCCGAAAGCAAGGACGTGGGCTATGCTAGGTTTGAATCCATAGGGAAACGAATATGGAAGATACAGACAAGCTAGGATTTGCGAATACGGACATGGAAAACGATCAGACGAGATATTAAAAAAAGTGAGATCTAGATCTCAAAAGAGAAAAATATGAGATCAAACAGATCAATACAGCTCGAATAAGATCCTGACCATGATGTAGAGTTCTCCTTATGAACGTATGGCAAGGGAGCGAACACAGCTGAACACTATCTGCGCAATTATGGCTGATTTTAGAGATGAAGGATGCCATTGGCCATGATATCAAATGAGTATCTGTTGATTATGTATATAAATTGTTTCCAAAATTCTTTCTAATCTAATTATTCAGGCAAACTCCATCCATAAGGACAAAACATCCTTAATGCAATAAGGTCAGTAATGCAGGAAAAAAGGAACATGTAAACGAAAAAAAGACACGGTACTAGGACAGGCGATTCAGTAAAAAACAGGCACCTACCATTAATACACGTTGTTGACTGTGGGTACAATTTAATTAGACACTTAAATTCTGATCATTGAGGCCATCCATGTCCTGAATAAAACTGAGGGGTTAATTATGGGCATTTTTCACCTAAAAATCGACTATTCTAACTTATTCATGAATCTTAAGAGATCTAGAAATAGTCGATTCGACTCAGCACTGAAAAATACTACGACTGTGTCATCCCACATGCAATATAGTCAAAAAACCAATTTTTTGGGACACCAAGTTGCCAAATTGTAAATTTGAGCCTGTAACTTGTAAACTCGACCTGTCTTTTGCCAAGACGGATTTTCCTGCGTTGAAACGAATTTTTTAAGTTAAATTTTAAGGGAGTTATCTGGAAATACTCCATATATATATATATATATATATATATATATATATATATATATATATATATATATATATATACATATATAACGAAACGGATTTGCAGGGGGGGGGAAACGGATTTGCAGGGGGGCCCCTCCCCTTCCTCACCACATCTGAATAGCTCATTTTTGCTTTGGAAATCAGCCAAAAAAGAAAATGATCCTGGAAATTTTCAGGTTCCGAGTTTTCTAAAGAGATTTGGAATGCGAAAATACCAAGAGATTCGAGATAAATAAATATTTACAGATTTAAACATATCAAGTAATTTTGGAATACTCAAATAATTACTAGAGCTTTTCACAGAGAAAATGTGAGTAATTTATTCGGCGATTCTTTTCTACGGAAGCTTCAAGTAGTCAGGTTGTGATGAAGGTGCATTTCTCTTCATAAACTGAATGACGGGCTTGGACGTGCATGTCATTTCAATTTCACCATCCGAAGCATCGAACTTTCATCATTGTCCCACCAGGCAAAGTCGCTCTGTTCAATTAGATTCATTACAGGGGTTGCGCAAGGCGAAAAGCTAACAGTGCCAATATAATAAGCGGCTCAGGACGAAAATGACGTCGCATCATTACGAGGCGGCGCCCCTGCGATAATTGAGCTTGGAACTTTTCGAAGCGACTTAGATAACCGGCAGTTACAGGAGCCTAGTTTTTTTCCATTGAATATGACCCATTAGGAGCGATTATGGGGTCTATATAGAGGTCGAGTATAATGATGTGCAAGGTCACCCGGTGTGATCAGCATGTAATAGCAGTTTGAAGTTATTTTTACGGTTAGCAATTCTGGTGGACTGGTCTTGGGCCGATATCATGAACCGATTCCTGACTCTGACAACAAAGAAAAGTGATACCAACGAATTAAAGTATTAAGATCAGCAATGAGCGTTACCCACGTATTCATTATATATTTTTAAATTAAAATACATTCCATTCTAAGAAATTTGATACCACCCTCACTCTCCTACGTTAAGTGGTTTTGTTTCTATGATTTTTCAAAGTTTGCACTGGTGACGTCACACGAATAGGCGGGAGGAGTGCTTTGACGTCACCAGTGTGCGAAACTGAAACATTGTAGAAAGAAAATTACTCTCGTAAGACAGGCGGTTGACGCCAACATATTTTATAGTCATACTTATTATATTATATGGTCTTCTTCCATTTAAAAATAGTTGAAATACGTTTTTCGCACCCATGGGTAACGCTTATTGATCAAGATCCCCAAATCGAAAGGAAACAGGCAACACTGGCGCTTGAAGACGGCGCTCCCCTGCCTCTTCGAAGGGAAGAATAGGGCACACCAATCAACAGGACCAAAACAATGCTTCAACTTTAAACGGTTATAAAGTTCTATTAATGTTCACTAACGGTTTTATTATGCAACCATAATGATGAGACATTGCTTTGAAGTTTTGAGTGCTACGTTTTTAACTATAGGTGAAATTCTCGAGACTTCATATTTGTAACATGCAAGTTAATACATTTTATGCAAATTACATGGCTATTATCAGGCGATGACCTCAAACGCTACGAACGCAAGATTTAATCTGTGCGGTCGAGATCCATATGAAATGTGTGTTGGGGAGTTGACATACAATTGTTAGATATTCCAGACATCAGCCGGAAAAATGCTGTGGATTACCTATCTAGTTTTCAGAACTGTTCTTTTAATCAATTAAGTAACTAAAAATCTTTAGAACACTGTGAAAATGGTCATGTGAAAGGACGTGCCATGTGAGCTCTGCCAGACGGAAATGGTAAGTATCGCACGTGGGAAGTACATAGAAGGAAGGTATACCTAAGTAATTTCCGTATATTATTACTTGTTCACGTACCTACTTCATAGACAAAAACGAAAGTAGGTACCTAATTAACTCCTTCGTCGTTTAAATTTGCGTAACTGCAAAACTCGCGTAACAGCTGCACTGCCAATGCCGTCTTTATGAAATCTTACCTGCAGAGAAATGCATTTCAAAGTTTTTTCCTAACAGCTGGTTTTTAATTCATGTTTTCCTTACAGCTGGTTTTTAATTCATGTTGCATATTTCCTGATTCGATATTTGACAAACTTGCTAATCAGCAGTTGTATTCGTCGGCAAAGCAACAACCTACCTACTTTGTTTAGGCACTTTTAACCAACAGCGAATCTGGTAGGATGTACGTACCTACCACAACCTAAGTTGTTTCGTTTCTTGGTGTAGAAACAAACAACCTGCCTTGTTTACTTTGACAAACTATCAAATCTCTCCTTTTATTCATTCAACATAACAAGTAAAGGTTACTCAGTTAAGCATAGAACTACTACGAACTTATAATACAACGCTGATGAAGCTACCTGAGCAATGGCCATGTACCTACACTACGCTGACAGGCACGATTATTGAAGCTATTTAGTTGAATTGAACCTTTGTATCGCTACAATATTACTCAAACTGCCCCAAAACAGAATTCTATGAAGGAAATGTTGGAAAATTTAAATTATACATTTGAAGCCTTTTGCAATAGCTTTACTTTTTCAGAAAATTCTATGAAATCACCTGAGTCAAATATTACGGGAACTTCAGGAACAGCCGATAAAACCCATAGATAAACCCGAGACCGCTCGTTCTTCCTATTGAGAAAGGTAAAAGTCGGATAGACGTAGTAGAGCAGGCGTTATGGCGAGGTCAGGTATCTACAGAAAGAGGAGTCAGAGAGGGAAAGGGCCTCCTCCAGTACATCGATATAATTAGTTCATTTATCCGAAGAGGAGGGCAGACACTAAACAGGCAGATAATGAGCATCCTATAGAAAGCTGGAAGACTTCTCTCTCCTACTCAACCCAAGAGTCCTTTACCTCGACACAATACAATAATTACAGTCCCTCCTGTACGTACCCGACAAGAAGACAATCTATAGACGCCACCAGATGGCAAAGACTTTCCAGTAAATCGAGGCAGTTAGGTAACTTACAGCTTATACCGTTCGGAAGATCGGGATCCGGTTTCTAGGTGAAATTCAAATGTTGTTTCAGAGAGCGATTAATGGCGGTAATTATAAACGATGCCATAATTTCCGTTCTCAGTTGTGACCGCTCTGACATTCTCATAACTTGGCCTTCAATTTGCAACAGTTCTTGACAAATTGTATCAGCTCACTCGAATTATGGGAGGGATCGTTTTTTGTACCATGGGTGGAATTTTCACTCGAACATCCTAAGAGAGCTCCTTGACTCAATCTGCATTATGCTAAATTATGGAGGCAAAAGTTGTTCGGATAATCGGGAATTGTGAGTCATTATTAAACGGCAAGTGCCGGCGGAGCACGCAGTAGATGCTCTTCGGCGAATTTCTCTTCCTCAATTAATTTTCATGAGAACAAGGGATCAGGGGAATTTTCAAAAGGGAATCATTGAGGAAACTCTAAAAAATTAAAAGAAACAAGTCTTTGGGGTTTGTTGTAGCAAACAAACAAATGATTTTCGGATGTAGTAGTTGAATCTACACATTATTCAAGAGCAAATAATCCAGTACTTATCAGTTTGGCTACAGGAGGGAGCAATCCTAAAGTGGCCCCTCCCTTACGTACGACAATAATATTGTAAGTATTCCGATATTGACGTGCGTATTGAAGGAAATCCGGATGTTCTGTGATCCAGTGCATTGATATCGAGCGAGGGGGGGGGGGGGGGGGATACTGACAGTTATTGACCGTTTAGTGGGGAGGCGCTTCAATACTGGGTCAATCCTTAGTTGAAGAACCCTAGCTATTAAAATAAATTAATAAAGCATATAAAATTAGCCACAATAATTTTGGTATTTAACACAACTTTTTTACATACAATAACAATAGGTTATATACGAAACGAATAATAACTGTGTTATGTATGAATGAAAATTAATATTGTTGAAACGTTGGAAACTGTTATGTTGGAGGCATAATGGCAAAAATAATTTCTAATCTTCAAAATTCCTTCCAGTTGCCAGATACCTGAGCGTAACTGCCAGTTTCCTCCAATGGTAAACTTTGCAATTACTGTGTCCTTCGTTTTAAAAAGGTCTTATAGTAGAGTTTGTTGAATGTAATTTCCGAAATATAAAAATAATTTTGTGATCTTTTCTTCAGTTCCGATTTCTCACAAAAATTGTACGAATAATTTCCCCTTTTTCGTAGTGGCAATTTCATCCAACGCTTACAATTCACCCTGTTTTTCAGGCCTAATGCCATTTTCAATACAAGCGGCTTTACGCGGGTCCATAATTTAAAAAATAGGTATATAGTATATATACGATATGACGAGAAATATTGTCATAAAACTGATATGGTTGTACAAATTGATGATAGGTGCGTATTGATATATATATAATTAAACAAGTGTGTAGGGGCCGCTTTAAAACTATGACTTTTGCATATAGCTGGAAAGTAAATCAAATGAATATGTGCATATTTTAAATGGAAATTTTCCAATAACCACTCAGTTGGATCTAACCGTTAGACAGATTTTATTTATGACGTTCACTCTTTATAGAGGGCAGAGTGTCTCCAAACTCCGACTATCTGAACTATTTGTTCCCTTCCAATAAGTTGTATTTTGCAAAGAAAATAAACTCACTTAATTGTAGTTGCTCAAAAACCCTTAAGCCTTATAAAACATGCAAACTTACAGTAGAGACGCCAAGATTGTCCAAAATTACACGAAACTTACCTGGAAAAGAAAAAAATAGGTCAGTGAACGAGGAAATCCCAAAGAACATTTATAAAGCTGTTGGTGTCTCTGAATTTGAATCAAAACTGCAATGTTTTATATGATGGTCCATAATAATACATCAGTATACCTCGACGTACTCAATACTATTCTACAATACGATTCCTTGTTATTATGTGTAGCGGTGATGTAATGAACAACAATATCGGTATCGAATGATCTTGTTGATGTTTAGGGTGTCATGAAAACACCGATGGTATTGAACACGCGATATATATTGTTGAATGTGTAATCGACAATTTCAGTTATTTTATTGTACCGCCTAGCGCACAGTAGTGTGGAACATCTATAAATAGTTGCTTTGTGAGGCGTTACCTTCCGAAAGGGGTTAGTCATCAAAGATCGGCGGAGGATTGCAAATATAAGAGCGCGCGGTAAGCAAACATCCTGCCGCGGCATGTACCCAAGAGTATCGATGGCCATGCACTTTCCATTTAATGTAAATCGGTAGCGTATCAACTCTGTCTTATTTGGACTTCCTGGTCTGACACAATACAGACATAAGACGGAATTTTTAGACGAGAATTGAGACAGTAGGCTTCTGAGTGTATCAATAAGAGTTGTCTTGTACTCAGTGCGATTCAAAGCCCATGTGATGGCAGGCTGAGTGCACCCTAACGTGCTTTCCAAACGTACACTCAAATTTGATTTGTAAATGAAAAACAGAGATGAGTTGAGGTTCACCCTCAGCTCAAGTGCGCACTATCCTGAGCGACGGTGGGAGGTCACTCAAGTGCGTCAACTGACAACTTTTATTATTCACGCAGGTAATGGTAATATAGTAGAGCAAACGTGTTGTGGCTGAGTGTGAATAATGATTATAGGTAATTTGACATTGGCTGATGAAATTGACTCCTGAAAATAAGACGACATTGAGAGAGTGAATTAATCTCTGAACCAATAAAACCCTAAATGGAAGTTAAAACATGGCCGAATCTTCCATACCGTTGCGCTAACTAATAGCGGAACCACAAAAGGCCGTAGCTCTACTTATGTCCGGACCAGTCCGGCCCATGAATTGTAAAATGAATTGAAAATGAGGAATGATAAACCGAAGATTCAATGATCAAATATACCACCACTACCGATGAAAAGGTTGTGTCTTCTCTCTTACTACTCAAGTTTGAGTTTGAGTGTCAGTATGTGGTTTGAGGAGCAGGGTGAGTATAACCCTTCTTCCTCTTGGTGGTTTACCCTTTCTTAAAGGTCCCAGCCCTTCTCTGGTCCTGGCCCTGCCCTTTGGTTCATCTGCTTGTTCTATTTTGGAAAACTACATCTGGTTAAGGACGGACCCAACTCTTTATTTTGTTAGAAGTTTTTAATAGATAGTTGGATTTCAAAGGATCAATAACAACATTGAAGAAAAGCGGCACATATAAGTAGGTACCTAAACAGAAGGAAGGTACTTTCAAGACCAACAGAACCTAATGAATGTTAATTAACAATCATCAACGAAATATTTCACAAACTATTCCGATTCGGGAAAGTAACACCGATTTCTAAAATTCTTCACTTAACGATGCTTCATAACTTCTAAGTTCGTACTGCATGTTTTACCGGTTCATCTTGGTTTCAGTTAAGAGCTGGTAGTAGGTACCTTCCATTTATAAGTATAATGAAATCTATGAAAATGCCCAGAAAACTGTTGTGTAATACAAAAAACATGATTATTTCATGCTCTCCCAAAACCTCACGACTTCTTTTGGTCCAACAGACACCTATTACTCTTCTTATTTTCAACTATGCATCTCTGTTCTCCAAAACTAACTGCTGAATCTTTGCCAGATAATTTTTTTACTTCTTTTCCGTCACAACTCTATACAAAAATTCTCACTCAAAAACGAACAAGGGAAACAGGACAAAAAGCTAAAACACAAACAAGAGTAACTTTTCAGAACTGTTAATGGTTAGTGCAGAATGCGAAAGGGAATTCCCTCGTCCCTTTCTCCTCAAGACAGTGAAACTTCCCCGACAACATGAAGCCAGATCTGCCAACGTAGATTGAAAAACTGAGTAAACTCATAGTAATTTGCCCCCAAAACCTGAGTACAGTGTCTGGTGTGAGGGTGGAAGTATCTCGTATTTATTGTAATCTGAGTGTGCCCATACCAGGTGTATTTTGTCATGGTGTTGCCAAGTGATAATTTCCACCATCTAGCTGCGTAAATATGATCTGGCGAATCTCTAAATCAACCGTTCAAAACCTATTTTCGACTTGTTCGGATCGGAGACAGGAAATTGTTTTCAAATGTTTTGTTGTGCCAAGATGAAGTCAACTGAATAAATAACAAGAAATTTGGAAAAATCATGGGAGAGAGAGAGAGAGAGAGAGAGAGAGAGAGAGAGAGAGAGAGAGAGAGAGAGAGAGAGAGAGAGAGAGAGAGAGAGAGAGAGAGAGAGAGAGAGAGAGAGAGAGAGAGAGAGAGAGAGAGAGAGAGAGAGAGAGAGAGAGAGAGAGAGAGAGAGAGAGAGAGAGAGAGAGAGAGAGAGAGAGAGAGAGAGAGAGAGAGAGAGAGAGAGAGAGAGAGAGAGAGAGAGAGAGAGAGAGAGAGAGAGAGAGAGAGAGAGAGAGAGAGAGAGAGAGAGAGAGAGAGAGAGAGAGAGAGAGAGAGAGAGAGAGAGAGAGAGAGAGAGAGAGAGAGAGAGAGAGAGAGAGAGAGAGAGAGAGAGAGAGAGAGAGAGAGAGAGAGAGAGAGAGAGAAAGCGTGAAACCTGGCTACCATAAATGTGAGCTGTCTTTTCAGAGGCAGGCAGTGGCTTTTTCTAGAAGTTGGTCTATATTTTTGAGCTTATAGACGTCCACGTGCTCGTTGTCAAAAGATTTTAGGAACAGAAGATGATAAGTATAACCTACGTCAAATCGGGTGAAACATTTTGGTTTTTAATGCCATGTTCTCAACGATATTATAGCAAATGACTGGCCAAGACGGTCTTTTATTTGTCTGATACGTTGACCAGCAGTCACAGCCCAAGGTGAGGTCGGTTAAGTTCGTCTCATTTAACTTGAACCAAGGACCCCAACATCGTTTATGTCATTTTTTTTCTTACTCTGATGAGTACGAGAGATTTTTAACCGTTTGACCTCGAAGAGAAGCAGATGGTGGTTTGCAGGAGCGCTTATCTGGAACGCCCCATTGCTATATGCGGGCTATTAGTACCGTTGGCTGGAGATGACATAAATGGGGCAGCGGCGGACCCTGTCGTTTGACAAGGATTTTTCCGACTTTTCCCCGGCCCGACCGCATTACGTCTCCTCATCCTTCACCCAAGGTCGGACCGGCTCGGAATCTCTTTAAATCCCCAGCGGCACACGATGCCAATATAACTGCAGTATTGCAGTTAAAATCCGAAATTAGTCAAAATTAGTGATAGTTTTGACTAGGCTCATTTGTTCTCAAGAAGGATCCGAGTCGTATTAAGACCAGCCCGGAATCTATTTATATCCTCAGCAAATCACAGAGCCAACACCCTCACGGCAACTGTAGTGTTACAGTTAAACCAAATTTCAAAACTAGTCATCATCCCCAGAGCCGGCGTTGGGAAAACCTGGGCGTCCTCCTCACCTTTTTCATTTGTTTGATTATTTTTCAATTTAATGGTGTGCCACTCCACCTATGAGGGGAGTTTGTAAAAAAAAAAAAAAAAAAGTGTGGATGAAGGTCTACAAGAGCTACACAACATAAACAGTTTAAAAAAAGGAAATAGAAAAGATTATCACAAGTATTTAGATTAGGAGTCCCGATTTTTCTTCTTGTTTCTTGATGCGGGCAGACGAAAATTTGGCAAGAGTGAATTTCCCTTTCATAATGAGATTAAATCAGCACGATTAAGACTAGTTGATTGATTTGGATGGATGACGATGCTCTGTTTTTCAGGAAGGAAATTCGCTGACCTGTTTAATGGTACATAGGTTAGACGTAAGTACTTTTTGAGATCAATGTCTCATAAGACACGAAACCACGTGCTTAAAATTTGACCCCATGCCATATGCCATGATGATCTACAATGGCATGATCTACTAAAAGGTGAACTATCCTTCCACCACAATGGCCACCAGGTATGGTACAGCCATAGTACCAATATGCATACTATAATACTCCAGTTTAGAGTCTGCTAATGACGAATAAGACTTTCGTCAATATGATTTATCGATTCTGCCGGCGGAATTGCCCGCTCTTCAAGATGTGACCGATACGCCGTCGGGTGGTTTGCCCTTAACAAAGAATACAATCGTGAGGAAGCCAGGCCTGATTAGATTGTTTCGAAACTGGTTATGGTAGGGAATAGGAAAGGCAGCTGAGGTACTGGGGCTTAGCGAAGTTGAACCCCCAACTCCTATTGCGAAAAGCTCCCTTGAACTCAGGCGCTCCGTGATCTGTTTTTACCCTCTTGACGCAACTCCTCGTTAGCGCCCGCTTTTAAAATCTCGAAATCCATCCCCGGCCAGAAGAAAACGGTTGACCCGCAGAAATCTTCCGGCTGCCCTGGTACTGCCTAGATGTTATCAGGTCAATCGGCCTCTTTAGTGCATTTTCTCACATTTTTCAATGTGCGCTTCTGGAAATGAGGTTACCAATAACCGATTTCAGATTATCCAAGACTAGCGTTAGGATAAATTAAACCTATTATCCTTTAACTCTTACCCGTTTGGAATTAGCTTGTTTATAGTTGTTTATGATTCACTGGTTTTTCTTGCCAAACAAATTTTGCAATAGGGTCGCAAATCTCAGGTTATGCGAGCTAAGAAGGTGACATGATAATATTTTTAAACGGCCTTCATGTCCTATGTTACTGTCTGTTTGATAATACCAAACAAATTAATAAATGTCTACGACATGAATCCGCTTGCAAATGCCACAATCTCATGTTTTTGGCTTAATTTGTTAGGGCTCTTAACCAAAGGCATCAACAGCGTTTCAGAAAGAAGGTCTCAACCATCAGAACCTGACGAATCTGAATTAGCGTGGTGAAGAAGAACTCGCACATGTAAGACGTACAGGTATGTATGTATATATACTGTGTGTGTGTGTGTGTGTGAAAGAGAGAGAGAGAGAGAGAGAGAGAGAGAGAGAGAGAGAGAGAGAGAGAGAGAGAGAGAGAGAGAGAGAGAGAGAGAGAGAGAGAGAGAGAGAGAGAGAGAGAGAGAGAGAGAGAGAGTGAGAGAGATTCCAGAGAAAAAAATCCGTTGTTGTGCCATTCCAGATTTAAGTTCTCCAAATGAATGGAGGAGTTCAGTGGCTAGCACTTTTTGAGCACCGTAAAAGAGTCAATTTTCGAAAAATGCGCTAAAAAAATCAATATATTTTCGAAGGAGGCTAAAAACCGTTAGAAATTTATTATTTTAGCAGAATTTAGTCAAAAAATAATATCAAATAATAAGTAACTGATATAACTAGAACATTAAACAATTTATGCACAAATTTCTGCAGGAAAAAAGTGATACAAACCGACAAAAAAGCTATAAAGCCAACATTTTCTTTTAAATCATGGATTTCTTTACCCTAAAATTAGTACCTACCAAGTTGACAATATCTTCGCACGCAAAGGGCTCAAATTTCAAATCAACGTAACTTAATATAGTACGATAATTTAGGAAAATTCGCTCATACGATCATGCTGAGTGACTGGAACTTTAATAAGGAAAATTTTTTTTTACTTTTTGGTCTTTCGCTGAAATAGTTATCTCTGGTAAATTTATTCCTCATACCAGTGGTACATTATTAATAGAAATTATAGTAATAGTGTCATTATGACATTCTTACTGAAATCCACAATCCCAATACTCCAATCACATTACGATTTATGAACCATATGAATGCAGTATGAGGCGCAAAAGATGATATGATAACCTCTGGAATGTACACAAGATATAAGTTAAGAAAGTTTTCCTGCTCATCAAACCCACCAAGAAAGGAGAGAAAAAATCTCAAGGTGTAACCAGATCTTTTAAGTCTCTTAATTGAGGACTGACGTAGAATTTTTTCAAAAAGCGACAACCGCCCTAATTCCGGAGACTTGGCCAAGGACCTAACCCAGCCGGACAACCAAAAACAGCGAGGGGTTATGGGCTCCGGGTGACCTCGCCTTGCCCTCAACAAGAACAGACGAAAAAACAGCTTTGGCGCGAGCTTAATAAATTATAGCGGCGATGACAGTAAAAAAACGGAAGGAGAACGCGAGTTGCATGTCAAAACGTTCTCGAAATAGATTCATCATAAAGGATCGTGAGGAAAAAAATGAAATAAATTACGTCAACGTATAATTTTGACATCTAAATCTTTTCACATTTCAATTTGTCAATGGATCCAAGACAAGTGCAGAATGAATATATGAGGAAAAACGCTTGAAGCAATTTGGATGTTTGGGTTTGGGTGAAGATGTTAGGGTTTTTGAGGGTTGGTCAAAACGAAAATACGTTTCGAAACATTCAGATTTCTTCTTCAGGACTGACGGCAGAGGATGTTAGTTTGTAACAATATTTTTTGCACTAGATGAACTTCTTTCAAATAGGTTGAAGTGGGGTCAATGTGTAAACGGTGCAAAAGTATATTCAGTGTGAAAGATGAGAAAATCGCAACTAAAGCATGAAACATTAGGTTTTGAATGTTCCATATTGCCCATTGGTCCCTCATTTCATTTATCAAGAGAAAAGCGGCGCATCGTTGTTTAGTCGATATCGCAAGCGAAAACCACGAAATGTCATCTTAAAAAGTCATCTGCAGAACGTAGTTGAAAATGACCTCACACCGTCTGAACCGTCGTATGTAACTCAATATCCTGTCACCAAGAGCCCTAAGCCCGCAGCTGGAATTTGCATATTAACGAAGGCGCATGATTTATCAGAGTTAGGCAGTTCACTGAACTGATTGTAAAGTGAAAGCGCCAACAGCGGGTTCCGATATCGTCTCTCAAATCGGAAACGGCGGCGATTTCCAGACCGTTCACTCGACGAATGAGATTTTTACGCAGGACAAACACACAACGACAAAGTGTAAAACAAACGAAAGCATGGCCAATCAGAGCGACGACAGACCGTCGGGGTGGAGGAAATGAAACCAATCAGGAGCTTCTAATTGCGTGCGGAGGGTCTGAGCGAAAGACCAAATCGATTCTCTTTTTCCGATCGCCGGAAATTACTCGAAGGAAAAAACTCGGTGAAGAAAATCAAATCTAAAAGAAAGAAGAGACAGTGAAAGGCAATGACTGGATATTTGAAGAGAGGATCGAGCAGATTTTTCCTGATTCAGCATCAATGATAAGCGGAATCCGTAGTCGCCCATTTTTCCCAAGTGAGAAAAAGTTTAGAAAGCATAATGCGAATTTCGCATAGCCATGTTGAATTGAACCGTGAAGAAAATTCTATTATATTATGCAAAGAAGTCGCGAAGAGAAGTGATTTCACCTGGGAGTTTTGTTTGATTACTTCATAAACGGAATAAGTGAAAGCCTCCAATGGTTTTTATGGATTTTTAAGATCTGAATGGAATGTTGGCAGAGAAAAGATGACAAGGTAGATATGAAACAGCTGTAAAGACGGATATTTTATACAATAGGAACTGCTTTAGCAATGTAGTATTACGACCGAACTGTATCTCGATTTTAATATCAGGTGGAAAGAGTAATACCCAGTTAGATCAAGCATATATATTTATGCCATTCGCAAATAGCATAACTTTCCTAAACAGTTTTAGCTGGCGAATTAATCAAGGTATTACCATCGCACACATCAAGACTGATGTCGTCCAAGACTAAAATTGCCAATCGTATTTTTCGTTTAACTTATAGATTTCTGACTTAGTTTTGTATTTTTTATGGCTAAATATATCCACAAATAATAAACTTAAGTACCACAATTCTAAAGCATTTTTGATTAAATTTCCATAGATTGTGCATTGTGGATTGAAAATAGTCCTGAGATATGTACTGCATTAACGTTAGCTCAATAGTAGCTTCTGTGCATGCGCAAATGAAAACCAAATGCTAATTGAAGCAATCTTCAGAAATAACGCCAGCTAGGCTTTGATGGTCAACTAACATTAAAATGTGAGTAAAGATGGCGGAAGATAAAATATTCAAGTCATAAAATTCTAAGGAGCTCTGAAACGCAAGCAAAAACAGCAATTTCATTATGATGATTTTAGAACATAAAATCTCCTAAAAATTACCTTAAGAAGTGAATACATAATATGCCTTCTGTAACTGGTGTGAAGCCTCTCATCAGGCGTTTTCTTTTAGAATACCTATTTGCTTATTCTTTCAAAAGGATGATCTCTTCATCTCTGTACATTTTTGTTATAGTTATTCTGATAACAAAAGAATTTTCATATTTATGGTCTAGTAACTACTTTTTTGTTTCTCGTAATATAAGCAGTATTACTGTAAATTCAGTATCAGAATTGAATTCTAACTGAATACTCGAGCACTAAAAAGTTATTACACAGTGTTTCAGAGTCGAGATCAAGTCAAAAACCCAGAGCGAGTTTAGCAATCTCAGACAACGACGCAACAAACGGATTTACATGTCAATGGACAAAGGTGAGTGGGAATTCTATATATTCTCGATGACTAGTACAAGTGAAAGAAAAAACCTCATTTCCTCAGAAAATAATTCGTGGGAGGGAATCACGAAATCTTTTGAATCGTCAAAATCCTCGTGACTACAAGTCTGAGTGCCTGAGAAATAAATTTCTCCTTGTTGTCAACAAATGATTGTATTAAGATTTTTTCGAGTGTTCAAACAGGAAATGTGAATGGTGTATGGTGTGTCATATTTATTTGGAGGTGACTATTGACTTATTAAATCTAGATTAACACCATTGACCCACATTCTCATGACATTTCGGGAATCAGGCTTTCTTGATGTTAATTCGGCTGTGCTAAGGTGGGGAAGTTCTATAGGATATTTGAGATCAATTTCTTACTGCCAATACTTCATATTCCCTATTTTTTTTAATTTCATAACAATTACATTAATGCATATATTTTCTTTCCAATTAACCTATTGCATAGTTTCATAGTCCAACATCTTCTAATGATAACTTCTTGGCACTAACAACACCGGCCCAGCCAAATTCTGCCCGTTTCTTCGCCTTTGAGAATTGAATTTTAGCCAAAATTCTAGATCTTAGAGGGACCTAAGCTGGAAGACCACCTGACAAACCGATGGTGAGAAATTGTGGAATCTGAGCACGAAAGTTCTATTGAAAATCAATGAAGAAACTGAGCAGTACCAACTCCAAATGTTGAGGGGAAATGAGGAACATGACGTGATGGTAGGAGTAACAGAATTAAATGCAATGTTCAATTATGTCACCAAACCAAAATCACTTTCTTTGATAAGGTTTACAAAGGCTGATCAGCATCACCTTACAATACCACAATACCTGAAATGTTCTATGGATCTCTTAAATGTAGTCCAGAATGTAATAGAAAATGTCAAATGGCATTCAGATTTGCAAAGCTTGTTGGACAAATCGTTTTGTGAATTTCAGGCCGCTAGCCCACAAATCGACCATAAAATTCGTCCGTTTTTGTAGAAACGTTCGGGGATTCCCTGGATTGTGGCATACGTTGTTCTCTATAAATGATTTTAAAAGAATTTCCCTATTGGCATACGGAACTATGCCTTCATGATTCGTTACGAGAGACGGCATTCGTATTAGGCAACGGCAGAACTCCATCAATGTTTATCTGACTTCGATTAATTTAGGTACAAACAGTTTAGAAAAAAGCTCGTAGAAATAATGTATCCACACAGCGAACTGACAATTAAAAGCATGTAAGATCGGTCGGAAAATTTGGCGAAACCAATCATGACGACGGACTGTGAAAGATAAAAAGGTAAGGTACCTACCTGTACTGGGATGCTCTATATAAAATATGTTTCTAGATACCTTCTTACTTTGTTTCATCCAAAGTACTGGGGACTTACGAAATCAATACCAGAAAATGATGTAACAAGTTATTTCGGGGCCGTTTTCTGGAAATACGCGGACAAAAAAGTGGGGTGTCCTGACAGAAAAAAGTGGCCCGGGCGCCCTTAAGAATGAACAGCTCTATTTTCCGATTATTATAGATTCGAGGTGAACGCTCCGTCGAAGGAGGGAAACGGCCGGTAAACGTGGGCTGGACGATAGGGGTTTCGGGACCAGAGGTGGGTGGCCGGGCCATGGGAAAGCAAAGGGATCTGGGACTCGCCAGCCGGATAAACGCAGTCCTAGCCCGTGGACCTTTTATGGCGACTTCTAGTGATATATATCCTGGTTTATATTAGTATAAGTCAAAGAAACGGATTCTCTTCAGAAGAAAAGGTACGGTGGCAATCCTTATATATAAAACTCAAAGTTTGTTTCTATCTATGCACCTATGTATGTTCCCAAAAGATGGCTTAACGGCTGGACCGATTCTGATGGGAACGGTCGTAAAATGATCAGCGAGTTCTAGCCAGGGTTGCCAACTCATGGTCATCTATTACCGTACCAATCTTTTCCAAATCACCGTACATTCTCGTATTTCCATCGTAAAACCTACCGTACTTTCACCGTACTCATATTTATACAAAACTTGGATGTTCATCATATGAATTTGGTCAAAAATGACGAAACTTGGTAGGTATTTTTTTTAATCACCTAAAAAAACATTATTTCAATACAACTTCATTCGAAAAACGAAAAAAGGTACAAAAAATTAATCTTCGATTGATTTCTCAGGCTTGGGGATCCTGGTGGTTCGAGCTTGGATTGTAAATCAGAGAAAGGCAGGCGTCATCATCATTTATCGCATAACACTGGTCGAAATTAAGTTCAAATTACTCCAGCAAAGAGCTTGCATTTATATATTCAATGGATTCGTTTTTATTAGATTCACTTTGCTTAAATTCCTCTCGCATTGTACAGTAGAGTGAGGGAGGGTGAATAGTTTCACTACAAATTTTCACCCTATCAGGTAGTTGGTACATACCGAGAATAAAAGGGTTGTAATTCTCTTTCTTCAAACCCTGCTGAAGAAATTTTTGGCTATGAACTCATGCTAAAATTATATATAGATTAATAATATTATATTTACCTAGGTTTTCCATTTAACCGCATTTTCGCGTACGGTAATGAAATTACTAGCTACACACCGTATGTGCATCGAAATAACCGTACGTTTACGGTAATTACCGTCCTTATGGCAACCCTGGTTCCGGCGCACAACATAGGCTACGTCTGAACCTCCAAAACATCCTTCTACTTCATAAACGGCGCTATCGATTTGTTTGGTTGATGGTTTGTTATTATGGTTGCTAACAGGCAGTTCGTTAGCGGCGGAAATTCGTAACAAGTGGAGAAATCTTGACGGTTTACTATGGGCGTTCCGAGTGAGGTATGGGTTTCATTAATGATAGGTGATTGAACTTGACCCTAGGAAGTTGAAATTTGCTACATGTGGGTCCGTGCGACGCACGGGAAACCGGCTAGTATTCCATAAAACTAGTCCATTCTGAGTGAGATTATCAGTGCCTATCTTTCAAGATAGATGCAATACAAAATGGAGGCATTGCAGAGATTAATAAAATCGCAGATTTTGTTCAATAATTCCTATAGGGCTCGTGCGCATCATCGATTCTAGAGCTGTGATGGCTGGCTAAGTTTCCGTTAGTCTTTGGCAAAGGGCGGCACTGGATTCTACCTACATTCACGGTTCAAGCATCTTTCAGAAACTAAATAATCTAGGAAGAAACTTTTTCCATGGAAGTAATACTCAACCATGCCACGAAACAGCATGGATACCTACCTTCTATTTATTACAAAGGAAGAAACCACCAAGGTACCACAAAAAACTTTGAGTTGGTAGGAAGAAGATTCTTGTACCTTGGTGAAACTTTCAAGAAGTTTTCATGGATTTCTATTAATTTATCATGTATTTAAAGGAGGAAGCACGACTGATAGAGAAAGAATGGCAAATGAGAGCACAACGAAGAACAACAGAAACGATGGCCACTATATGTTCAATTATAAAATATCTATTTCGTGACAAATTAATGGTTGTAACGGTCGATCTGACAGGCTCGATCTGTAAAAGTACCAGTACCTACAAAACTGGCAGAAGTTAATCCAAGAACGTAAGTCTGAATAATAATGACAGTCCGCTCTACAAGACCAATGTCAGGATGTCAACTCATTTACGCAGTTTTGAGCTATCTATTAGAAAAACAGGTTACTAACTACAGTAAGTTTTATCATCACAGCATATGAAGGTTCTTACGCTTACCTAAGTACTTTCCATCGGTCTTTAGAAACCTTAAAATTTTACGAGTTGTAATGAACACTATGTAAGGTATTTTAGTATTTATGTTAAGTGATGTAATATGAGTACTTATGGCTATCTTACGGTTGAACTAGCTTCCTTTCATGCCGCAAAACAGAACCAAATACACTCCCTTTCTCTACCATCGATCGTACAACTTTCATCGCAATAAACATATTCACTGCATCCAATAACGTTTTTCCATCTATCTCTTCTTTCTCTAAACAAATTGTGGTAATTATATAGAAACATAATGGTAAGTAATGCATGTATTACAGGGGCGTCCCTATGAATGGATTGTATATAATTTAGGTGAGAATTAAAATAGGAGGGGAAAAAAAGTATGAGGATTTCTCGGAAATCCCCCCTCCCCTTCCCGCCATTTAACCCCTTCACCGACGGTCAATTTGGAACTTCCGAGGTTGCACATCATGATTTATCAATATTGCTCCCTCCATTCACTCCTCTCTTGATGAAGTTTGAAAATCCTGACATACTTTCCAAAACTATATCGAATTCATGATGAAACAAAATAAGAATCATGAAAATCGGAAGAGGTTTGTAGTTTGGTCAGCGCTTGACAAAATTGGTAATTATCCCCTCCACCTCCCCTCCACGGCAGCAAATCCGAAATTTCCTAGGTTTATTGCACAACTAGACTAAAATTGGAACCGAACAAAATGAGAATCACGAAAATTGGCTGAAAATTGTAGCCTGAGTATTTTCGACAAAATTTGTCGAAAAAACACGTTTTTTCGGCTTTACCCACTCCATTCCCCCTCTTCAATCTATAAAGTCATAATTCCCGAAGTTTGTAGCACAACTAGAGCAAAATCCATTCAATGCAGGGTTAAATACTTTTCAAGGTTCGTACGACGTGAGTTTCAGCTCAGATACCTTCCCGTTGACTTGAGCATAAAACGCCGTTCTAGCGCGATTTTATTAAATACAATTAACAGTAGTACATCCGGAAGAGGGCTGGAATGGGATTTTCGATTAGGATTTTATAGTAACTTGTACACACCTTCTACCATTTAATCGATTTGTGGCGAACTTGTGACAGTCCAACTTCAGTTCGTTATGAAACTCAGTGGTCGAACTCATTAGAAATTATGACAGTGGCAATACGCTGGGTAATTGGTCATTGTGACCACCAACGAGGTAATAGCAGTATTACAACATATTGACGGCGAAAGCTTCTGTTCTCAAGTTATGGGTCTCGCACCATTAATTTCCCGAGTCAGTTCTATTCAACATTAGATCCATTTTGTTCTTAGTTCGGTAGAATGACACGATTATTTTGAAAGGAATCAAGTTCTAGGTTGATTAACGACCAATGCAGAGAAGAATAAGATGCTTAATTGCTGTTATGAGGAGACTCCCCTCTCAGAGGTTTCTAGACACATAACAGTTTGAAATTGTGTTCGGCCGACCCGCCACCCACAGGCAACAGCATACGCCCATACATAAACATCCATCCGCTAGTGTTTTTGTGATGAAGAACTCCATACGATACCCTTTTAGTTCCACTTAGGCAGAATGTTTCTCGTATGGCTGTACGTCACGGTTGAAGCTGTTTTACATGTGAAATGGCTAAGATAACCAGAAAGGCGTAGCTGATTCGTGTATCCCTCATTAACGGGTTGGACGTTTTTATGGCCCGTTAAAGTTTTCTTTGAAATTGAAAATTCCGAGTTAGAGAAAAACGACGAGGATTCTCATTATCTTCGCGAGTGCGATCGGTTCAAATAATGAAGCATTTACGACTGAAGTACCTACCTACCGCTGGAAATGAAACTGTATTACGAAGAATGTAAAACATTTCAGATCTCCAACAATCCGAAGAGCCAAAGGAAGAATTATAAATATGAAAACGGTATAAAAAACGCCAAGACTTCGCGCTCCGCGCAAACTTCATAGTAAGTCTACAGACACATTTACAGGTTCATCTAAAACGAGAAACTATTAAATTATGTAAGGAAAAATTGCCATGAAAATATTTATTATTTTTATTCTTTAGAGCAAAAATTGAACGAAAAGAAGACCCAGCAGTCTCAGCGCAATAATTTCCAGCGTTCCCCAAGACGTGTGTACCAAATTTTAGGACTCTAGGGTGTACAGGAGAGGTTACCGTTATGGCTTGCACAGCAAATCTGACTTCATCGCAATCACTTCCACAGGACCCCAAAAGTGGCTGTGTACCAAATTTCAGCACTCTAGGTTGTACAGAAGAGAAGCTAGCTTTATCGCAAACACAGCTGGTCTGACTTCCTCGAAATCACTTCAACAGGTCCCCAAAAGGCTGGGTACCAAATTTCAGCACTCTAAGTTGTACAGGAGAGAAGTTATCTTTATCGCTAACACAGCTGATCTGACTTACTCGCAATCACTTCCACAGGTTCCCAAGAGGCTGCATACCTAATTTAGACGCTCTGGTAGTCTGTCGAACTTTGGTATATGAGAATTAACAATTTGTGACGGATTTTCGAGACGCAATTTTTCAAAGTCACTTTTCATCGGTCCACTACAAACGATAAACAGAGCCCGTTGTTAACAAGTATTTACACACTTGCATTAGACCAACAATGATAGTTCACAATATCATTCAGTAATAAGACAATTCAGACAAGCTTTGAAGTTATTCGAATAAATAAGAGGACCTCCGAAACCTATTCACAGAGGATCTAAAAGTAGCAAGTTTGGCTTAGTCAAGTTACCATTCGATTCAACGGGTAAAAGTTTTCACAAGACAACACCTAACACTTCAAGTTCTTGGTGACATGTGCATAACAGGCAATCAATATCCCCTGATATCAAAAGAAGAGTCCACCAAACCCGATAGCGTCAAGACTCTAACAAAACTTAATCTGAAAACTGTTTACTTATTATTTAGAGGGGAAGGAAATCTCTATAAATATGATAGCCTATAGCTATTTTACATATTATAACATGACCAAATTTGTAGTGTCTTTGTTCACAGAAGAGTCAGGGAGTTTTTACGAACTATATCAATCACTCAACAATCACAATCATTAGCTTTAATAATTTCGAGGAATAACATTGTTAAAACTTTTTGGCAATGGGAGTTTTTACGAACTATATCAATCACTCAACAATCACAATCATTAGCTTTAATAATTTCGAGGAATAACTTTGTTAAAACTTTTTGGCGATGGGTAATGAGCGTTGCTGTATTACTTAGTTCGAGTTTCACTTGATTTTTCACTAGAAAGTCATTCAGTGATAAACCATAAGGTCCCAGTGATTCGTCGTTCTTTGATGCACTTGTGCCAATCTGAATGTCCGTTTTGGCTCACACGTCCGTTTTCTCGCGATCGCCCTGGCTCACGTTAGCAGTGGGTTAGTGAATGGCGGAGATAGCAGACATCTGGCTCGGTGACAAAAAGATTCTCATTCATTTGCATTTCAAACAGCAGAACGTGTCGAGTTGAAGTCCGAATTTCGATAGAAAAATAAATAGAAAATTAACATAATTTTGAATTTGGTTTATCATTCAAGGATAATTTTAAAAAAAAAAAAAATTAAAAAAAAATTAAAAAAAACAACTTTTTTAAAAGTATTGTTTTTGGTTTCTGAATTGTTTGATTTTAAATATCTATTAATTTGATAAATTTCAGTTCGATGAATCAACCGACAAACGCAATGCAGCGAAACGGAGAACCGTTTCGAAAAGCAGCCTTTTGGTATAATATGCCTAACCCAAGTTTCATAAAGTTCGGTCTAGTAGTTTAGAAGAAAAGCTCAGGATGGCGGACGGACGGATTTTTTTTCTTTCTATTGTTGGATTTCACGCATCTGGATTCAATGTAAACCATCAAATTTTGAACGAGGTTAAAATTTTTTTTTCTTGGTTGATTAGAAAGGTTCATTATTGAAAATAATAAACCTAAATCGCTTTTAACTCCGACAATCGTATCACCTGACATTATTCCAATGGAATTCTCACTACATGAAATAAACTTTATTATGCCTCTTGTCACTTATAGATGGACAAGTAGGTGTATGGAAGGTAGGAGTAAATTTCAGTTGGTGGGCGCCTACGTCTAATAAATATGTTTGATAATAATAATAATAAAAACAACTATAACAAACAATAATAACTACGTGTCATAATTTTAGATCAGTGATATCTACACAATGCAGAAATATTAACCTTTGGGTAATAATTCGTAGCGTTTTTCTAATGCTCTACGCTGCGCTATGAGTGAGTGATTGGCGATTTTTCACGATTACAATGACTTCAGATGGATTTAATCGCAAGAATAATCCATAGATTTCGGTAGTTTTCTTACCTATTTAATCTAAACCCTTTCAGATTATACGGGAAGCTGCAATATAAGCCAAAATTGAAAAGTAACGTGAACTCGCTAACTTACGGTACGTGGTGATCTGTATAACGTCATGATACTCACCTGAAAGAGAAAAAATAAATTTAATGAATAGTTATACAGAATGACATTAATAGGCGACAAAGAATAACAACTTGTATAATTTTTCTTTAAAATATGAAGAAAAAATATAATTTTAACACTTGTTGACCCCGCTTTCAAAAGGTTGTATCTACTTTCAAGGGAGAAAAACAGCCATTTCAAGTTCCTTTTACTCTCTGCCCAATCTCAACAACGGTTTCAAAAAGTACATGAAACTATACGAATAGGTCCAATATTAACACGTTAATTTGGCACCCAAAGCCTCCTAAACATTCTGCAAATAGCACTATAATCTCACACCGGATGGCTTGAGTAGAATAAATTCCATTTGTAAGCTGATACCTTAACGTTGTACCTTCTCTAAAATTAGTTGCTACTTTTATGGATATTTTCACATACCGCTGTACTTAGAGATATCACAATAAAAAGTAAATGCATCAGCACGAGTATAAAGTGATTCCTCGGATGTGTCTGATTCAAACTCAGTCGTGGAAGACCGCACTGTCCAATATTTCAACTGCACAGAATCATACACACATAAAGCAAAAGATATCATATAAATCACGTACTCGTGTTGTAGTGCCCCATAAGTTGTTCGGTAATCGTATTGCTAGCCTAGACATCTTTTCTCTCTAAATCCAACATATCATTCCAATAATGGACAAGTTTTTCTCGTTCCACATTCGTTTCCTCACCACCATGTATTCCTCTAGGAAGTTAACAAAATAATGTTCTTACGAAATCAAACTGTGCAAAACTGCATAATAAATTCATCTAAATTACACGCTCAAGTTTTCAAAATTTTAGCAACAACCTCTCAATACTACATAATACGAGTAAAATACTAATACACATCAAATTCATGTAGCACTCCGGTATATAGTGTATTTTGAACTATTATTCTCAAATGTGAAGCTCTGTAATCAACCAAGAAAACACGTTTTTCAACAGTTCCCCAGAATTTGTTGTGGGCCGTACGAAGTTTTTTACTGGGGAAGTAAGGAATGAAAGGACCTTTCTTCACTTCCCACACCCCTGCAGGGAATAATCCGCAGATTCCGCCACCAGTTTTTAGAATAGTAATTCTTCACATCTGCGTAAATTAGGTTTATGTAAAGTAATACTGATTAAGAGATCGGATGGTAGCAGCATGAAGCCTCAAATCAGCCGTTCCACCCACAGAACAGCAAGAACTACTGAGGAAATATTTCCCATGGTACACCATCTCTATTTTCTCTACCTAACTGCTGTCTTATGACACAAATGACTCCTTCAGTAAGCATCCTAGAAAGTATTGTCCCTCCAAAACTACTTCGGGAACGCGATGCGATTTTTCCGCAGTTTTTCTTCCCCGCGAGTGTCCGCGCTCGGGTAATTTTTTCGCAGTTAATAAACAGAAAGCTCGAAAATTACCTCGTACACAAGCGACGGTGAAAAAATACCCTCATAAAAAAAAAAAAAAAAAACGTTGTCGGTAATGTAGACCAGTTAACGTTACCCAACGCCTCCTGTGAACTTGCGGGCAACAATGTCTCATTCAAGAGAGGTCCGTTCCATTAGCTCACGAGCTTGGGAGCTTTGCCGAGTGATTATGAAGAAATGAGACCACCCTTTGAGGTTGGAGTGATTTTTTTTTCTTTCAAGAAAAAGAAAGAAATGGAATTGCGCAAAAATATTATGGAGAGAGGGAGATCCCCGTGGAGATAGTGATGAGAAACTCGTTGGAAGGTGCTGAATGGGCAGTTTTCTCGGCGTAGAACGTTTTTATTATGGAAGGTGCGTTACGTGTGAGGTTACGCAGCAAATTAGAGATTCATTTTCCGTATATGTTGCACTCTGATTCGTTACGATCCACAGAGGTAAGGGTATCTATGATTTAAACAAAAAACTACATCGCCAAATGTACAGAATCTACGAGCCGTAGACCTAGTGTGACCAGATTCGCGGTTTTCTATTATATTGATTTTCGGAACCATGTACGAAAGTTCTAGCGATGCGGCATGACCCCGGGAAAATTTATGTAAATTATCATATTACATGTTCGGAGATTGTTCACTTGGATTGGAAAGAGATGGTTAACTATCAATTTCAAGGCAAAAATATGTCCTTAATAATATTCTACAAGTCAAAGAAAGATTTTCAATTTTGAGCATTTTTTTCATCAGTTTTTATCGACTCCTGCAAGATATATATCAATGAAATTCAAGTACATTATTTTTCAGCATAGTTTTGAGCATGATTTTTCTTCGGTTCATTTTTCAAAATTTTCAAAGTTGAAAAATCACTCAAAAATCGAAATAATCGAAGATTTCTTCAAAAATTCGCTCATGAGGTCATGCTGCTTGACTGGACTTTTTTTAAACCTTTTTTTTTTTAAATTTCATAGCTATCTGTACCTATGTGAGTTGAACTCTCATTGGGTACCTACCTAATACATAAAGCATAAATTTAATGATTTTATTGATTTTTCAATAGTTACAAGGTTTCCGAGTTTTTAATAGTTATAATGGTTTTGAAATTTGGCCAATTTATGTTCACGAAATTCGCTTTCCAACGAACTCATTCTTTTTTTTCTGGAATGCTCGATTTTTTAAATCAATCTCAAGGAGAGTCTGGAATGACACACACACACTACATATATATATTTTGATTGTTTGAAACGGTTCCAAAAAGAACAGTATAGTATAGTTTTTATTCGTATAAAAGACTTAGATAGCATAGCACTATATTTTTCCCTTTAAATAAGTTTTTATTCGTAACTAATATTATCATCACATATCTGTGCCAATATATAAGTTTCGGTGACCAGAAAAAAATATATCGGGCCGAAAATTTTATCAAATTTGGTTTTACAGTTAAAAATACAAAATGTCTCTATTAGGTCACGCTATGCGATTGGGATTTTGATAAAATAATGAACGGACTGGAGCAATAATCAAGAAGGATGAATCTTGGGTCCAATTAGTGAAGTAATTCTCATTATAGCCAATTACATATTTTTCTGAACCTCTCGACAATTATAAACCCATATTTTTACTACACGAGATCTGATACTGCATGATGATGTTTTGCAACCGACATCGAGACCCGACTGTCAATTTGCTCACCCTGAACCGCGTTAATCCAGGGATACATTTTTCCCATAGAGAGACAAACGGGACTACGTACGCAGGTTTTGAAGGTCTAGCAAGCGCATTTTGCCCGATAAAAGAATCTATAATTACAGGCATAAGTTAGAGGCCATGAGAAAATTGCACCGCCATTAGCTATCAGGGGGCTAATCGCGTAAAAACCATTAGATAATGACCGTCTGCGCAATGACGTTAATAAGGCTCAGAAACATTCAAGTCCATCATATTCGTGATTGATCGACATATCAAACATATTTATATGCTCTTCACAATTATTAATCTGACATTCAACGAATATAATTTACCATTATTTATCAATTAATAACAAATAAATGTAGGGATTTTTGGTAAGCTATGCTTTCTATTATTATATAAATATAAAAATACCTGTAATGAACAAGAAATAAAACATTAAAAGTGATAATACTTCCGAGAAAATCCGGGTAACGTAAGCAGAGATACAATAATGACATTTTTGCATTAGCTATGATCCTGCACAATTAATTAAACTTTAATTTAAGTATTCTACACCCTTGCTATTGAATTTCGTCCATAACAAATTAGGAATAGCTACTGTGAATTCGCATGCGCAAACTACACAAAATTCTACAATCTTCAATAACGTTGATGAAATCGTGAGGTTTCATGTGAGTTGAAGACTGATTCAAAGATTAGAGATGAACAATATTGTTAAATCCTCGAACACACTGCTCTATGTTTCAAAGTGACAACTAAATTCATAAATCTTCTATTTCAAGTTTTTTAAAGGAATGCTCACGAATAATTATTCATGAATCATTAAATTCTAAATCACTTCACTAAACTTTCGTCAGAGAAAAAAGTTATGTATCATTGCAAATTCAGTAATTTAAGGATTTCTAGAGACAGTGTCAATCCACTATTTAGAACGGTTCTATAGCAACACACAAATTTGGAACTCCGACAATTCCGACTTCTCAACAGCGCAGCACCTGAAGCAAAAGAAGGATATTACGACCTGAATCCTAATAATAAATGTATGCTTTGTAACTCCCAAAGACAGGTGACTAGTTCGAACTCATAAAAGGAATGCCAGGAATACCCAGAAACCTGGTTTAAGAAGGAGGAGGTGGATGATATCTTCAGAATAAATACAGTAGTAAATAAGGCCCTGAGGTGGCCTATATGGACAAAAGCGCTCATCCCAAGAGAGAACATTATCCTGTTATAAAAAAGAAAACAGAGAAGTGTAAATAATGCCTCCTCACCACCGTCCCAGAATTTGAGGATGTCTAAACAACCAAACTATCTACTCTGGCACCTTTGGGGAAACCTATGCGATCTTCAACGTCCCGTCACTTCTTCCTTGCTCCTCAGACACATAGTAGAAGCAGTCCTTATCTCGCTAGCTATAGAATCTTGTTATATACACCAGAAAGATACAAATATACTCCTGGCATGATTTTTCGTTGTATGCCTAATAGAGGTGACCCGAAATTGAATAAAACCTAAACTACAAGCCTTAAAATTCCCCTACAACCGCTTCCAACCTTGAAATTTCACGGAATGTTTCATTTCATTTCCATTCTTCATAACCTGGCATGTCCTGGAGATGAGTGAGAGTGATGGGTTTATATTTCTACCTCTGTCACACTAGGTCTACGCCTGGGTGAAAAATGCGGATGTAGTCGAGCCATACAATTAGTCTTCGAACAGCATCTCATTCAATGCAAATCAATTATTGTAAGAAATGCCACGCTTGGATCCCGTAGTTTTCGATACCCGTTAGTCTTGGGGGATCTGGAACTTGTCAACATCAATATTCAGTAGCAATCATCTTCTTCATTGTCCTTACCTCCTTCATTCTCTCATCCCGTCTCATTCCTACGTTTCATCATTCAGGAATTCTTATCATCGTATGGGATACATGTATATTGATGATGTATACGAAATTACTTATTTATATGTGGTGTTTTATTAAAACATAGCTTGGACGTTTATGTTTCTGCAAATATGATTGAGAAAGTTGCTTCTTGTAAGATTTTGGATGGATTTTGATGATTGGTTCCAGTTCAAGCAGGAACATTGGAAATGCCAAGCACTTCAAATTTTACCATGTGTACGTAACATTTCATGTTTCACTTTACGTAACAATATCTTTGTGAACAAAACAATAGTGTGAGTGGTACAGTTGCAGCTCGCTGTTAATGTATTAATGAAATGTCAGCTGAAAAACGCATTTTTAGTACAATACTAGAATATGTGTTACTTCTGAGTGAGTACTGGTCAACGTAAGTGTTCTCCAGTAATTGAACATTCAGCGTTTGCAACACTTCTGTAAGCGCAGCAACAAGTTGTAACCTGGCTGCGAGTATTATAGGTGCGGCTATTTGACGATCTATTTATGAAATCTCAGTTCAAGAACGTATTTCTAGTTTACTACTTGGGCATGTCTTACTTATGAGTGAGTATTGTAAGTTTATCGTATCGTTTCGAATACGTGCAACACCGGTATCTTCAGAATAATAGTGTTTCCAAAAACTGATACAGGAACAACCAGTAACGTCATAGGAAGGTTATAAAAAAAAATTTTGTTTGGACGACATTATATTGGGATCTTATGAGTCACTTTCAACTGCAGAGGACTTCACAACATGGGAGTCCACACCCATATACCTACTCCATGGTGAGACTAACATTCTCAAGTACACATTGAACTTCATTCCTATGATTGTACACTAGAATGTTTATTTTATATGAATTTTATGCAAAGTGGGGCAAAGATTACAATTAAATTGGCTGTATATTTAAAACACACTCAAAGATTTCAATGGACTGGTATTGGAAGCTAAGAATACTTAGCTCATAACTCCCCTGTGACCGAGATAGCATTCTTCTGCGATGAGTGCAAGTTACCTAAATAGAGACGATTATTAAGAGTTATAAATAAAATCGCCGGCGATGATCTGATACGAAACGTTACCAAAACCATCTTAGAACCAATACTCACTGACAACTAAACATGTAGAAGTGAAAAGGCCACACAAGATGAACTTGCCAATATTATAAGCTCGTAATTTTTAGGAGTAGGATGATCAGGAAACTCTGAAAAAGCAAAAAGCAAGAGAAAATTTGGAATTTGGATTTTGATTTCAACTTGCTTTTCGCGTTTCAGAGCTAGCTGATCAATTTTGGTTCCGTGTCAGTCTGTCTGATGCCTGTCTGTGGTAAATCCTTGTAGTCACGCCCAAAACTACACCAAGTGGCAATCCACTTTCAATGAAATTTCCAGGGATTGTGCGGGTTGGTTTCGAGACGATCACCTATAATTTTCAATGATGTCGGATCAACAGCAGCTTGCACGCATGTGCAAACGTGAATTTCTCATAAGGTCGAATTCTCATCACCTGTTCATTGTTCAAACTCGGTAGGTAGTGGGGTATGGGGTATATATCCCATAAATCGCTCTATAAATTATATAGCGATTGGTGGTGTAATAACCATTGTGCATGCGCGAAACTAATATCGATTGACATAGGTAATACTCCTAGTCTAATGGAACGATTTTGATGAAATTTTCAGGTATTGTGCGGGTTAGCTTCCAGACGGTCCCCTACAACTTTCATTGCCGTCCCATAAATAATAGTCTGTGCGCTACCGCAAACGGTAATTTTTCATAACGTCGATTTCTTATAATCTATTGGTCCGATTTCGACCAAACTCGGGGAGTAGATGTCCCACGAATCAAATCGCGATTGGTAATAACTATAGCGCATGCGTAAAACTAAAGTTGATCGACACAGACGAAACTCCGAGCCTAATGAACCGATTTTCATGAAATTTTCAGAGATTGTGCGGCTTAGCTTTTACGCTGCCCCCTATAAATTTCTTTGCCGTTGCACTAATAGTAGTCAGTGCGCATGCGCAAACGTTAATTCCTTAAAACGTCAATTTCTTATCATCTATTGGTCCGATTTCGCTCAACCTCGAGAGGTTGTTGGGTCTAGGATGATCACCTTTGTATTTTATTGCATTTCCATGAATAATAGGTAACTATCGCGCATACGCAGAACCAATATCGGATGACACTCCAAGAATAATGAATCGATTTTGGTGAAATTATTAATTATTGTGTGGGTAAACCTTTAGACGATTTCCGCACATACAATCGTGAATTATAGCCCTAATTTGCATTCTAGCATGTGTACACATAGTTTTTACTATTATATTTTGCATTCAATAATTTTGATACGTACTTTGTGTTTCAACTAATTCTATACGTCCATGTTACAATATGTGAGGAAGCTATACTGCCCGCCCAACTTGCAGACGTTTTTATCAAGAGTTTTCGATATTTTTGAGAAGAACAAGAAGCAAGATTACAGACCTTAATTCTTATGAGATGGCTCCAGGGCCACGATAGTGCAGTAAGAAATAATATTCGACTTGGTCGGCCAATCCTCTAATCAAGGATTTGCAAGGTTGAAAATGGAAATATAATGGGGGTCTTAAAATGCTTTTCCCGCCTCTTGATGGCCATTTTTCAATACGTCAACTCATGCGATACATCAAAATCCGACATTTTCAGGACGGGCAATTGGGAATTGAAATCTTTTCTATTTTCCCGACAAATCGGCCGAACCACAGGATTTCACCCCACGCAGCATCATGTAAAGATCACGAATATTGTAATGACTCCACCCCCACGAGCTTAACCGAGATGCCGTAGGCGAAATAAGAACAATCTAACTCAAGTCCTTGCAGGAACGCCTAAAATGGCGTTTTCAATGACTTGCGCTCTTTTTGCATCCCACAACAGGTTCGCATAATTTCGGGTGATGTACATGTAACGAGAGTTTGAGTCATTCTTCAATCTCTGGCCGGCGCATGGACTTTCGGAAGGAACGTTCAATAACTTCAAAACATTACATCCACGTTAGGACTGATTGTATGAAACGCAGCATTCTGACGTATAAGTATCCGAAAGCCAGCAAAACATAGTTAAATCTCCTTTAATATCGTATAATAGAACTTAATTACCAACCTTGATCGAATGCAATAGCTTTTACAACGATAAACTAATATTGATAATAAGAGATTTGATGTTCAGGACTTTTGATTCTACCATTACTATCACGCAATATCAAATAATTATGTTTGGTGAAATAACTTTCTCAAACTGTTTTTATCTCCTAATTAGCAACGCAATATTTTATAAGCTGATCACCACAGTCCAACATTCTTATGAATTCAGAAGTATATATAAACAAAGAGGAGGAAATAAAAACGTAATGTTGTCCTACACTGATCTACAGTTATGAAAAACACGAATTAAATCACATTATTTCGAAGAAATGCAGCAAGAACCAATTTTTAATTTGAGATTTTTCGCGCACGAAACTGTGTAGGTAGCACCATTTAAGTTTATGGTACGTAAGCAATAGTTTCCTCAATGATGGATATTGCGAACTAAGAACAGATTTCATGATTTTCATCATTCAAATCAAGAAAAAAAATTGTTTCGAATGATATTATGCATTGAAAACAAAGTTTCAAGATTTCACTCACTCTTCAAGAAAATGTTTTGAAATGATGCGCAAAAATGTCCTGCTCATCTGAATACTCTATAGATTGTGGTTATTTTTTGAACGATTGAATAAATGTGACACACATGCACACACACTGGTTACATGTAGATATGAAATATCCTGAAGTCCAGTAGTCGTGTTAGAATGTTCAAAAACGGATTCACCCGAAGATAATGTCTAAAAATGAAAACTGAAATAAAAAATTTCACAAAATGTTGGTGATTGCTTTAGATTTATTAATTTTAAACATGTCAACATAAATCATTAATCATCAATATGATTTATCCAAAACATTCGTATATAGTGAAAAAATCTAGTTTATAGAGTAAAAATTTCACAAAATTTTGGTAATTGCTGTAGATTTATGAATTTTAAACATGCCAACTTAAATCATTAATCGATCATTATGATTTATCCAACACAGTCGTATATAGTGAACTCGGATCATATTTAGAAGTATTTGCGTCGATGTATAATTCAACAACCGGCAGGGAGATGAATTGAGTTGTAGCTGGAAAATTCCTTAGAAACCTCCCCTCGATTTCACGCCATCGCCCACAATTGAAATGTAGCTCAGGGACCCCATTCGTGTAATAATAATAATATTAAAAGATAACGTGAAGGTGAAGAGAAAAAAATTGGGATGAGAAGGAAAAGATGTACAACTGGGGGTCCTCGAAGAGGATTTCGGACGAAGCGAATGTCTGGCGGAACGGGGAAGCCTCACGTCCGCGACCGCTAACCGTACAGAAAAACGAACTTATCAGCGGAGATGAAAAATACCACGGAGTGACCCACTGGCAACGGGAAGAAGGCTCAATTAAAATTATGCACATACCCGTGTTGCGGAAATCCGCTAAGAAATGATTGAGAAAACCAAG